>JAUNZM010001259.1:0-154152 GCA_033459285.1 Clamator glandarius
GGTGCAACCTCAAGGCAGATGGGACAGAGCAGCTCCCCTCACTCTGCACTGTGTCACAGACAATGATCTCACCTCTCAGGACTCCCTCTGTTCTCCCTGAGTGCAGCAGGGATGTTGAAGATTTCTGCCATCCAAGAACACGGACAAAGGTTACAGAAGGAGCTCTAAGATACCCAAACCTTGACAGCCCTGCTTTCTTCCACCTCAGTTCCTCATCCCTGGCAGTGCAGATGCTGACAAGCCCTTTTACACCAGGAGCAGTTCCACAGGACAAAGCTGAACCCCAGCAGTGTCCCCTGTCCCCATGACCCCCTGATGCAGAGGAGGGCTGACTCCTCACAGCCAGCAGGCAGAGGCCCTGCTCCTCTCAGCACATTCAGCTGGCACCAAGCAGGGCTCCAGGCATGGAGCTGGATGAAGGGCTGCAACTGAAAATGGAAAAGCAGTGGCAAGTGTACAGTGTCAGAAATAACTTTCATTTTACTTAAAGAATTCTCCTGTAAATTCTCGCACTATTTTTGTTTTGATCAGTGCTTCATATCCAGAGGCAGCAGATGTCCAACAGCAGCTCCATCACCCAGTTCCTCCTCCTGGCATTCGCAGACACACGGGAGCTGCAGCTCTTGATCTTCTGGCTCTTCCTGGGCATCTACCTGGCTGCCCTCCTGGGCAACGGCCTCATCATCACCACCATCACCTGTGACCACCACCTCCACACCCCCATGTACTTCTTTCTCCTCCACCTTGCCCTCCTCGATATTGGTTCCATCTCCACCACTGTCCCTAAATCCATGGTCAATTCCCTCTGGAATACCAGGACCATCTCCTACTCAGGGTGTATTGCCCAAGTATTCTTTGTGTTGTTCTTGTTAGGTGCAGAATATTATCTTCTCACAGTCGTGTCCTACGACCGCTACGTTGCCATCTGCAAACCCCTGCACTACGGGACCCTCCTGGGCACCAGAGCTTGTGTCCACATGGCAGCAGCTGCCTGGGGCGCTGGGTTTCTCACTGCTCTGCTGCACACGGCCAATACATTTTCCCTGCCCCTCTGCCAGGGCAATGCTGTGGAACAGTTCTTCTGTGAAATCCCCCCCATCCTCAAGCTCTCCTGCTCACACTCCTACCTCAGGGAATTTCAGCTGCTTGGTGTTAGTGCCTGTTCATCTTTTGGCTGTTTTATTTTCATTGTGGTGTCCTATGTGCAGATCTTCAGGGCTGTGATGAGGATCCCCTCTGAGCAGAGATGGCACAAAGCCTTCACCATGTGTCTCCCTCACCTGGTCGTGGTCTCCCTATTTATCAGCACTGGAATGTTTTCCCACCTGAAGCCCCCCTCCAAATCCTCTCCACGCATGGATCTTGTGGTATCAGTTCTGTACTCAGTGGTGCCTCCAGCACTGAACCCCCTCATCTACAGCCTGAGGAACCAACAGCTCAAGGATGCCGTGTGGAAACTCCTAACTGGATGTTTCTCTGAAGCAATGAACTGCCCATCACCTTCTGCATAGCAGTTATCATGCAACTGATGGCAGGCCCAGACTGGCTTCTCTGTGTTGTTGTTGGTTTTTCATTTGCAATAATCTTGTCCTCCTGTTTTTAATTCACTGTCCTCTTTTCTTACTGTTTGACTGTGTAAATGAGGAGCTGCTCTCTCTCTGTGTTTCAATGAAATAAAGAGATATTCAATACCTTTAGTTTCCCGATAGCTTTCTTCTAAGGCCTTTTTGGATTTGCAGGACAGTTCCTGAAGGCATGGCTGGAGGTTAAAAGAATCCTGGCCTGGAAGCACTGCCAGGCACCAGCCCTTGATCTCCCAGAGCTGTTCTCTCTACACTTCCACACTCCCCTTGCCCTTCTCTAAAGCCTGAGTTCTCTGAGCTTGGTCAAACTTCCTAGGGTTTGCATCATATTTAGTTATTCAAAAATGTGATTATTGCACTAATTGAAATCTATGGCTGTGATCTACCCGGACTTCCATAAAGCCTTTGACACAGTCCCTCCCAACATTCTTCTCTCTTCCCCAACTTTCTCTCTTTTCTCCCTTTAGGGAGGACAGGGGGGTCCTGGGTTCCTTTTGTTGGGGTTTAGAGGGGGTTCTTGGTCCCTTTTAGGGGTGGGTCCCGGGTAATGGACTCTTGTTGGGTGTTCACAGGTGAGTTCCTGGATCCCTTTTAGGGGTTTAGGGAGGGTTTGTGGTCACATTTGCAGAGGGTTGGGGGTGTCCTAAATCCAATTTAGGGATCTGGGGGGCTTCTGTGTTACTCTGGGGGAGTGGGGGGTGTGCTGAGGGGTTCTTTTCAGGGATATTCTGATAGCAATGGTTAGATCTCTTTCTGGGGGTCTGGTGGGGGGTCCTTGGTCCCTTTTTGGAGGGGGGGTTGGGGGCTTGTGGGTCCCATCTGGGTATTTGGAGTACCCTGGATACCTTTGTGAGTGGGGGATTGAGGGTCTCCTGGGTCTCTTTTGGGGGTTTGGGGAGGGGTGGGTCTCTTTTTTGGGATCTGGGGGAGATTTGGATCCATTTTTGGGAGTTTGGTGGAGTACTGGGTCGGGTCTGGAGGGGTCCAGGTTCCCTTTAGTTCATACTGGGGGAGTCTTGGATCCCTTTAGGAGGGGTTTGGGGAGGTCCTTCATGCCTTTTTGGCTGTTGAGGGGGTTTTGCATCCCATTTTGGGTGTTGAGGGGGTCCTGGATCCCTTTTGGGGTGTTGTAGGTTTCTTTTGGAGGGATCCAGGGGGTTCACAATCCCTTTTGGGGGTTTGCGGGTGGGTACCCACGGTCCCTTTTGGGAGCATGAGATGCGTCCTGTGTCAATTTTGAGGGTGGATTTATGTCCTGGATCCCTTTTTGAGGGTTTGGGAGAGGGTCATGTATACCTTCTGGAGGGGGGGTTGGGGCTCTACTGTCCCACTGGAGGGTGTGGTTGAGGAGGGTCTGGGTAAATTTTCAGAGTTTGGGGGAGTCCTTTGTCCTTTTGGGAAGCTCCAGGATCCCTTTTTGGGGGTTGTGGGGGTCCTGGGTCCCCTTTGGAGTGTTTGGGGGGAGTCTTAGGTCCCTTTCTCGGGTCTTTTGGGCGGGGTCCTTCGTTAGAGGGGGTCCTGGATCCCTTTTGGGGCAGTTGGGGGTTTCCCGGGTCCTTTTTTCAGTTCTTTGGGGCGGGGTCCTTGGTTAGAGGGTGTCCTGGGTCCCTTTTGGGGGTTTGTAGGGGGCAGTCCTGGATTCCATGTGAGGGGATCTCAGGGAGTCCTGGGTCCCTTTTGAGGGGCTTTGGGGAGAGTCCTGGCTACATTTATGGGGAGGTTGGGGGGGTCCTTGTTCACATTTTGGGGGAGTGGGGCAGAATTGTGGGGGTCTTGAATTCATTTTGAGGGGATTGGGGGCACCTGTGTCCCTTTTGGGAAGTTGATTACGGGGGTCCTGGGTCCCATTTGGTGGCCTGGGCTTTTTTGGGTCCCTTTTGGGGGGTTTAGGGCTCCTGGGTCCCTATGGGGGGGGGAGTACTGGGTCTCATCAAGGATGTTTAGGGGGGTTCCTGAGTCCCTTTATCCGTGAGTTGAGGGGGTCCTGGGTACCTTTTTGGGGGGTTGAGGGGGTCCTGGATCCCTTTCTTAGGGTTTGGCAGGGGTCCTCAGTACCTTTTGGGGGAGGGCTTGTGTGTCCTGGGTCCCTTTCGGAGGTTTGGGGAGGGTCTTGTGTTCCATCTGGGAGTCTTTTGGTTGGGTCCTGGGTCTCTTGTGGGGGGCTTTGGGTCAATTTTAAGGGGGTTGAGGGTGATCATGGATCCCTTTTGTGGGTCCTGGGTTCCTTTTGGGCATTTGAGGGGGCCCTGGGAGGGGTTTGGTGGGGGATCCTGGGTTCCTCTTAAAGTTGTTTTAGTGGGTCCTAGGTCCGTTTTGGGGGGAGTGTCCTGAATACTGGGTCCCATTTGGGAGTTTGAGGGGGTCCTGGATCACTTTTGGAGGTTTTGGGGAGTCCTGAATCCCTTTTCAGGGGTGAGGATTGAGGGGTCTTGGGTCTATTTTGAAGGGTATGGACGGGACCTGGGTCTATTTTGTGGGGATTGGGGGAGTCTTGGATCTGGTTTTGGGGTTTAGGGGAGTCCTGGGTCCCATTAGGGAGGAGTCCTTTGTTCTTTCTTTGGAGGGGATTTGGGGGAGTCCCAGGTCAGGTTTTGGAGGGTTCCGAGTCCATTTAGTGAAGATTGGGGGAGTCCTGGATCCTTTAGGGGGATTTGGGGGGCCCTGGGTCCCATTTGGGGGGTTGAAGGGGCCCTGGATCCCTGTTGGAGAGTGATGGGCCTCGGCAAACTTCATGAGGTTCAACAAGGCCAAGGGCAAAGTCCCACACCTGGGCCAGGGCAGCCTGCGGTTTCAATAGAGGATGGGGGATGATGTGATTGAATCATAGAATCATTAGGTTTGAAAAGACCTCAGAGAACAATAGCTCCAATCATACCTGTCTACTACTAAATCATGTTCCCAAGCATCTCATCTACCTGCCTTTTAAACACCTCCAGGGATGATGAACTTCCAGGGGAACTTCCACTGGACTGGGGGCTGATGTTGTGTCATCTACAAGAAGGGTCACAGGGAGGATCCAGGGAACTCCAGGCCTGTCAGTCTGACCTCAGTGCCAGGGAAAGTCATGGAACAGGTGATCTTGAGTGTGATCATGAAGCACTTGCAAGAGAACTGGGTGATAAGGCCCAGTCAACACGGGTTCACAAAAGGCAGGTCTTGCCAAACTAACCCGATCACCTTCTATGACAAAGTGACTCGGATTCTGGACAAGGGAAAGGCTGTGAATGTATCTTCCTGGGCTTCAGTAAAGCCTTTGACAGAGATTCTCACAGCATTCTGCTATGGAAACTGTCACCTCTGGCCTGGACAGACGCACACTCTCCTGGGTGGAAAACTGGTTGGCTGGCTGGGCCCAGAGAGTGGTGGGAACTGGAGTTAACTCCAGCTGGAGGCTGGAGCAAGAACAGGAGCTGACAGAACCCTCAAGAACTGGAGGTCGTGCCATGGAGATTAAACTCTGAGCAATGACTGCACAGAAGCAGGCACGGACAGACCTGACCCACCCTGGTCGTGGGGCAGAGTTTCCTCTCCAGCAGAACCGGCACCGGGCACTGCGATGGCTGAACCACAGCTGCTTTGTTCCTCACACACAGAACAAGGCGCAGGCAGCTCCCAGTGCAGAGACCACCAGCCTCCTCCAGATCCTCCTGGAGAGTGAGTGCAGAGGGTGCTTGCCCTGGACAGCAGAGAGGTCTCCTAGGACACAGGGCAGCATCCCAGAGGATGACATCACAGAGGCCACGGCCAGACCCATGGCTTGGGTTGGAAGGGACCTCAAACATCCATCTAGTCCAACCCCCTGCCATGGGCAGAAACATCCTGAGAGGCACTGAACGCAGATTTGGGACATCAAAATTGTGGATAATTATAAAAATGAGGGTTTGTTACTTGAAAGAGTCTTTGGAAGATAAAAATGTGCTTTTGGAACCTATAAGTAAGCCCTGACCTCAGGTTCTATTCCCAGAAATGATGCTCTGATACCAAACACGAAGGCTTTGTGGCTGAAAATTAACTTGAGAGTTAAAAATTAAGATTTTGACTTCCACAATTGCAAATAACTCCAAAATTCAAGATTTCTTCCCTGTAAAGGAGGCTTTGGAAGCTAGAAATGAGCTAAATATAATGATTTGTCCTGTAACACTGAGGTTTTGAACATTCAGAATGAACTTTGGTCCTTAAAAATTAAGCTCTAGGATAATGAAATGTATGTTTAGACATAAAAATAATGAGGGTTCAGGCTCAAAATGTAATTGTGGCATCCCCAGCAAGCTATGGCTGTTAAAAGACAGACTGGAACCCTAAAATCAAGGATTTTGGCCCTAAATACATGTCTTTTGGCACTAAAGGAATGGATGTGGTGCTACAAGTTAAGTCTTTTGTCCCTGGAAGTGAGAAAAACTTCTTCATTCCTCTGTTACCCCAAGAAATGAAGCTCCTGCCAAAAATACAGGACTTTGGGTGCTCCAGTGGAGGCTTTAAGCTGTACAGGCGGAGGATGGATCATTTATGTGAGAGTTTGGAGCTTCAAAAAGAGGCTTTGCATCCTACAAATGATGCTTTGAAAATGAAATTGCATCTTTGAGCCCTGATTTCAAGTTTTGTGCCCTATAATGGTGAAGAGGTAGTGAACAGGAGGGCTTTGCACCCTAAAACTGGGACTTGAGAGACTCAAAATGAGGATTTGAGTCCTCACAACTGCAGACTTGGTTCTAACATGAGGCTTTTTTTCCTGAAAAGGAAGCTTTGGGAACTAAAAATGAGGTTTTTTATCCATGTTTGAGGTTTTTGTCTCTAAAATGGAGGCTGTGGACATTGAAAGCCAGACTTTGTGCTCTTAAAATTGTGCTTTGGGCCTTAAAATGAGTCTTTAAGGAAATAAAAGAAGAGTTGGAACTTACCTAGGAGGGTCTATACCCTAAAACGAAGTTTTGTGACCTAAAGGGCTGTTTCCCTCTCCCCCGCTTAAAACCAGAGTTCTGGAAAAAAAGGAGGGATCTGGCCCCAAACTGGATCTGGGGGCGCTGGCAGAAGGTGCTTGGCCCGTACAGGGCTGTGGCCCTTCAATCACACAAACACAGAACCATTAAGGATGAAAAGCCTCTGGGCTCCCCCAGCCCAGCCTCCTGCACAGAACGTCCTGAGGAATCAAATCTGCTTGGTTTGAACCCCTGTGGGTGGAGAATCCCCCGCTGCCCTGGAGCCTCATCTGGGGCTGCACTGCCCTCACACAAAGGCACTTTCCCTCCTTTCCATCCCAGAAAGATCTCGCTCCTCCGGACATGAAGGTGGATGTTCCCAGGTGTCACAGGAGCTGTGGCCGACAGATAGCTGTGTCCATGGTGCTGGTCAAATGCCAAAATCCTTTCTTTTAATCATGGCCTTGGTGCCTTGTTGATGTCTAAAGTCTCTCTGTGGATGCTGACATGGACTGAGCAGCCTGGTCTGACCTCAGAGCAGGGCCTGCATGGAGCTGGCATTGCACTAGAGATCACCTGAGCTCTCTTCTTCCCTAAATTTTACTATGAGCATAAGATGTAGAGACCCACTTAGCAGGTTGGCCTGATCCTCCTCCAGAAGAACAAAGTGTGCCCTCACCCCTCATGCTGGGTTTCCTAACTCCATCCTGCCAGACCTCCTCCAGATCCTCTCCAGTTTCTCCACTTTCCTTTTGAAATGTGAGACTCACTGGATCCTGTGGCATCATCCTGGTGCCAGAAGAGTGAGGGCAGGGATTGTCTCCTTTGCCCAGTGTCAGGAGTTGCTCCCTCTGCTCCTCCCAGTGAGGGGCTGAGGGTGAGCAAGAAGTTGTCAGGGGGACACAGTGAGGAGACCTGGCTCTGGCTGAGCAGAGGGAGATCCCATAACATAGATGCCACAACAAGCGATAAAAGCTGTGGCAGAAGAAGAAATAAGTAGAGTTTTATCATTAGAGGTGATGGGTGATGGTAGACTGGTTGGGTTTCAGTCTAAGGAGGGAGGTGGCAAGTGCTTTGATTTCCATTTATATTACTTTTTATCTATTCTCTTTCACCTATTATACTATTTTGCAGCTCAGCTGACAAGTCAAAATTTTTTTCCATGGATCAGCATGGGCAGGAACCTTGCTGGCTGAGGAGTGCCCTGAGGAGATGGACCTGGGTGGAGGCATTTTCTAAAGACATTTTCCAATGCAATATTTCTTGTCTCTTGGAAAATCCTCAGCTTGGAGAAGAGAAGTATTTGAGGAGACATTAGAGTGGCTTTCCAATACCTGAATTTGATGACAAGAAAGTCAGGGAGGGTCTCTATCCAAGGCCATGGAATGATAAGATAAGGGAGAATAGCTTTAAAATGGAAGGGGGAAGATTTAGATGAGATATCAGGAAGAAATCATTCACAAAGAAGTTGGCGAGTTAATAGCCGAGGTGGCCCAGGGAAGCTGTGGATGTCCCCTCCCTGGAGGTGCTCAAGACCAGGCGGAACGGTGCCTTGAGAAGCCTGGTTAGTGGGAGGTGTCCCTGCCCATGGCAGAGGGGGTAGGAAATGGATGGAAGTCCCTTCCAACCCAAATCCTTCTATGATTTTGAAAAGTATAGAAGTACAAAATTTAAACTAAAATACGTTTTTCTTAGGTGCACTTTGAAATCTTCCTCTTTAACCACACTGGGAAATGACTCCAAGGAGCTGTGCATTGCTTGAAGACCTGAAGAAATCTCCAGGCAGACAAAGAGCTCGTTAAGGCTTTCTGGGCTTTAATGAGATGCAGGGTGGACTTGCTGATGAGTCCTTGAACCTCAGCTTCCTGGAGAAGTTTGAGTGAAGCTCTCAAGAAGTCAACAGCAGAACTCAGAGTACCTTGAAGTATTAATTGGTCTCAGTGAGGATCGTTAGTAACAAAGCCTCCCCAGGGACTCGTTAGAGCTGAGAATTGGAAGCCATGATTGCAGGTAGGCAAAGGCGCTGTGCAACAGCTGTGATGCGAGAAAAAGGTTTGGTTTGCTTGATGAAGCAGGAAGACCAAGGCCTGACCCCCAGCCCTGGGCAGGCAGATCTGGCTTTGGCTACAACGACACTGGAGTCATGAACATTCTCACATGGCCAAATCAACCTGAGAGCAGTTATTCCATCTGATTCCAAATAGAGGCCCATGTAGTTCTGGGAGATTCCAAGGCTCTCCCACAGTTCCATGGAGTTGTAGAAGAGTTTGGTCATAGATTGGCAGGGTCATAAGTGTTGGGTCGTAGAAGAGTGAGAGAAAACTTGTGTGTGAGAAGTGTCAGGTGATGGAAGAGTTTAGTAATAGAGGAGTAACAGAGAAGCACAGTCATAGATGGTTTATAAAAGTGTTGGGTCATAGAATTCTCATGGCAGAACTGGGTCATAGATGCCTCCGGTCATGAAAGGGTCACAGATAATTCAGGCCATGGAAGAGTCGAGTCATAGATGTTTTGATTTTATTTAGACTTTAGAAAGGTTTGGTCATAGAAGGGTCACAATAGGATTGGTTCAGAGAAGGGTTGGTTCATCGAAGAATCTCAGAACTGTCAGGTCATGGAAGAGTCTGGTCACAGAAGGTTCATGGAAGAGTCAGGTTATTGAATAAAGCATCATAGCACAGTCAGACAACAGTCAGGACATAGAATGAAGTGTTGTGTCATGGAATGCTCGAGTTATTGAAGGGTCTAGTTATAGAAGAGATGGGTAAGAGAATATTTGAGTTATATAGGAATCAGGCTATAGAGGAATAATAGATGAGTTCAGTTCTTGAAGGTTCTTAGAGGTCTTAGGTCACAGGATATTCAGGTAATAGAAGTGTCATGTCACAGAAATATGAGAGTTTATTTGGTTAATGGAAGAATTTAAGGGAAGGGTCATCCAAGATTGAGTTCATAGAAATGTTAGACTATGACCTGGTTGGGTCAGAGATTATTAAGGTCATAGAAGAGTCAGTTCAAAGAAAGTCATAGAGGTATCATAAAGGAATTGGGTCATAAGAGCCTCTCAGGTTTTAGATGAGTCAGGTCATAGAGGAGTCACAGAGCAGATCCAGCCCCCTCTTTTACAGATGAACCCTCCAATGGAGCACCCAAAGACCTGCATTCGGGACCAGAGGTTAATGTCATGGGGCCACAGAGGTGGCCTTTCCTTGCACTGTCAAAAGACTCCTACATAGCACTTCACGCACACTTTTAGTTGCTGAAGTCTCATGTTTTGGAATGAAATCCTCAATTCTAGGATTCTAACCTGTGTTTTAGGACCCATATTTTTTTAGTACCCACAGTTACATTTTTAGAATCTAAGCTCACTCTCTTTTTTTTTTTGTCTAAAAATTGATTTTAAGAGCCTCATTTTATGACCCTCATTTTTAAGACACAAAGTCTGATTTTGAATTTCCAGCACCTCAGTTTTAGAGGCCAAACCCTTATGTATAGGTTCCAAAAAGCTCATTTTTATCTCCTAAAACTTCTTTCAAGGAACAAAGCCTCATATTTAGAATTATCGACAATTTTTCAGTGCCTCTCGGGGTGCTGCTGCCCCTGGCAGTGGGGGTGTGACACGCTGCAGAGGGTGTGAGGGGCAGAGCCCAGCCCTGCAGGTGCAGGAGAGGAGGCCGGTGGGTGCCCTTGGTGGCAGGGACAGACTGGGAAGGTGCCCCAGGGCACTGGTCTCTCCCATTGCCAGCTCCAGCACTGGCCTCTCTGCACAACTGACGGGTGAGCTTTGCTCCCTGGTGACCAGCGATAGGAAATGGAAATGGACTGAGATTGCATCAGGGGAAGTTGGCATTGGACATTAGGAAATGGTTCTTCACTGAGAGGTTGGCCGGTCACTGGAAAAGTCTCCCCAGGGAAGTGGTCATGGCACCTAGCCTTTCAGAGTTCAAGGATCATCTGGATTGTGCTCTTGGTTTGGTTTTAGGTAGTCTAATGAAGAGCAAGCAGTGGGACTTGATGATCCTTATAGACCCCTTCTCACTCAAGATACTCTATGATTCTATCTGCAAGGTTAAGAATAGTCCAAGCATGGAGCTTGCCTCTGTAATTTTTATTATTTATAGAGAAATTGGGTATATGAGGGGATCCAAGGTGAACTTCTGGATAGACTGCAAATCTAAGACCTGCTCTGGGAGGGGTCCAAGCACTCTGTGTGTCATATGGAGATGCGTTTTTCACTGACATAAACAACCTGACAGAGAGAGACACATGGTAGGGGTGGGGAGGTGAGGAGCAAGGTTGTCCATGTAGTGTTGGACCTCAAGGCCATTGCTTTCCCCACACGTCCAGGCCTCCTTACGAGACACCCTGCATCAACATCACTTGGAGAATTCTATTGTCACTTCTTCAATGTGCTCTTCCTGTACTGCCCCCTTTACCAACACTCTTGGAACTCCCCTAATAAAGTGTAGGAATGTTCAGGACTGGATGGAAATGATGGAAGTGACACGAATCTTTCAGTCTCCTCTGACAGCTGCAGTCCCAGGCAAACACCTCAGACACTTCAGGACATCTAGAGGTTTGCACTGGGTGCTGATGGTCAGAGCATGGAGCTCAGTCTGAAAACATAAGAAGGGCTCTCAATGCCTAAAGAGATATCTCAAACTGCTCTGCCCTATCAGCTGAAATGATTTCAAACTTCTAACAAAATGTCCCTGGAATTTCTGTGCTTCCAAGGTATGAATTTTCAGACCGTGTGTGATTTGTGAGAGAAGCAGCCTCTCCCCTGCCCTGTGCTTGCATTGCCAGCTCTCTCTCTGGTTCACTGTGCATTTCATCTCCTTCACCTTCCAGGGGTTTCCACATGCAATTCTCCCAATTCCCTTTCTTCCTGTTCTTTAAGGTATGTTCAATGAGTTCCTTTTCCAAGGACCCCAGAACCTCTCTGTTCTAGCAATTACATCATATAAGGGTGATGCAGCAGACAGGAACACTCGCAATGAGCCTGTCCAAGGGAGCTGAGACGAATCTCCCTGGGCCAGTGCGGTTGGTTCCTGGAGTCACAAACAGAAATGTCAGGGTTCTGTCTGGAGTCCACATCTGAGCTGGCCTCATTAACTCCTTATGCACCCCGGGATGTTCAGAAGCAGAGTCAGGCCCTTGTACACGGGGTGATAAAAGTCATAGTCTCTCTCTGAGTTCCTGTTGCCTCTTGTAGATGTTGGGAGGTGCCTCAGCCCTGCAGTGTGTTGCCCTGCTCTTCACTCCTCTGGGATGCCCACAACATGAGGAATGGACACGAGGACCTTGGTTGAAGGAAGCAAATCCCAGAGCTGCATTCAGGCCGTTACCCTTGAGATGTCGCTGTCAACTCAAAGTGACCTTGAGAAACTTTCTGTCTCCCAGGTCTTCATGGAGACTCAAGGATGGGCTGTTTGTGTTTATTTGGGTTCCTCTCACCTCATGTACGTGATGTACGTGCTCCCATCTCATCTGCACAGTGAGAACATAGACACTGGCCTCCTCATTCTGTGTCCTTCCAGGGAGGGACAAAGAACCTCTGCAAGCTGGGGTGAGAGGGCAGTGCTGGGAATGGTGGTTTTGAGGGGCTACTCCAGGATTGTTGCCATGGGACAGATCCTGCAGGGGGTCCAGTGCACATGGGCAAAGACTAGACCCTGCTCTGCTGATCCTCAAGTTCTCTCACAGGAGGCTGCACTGTGAGAGGAAACTGCATCCTTCCCAAACCATTCACACCTGCACTGTTAATTTTTACACAGCTGTTTTCATCTGTGGGTCATGTTCTCTGGCCCTTTAGGGAAACTTTGAAAGAAGATGAAAGCCTTCAGGCTGTGCCCTGAGGAGATCCCCTCTCTTCATGGAAAGGCAGTTGTGTCCCACAAGTGCCCACTGCCTGTCCCTGCCTGTGGGTGCAGCACTGTAACTCAGCACGGCTGGGACCAAGCTCAGAGCCCCTTACAGCAAGGCAAGGGGTGAGGAGGAGAGTGTGGAAGTGGAGAGAGAACAGTTCTGGGAGACCAAGCACTGGTGCCAGGCAGTGCTCCCATGCCAGGACTCTTTTACGCTCCACCCATGCCACAGGAACTGTCCCTGCAGCTCCAAAAAGGCCTTGGAGGAAAGATATCAGGAAATAGAAGTCATTGACTATCCCTTTATTTTGTTGAAACACACAGAGATTGCAGCTCCTCATTTACATAGCCAATCAATTAGCAAACTGAAGAAGACATTGAATTAAAACCAGGTTGATAAGATTATAACAACCATGAAAGTCTTATGAGGAGCAGCTGAGAGAGTTGTGATCATTTAGCCTGGAGAAGAGGAGGCTGAGGGGAGACCTCATAATTCTTTACAGCTACCTGAAAGGAGGTTGTGGAGAGGAGGGAGCTGGGCTCTTCTCCCGAGTGACAGGGGACAGGATGAGAGGGAATGGCCTCAAGCTCCTCCAGGGGAGGTTTAGGCTGAACAATAGAAAAAATTCTTTTTCACAGAAAGTGTCATTGGGCACTGGCAGAGGCTGCCCAGGGAGGGGGTTAAGTCACTTTCCCTGGAGGAGTTTAAGGCACGGGTGTATAAGGTGCTAAGGGACATGGTTTAGTGATTGACAGCAATGGTTGGTCTCGATGATCCAGTGGGTCTCTTCCAACCTGGTTAGTCTATGATTCTATGAAAACAGATACAGCAACAACAAATCGAGAAGCCAATCTGTGCTTGCAATGACTTGCACGATAACTGCTATGCAGAAGGTGATGAACAGTTAGTTCCTTCAGAGAACCATCCAGTTATCAGTTTCCTCACTGCATCTTTGATCTGCTTGTTCCTCAATGTGTAGATGAGGGGGTTCAGTGCTGGAGGAACCACTGAGTACAGAAATGACACAAATAGGTCCAGGGATGCAGTGGAGATGAAGGGGGGTTTCATGTAGGCAAATGCTACAGTGCTGACAAACAGGGAGACCACAGCCAGGTGAGGGAGGCACATGGTGAAGGATTTGTGCTGACCCTGCTCCGAGGGGATCCTCAGCACAGCCCTGAAGATCTGCACATAGGACAACACAATGAAAACAAAACAGCCCAAAGCTATTAAGACACTGACCACAAGAAGCCGAGCTTCCCTGAGGTAGAAGTGTGAGCAGGAGATCTTGAGGATGTGGGGGATTTCACAGAAGAACTGGTTCACAGCATTGCCCTGGCAGAGGGGCAGGGAAAATGTACTGGTGGTGTGCCGCAGAGCATAGAGAAACGCAGTCCCTCAGGCAGCTGCTGCCATGTGGACACAAGCTCTGCTGCCCAGGAGGGTCCCGTAGTGCAGGGGTTTGCAGATGGCAACGTAGCGGTCGTAGGACATGACTGTGAGAAGATAATACTCTGCTGAAATGAAAAAGACAAACAGAAAGACTTGAGAAACGCATCCTGAGAAGGAGATGGCTCTGGTGTGCCAGAGGGAATTGCTCATAGATTTGGGGACAATGGTAGAGATGCAGCTGAGGTCTAGGAGAGCGAGGTTAAGGAGGAAGAAGTACATGGGGGTGTGGAGATGGTGGTCACAGGCGATGGTGATGATAATGAGGCCGTTTCCCAGGAGGGCAGCCAGGTAGAGCTAGAAAATTAGGCTTTTCATCCCTGGTCTTTAGATTTGGGGCTGGAAAGACACTCAGCTCTCTTTCGTCCCAGCCGTGTCTCTCCATTAAGCAAAGACTTTGCACAAACAGGGTCTTGGACTCTTGGTTTCCTGATGTCAGGGATGAGCTTGGCTGGTGCCACAGCTGCAGGGCTTCAGCCCCAATGGGCAGCAATGCCCTCAGCCAGGGACACAGGCAGCAGGAGTCTGAGCTGTTTATTTGGGAGACAGAGCTGTGATGTGGTCACAGAGCTCAGGACAGATGGGCTTAAGGGACAGCATCCTCCAAGCTCAGCAAGGGTCCAGACTGTGGATCAGTCTCCATTTGAAAGACCATTCAAGGGCCCCATGATCAGAGTTTGCTGCTTCTGGAACAGAAAAAGAAAAACAAACAAACAAACGAACACAGAACCTGTGTAGGCACTGCTGAATTTAGGAAGAGCAGGAGTAGACACGTCTGAGATTCCCTGTGTCCTCTTTGTCTCTGTCTTCCCCATCAAGTTCTCCTGGCTTCTATGATTCAGGGCACGACTCTTCAGGAGATCAGCTAGTGGTAGGTCGTGATCAGGTCAAGGCTCACTCGAGCAAACGCAATCCTTCCCATTCTATGGGACAGAAAGGGCAACGTCCCAGGGAGCTGAGTGAGCAGGACAATGTCACAGTGAGGCTGCTCTCCATCATCTTCTAAATGTCATGGAGATGGAGGAAATTTCCAGACCACTGACACCACTACCACTTTCCATGTCATTTTTAGAAATGGGCAGTGGATGAGCAGGGTAAATAAAGGCTGTGGCCCAATATTGTCTGCTCAGATTCCATTTCTGGATGTCGGAAGGAGAAGGGGACTTGATTTCCTTGGGTAGATTGTGTCTCACCATCCTTCTATGAACCAAATCTTCTATGACCTGGGCCATCTATGATGTCCCTACTCTAATGACTCTTCTATGATCTGATGCTTATATGACCCTTCTACAACTCTTTTATGACTCTAGTCTTCTACATCCCAATATTTCTAAGTCCGTTTTCTGATCTGACAGTACTGTGACAAACACTTCTATGACCCGATATTGCTGTGACCCAACTTATCTAGGATACTTCAATAATTAAATAATTCTGTACCTTGTCTTAAATGACTCAAGCCTTTTATGACCAACCTCTTCACTGACCCTTCTATGACTTTCTGTTTATGACCCAACTCTTCAATGATCCAACATTTCCATGATCTGAGTCATCTGGGACCTTCTTATGACACAGACTTTCCTATTTCCTGACTAAACTCTCATGCTTCTATGACTCGTCTCTTCCATGACCCAAATATTTTATGACCCATCTATTACCCAAATCTTTTATGGCCTGAGGCTTCTATGACCTGACACCTCTTTCAACTTTGTATGATTAAATTCTTTTGCTACTCCTCTGATATCTGACTCATCTATAACCAAATTTTCTTTGACCTGCATCTTAAAAGATCAGACCCTTCTGTGACTCGACTATTCTATGACCTTCTATGACTTGAATATTCTCTGACTCTTCTATGACGCGACATTCTATGGCTCAGTTCTTCTTTGACTCTTCTGTGACACAAATCATCTATGTCCTGATGCTTCTATGACCCAACTCTTCTAAAGCGTGATGCTTCTGTGACCCAACTCTTGTATGAACCAACTCATCTATTAACTGGCCCTTGTATGATAAAATTCCTGTTATGATCTGACACACACATGAGCTGCCAGGTGCCTCTTTTATGACTAAAGTCTTCTATGACCCAACAATTCTGTGACCCTTCGATGACCTAGTGCTTCTATGACCTGACACTTCAATGACACACCCTTTCTCTGACTCTGCTCTTCTATGAACATCCTATGATGCATCTCTTCTTCTATGAACCAACTCTTCTACCACCCCACTCATCTGTGACTCCTCTATGACCTGAACTTCTAAAACCCGAGAGGCTCCTATGACCCAATTCTTTTATGACACCTCTATGACTTTCTTTGACCTGGCTCTTCTATGACCTTAATAATCTCTGACCCAACCAGTTTATGACCTGACACTTCTATGAACTCACTCTTGGATGACCCTTAACTTAAGAAACTCTTCTATTAAGCAAATAAACACCTGTATTTCTGTGACTTGACACTTTTATTACCCAAATATTCTGTGACCTAAGACTTCTATGAACCTTCTAGAACTGAACTCTTCTTTTATTCCTCTAAGACCTGATTCATCTATAACTCAAATATTCTCTTACCCATCTCTACTATAACTAGACCCTTCAATAACTCGAGCATTCCATGACACAACACTTCATTCTATGTCCTGACCGTTGTCTGACTGTTCTATGATGCTTTATTCAATAACCTGACTCTTCCATGAATCTCCTGTGACCAGATTCTTCCAAAACCTGACAGTTCTAAGTTTCTTTATGAACCAATCTTTCTCTGAACCAGTGCTATTTTGAACCTTCTATGACCAAACCTTTCTAAAATCGAAATAAACTCAAACTTCTATGACTCGACTATTCTGTGGCCTGAATATTCTATGACCCTTTTATGACCAGAGGCATCTATGACCCAGTTCTGCCATGAGAATTCTATGACCCAACACTTCTATAAACCGTCTATGACTGCGCTTCGCTGTTACTCCTCTATTACTAAACTCTTCCATCACCTGACACTTCTCACACACAAGCTTTTTCTCACTCTTCTACTACCCAACACTTTTATGACCCAGCCCATCTATGACCAAACTCTTCTACAAATCCATGGAACTGTGGGAGAGCCTTGGAATCTCCCAGAACTACACAGGCCTCTATTTGGAATTACATGGAATAACTGCTCCCACTTTGATTCAGCACCGTGAGAATGTTCATGACACCAGTGTCACTGTAGCCAAAGCCAGATCTGCCTGCCCAGGGCCGGGGGTCAGGGCTTGGCCTTTCTTCTTCATCAAGTAAACCAAACCTTTTTCTCAGCATCCCAGATGCCTGCACAGCACCTTTGCCTGCCTGTAATCATGGCCTCCAGTTCTCAGCTCTAACAAGTCCCTGGGGAGGTTTTGTTACTAATGATCCTCTCTGAGACCAATTAATACTTCAAGGTACTCTGAGTTCTGCTGTTGACTTCTTGAGAACTTCACTCAATTATCTCAAAAAAGTTGAAGTTCAAGGACTTATCAGCAATTCTACCCTGCATCTCATTAAAGCCCAGAAAGCCTTAATGAGCTCTTTGTCTGCCTGGAGATTTCTTCAGGTCTTCACGCCTTGTACAGCTCCTTGGAGTCATTTCCCAATGTGGTTAAAGAGGAAGATTTCAAAGTGCACCTAAGAAAAATATATTTTAGTTTAAAATTTATTTCTATACTTTTCAAAATCATAGAATGGTCTGGGTTGGAAGGACCTTAAAGCTCATCCAGTTCCAACCCCCTTGCCATGGGCAGGGACATCTCCCACTGGACCAGGCTGCTCAAGGTTCCAACCATCCAGGGAGGGGGCATCCACAGATTCCCTGGGCATCCCGGGCAATTAACTCACTACCTTCTTTGTGAATGATTTCTTCCTCATGTATAATCTAAGTCTTCTCCCTTCCATTTTAAAGCTATTCCCCTTGTCCTACCATTCCATGTCCTTGGATAGAGACCCTCCCTTACTTTCTTGTCATCAAATTCAGGTACTGGAAATCCACTATAATGTCTCCTCGAAGCCAAATCTTCTCCAAGCTGTGTATTTTCCAGGAGACAATATTTCTGTGGAAATTCTCTTTTGAAATGTCACTCACTCAGGGGCATCTCCTCAAGGCCCTCCTCAGCCGGCAAGGTTCCTGCCCATGCTGCTCCATGGAAATATTTTTTTGTCAGCTGAGCTGAAAATAGTGTAATAGGTGAAAGAGAATAGATAAAAACTAACATAAACCAAAACCAAAGCATTTGCCACCTCCCTTAGGTAGACGGAAACCCCACCAGACTACTATCACCCATCACCTTGAACAATAAAACTCTCTACTTATTTCTTCTTCTTCCACAGCTTTTATCACTTATTGTGGCATCTATGTTATGGGATCTCCCTCTGCTCAGCCGGGGTCAGCTCTCCTGCCTGTGTCTCCCTGACAACTTCTTGCCCACCCCCAGCCCCTCACTGGGAGGAGCAGAGGGAGCAACTCCTGACACTGGGCAAAGGAGACAATCGCTGCCCTCACTCTTCTGGCACCAGGACGATGCCACAGGACCCAGTGAGTCTCACATTTCAAAAGGGAAGAGGAGAAACTGGAGAGGACCTGGAGGAGGTCTGGCAGGATGGAGTTAGGAGCCCCCAGCATGAGGGGTGAGGCCACACTTTGTCCTGCTGGGGGAGGCTTGGAGCAACCTGCTAAGTGGGTCTCTACATCTTATGCTCACAGAAATACCTAGGGAACAAGAGAGCTCAATTTAGACATCAGCAAGGCACCAAGGCCATGATTAAAAGAAACGATTTTGACATGTGACGGCTCCAAGTACACAGCTATCGGTCGGCCATGACTCCTGTGATACCTGGGAACATCCACCTTCTTGTCCAGAGGAGTGGGATCCTTCTGGGGTGGACAGGAGGGAAAATGCCTTTGTGTGAGCTCAGTGCAGCCCTGGTTGAGGCTTCAGGGCAACGGGGGATTCTTTACTCCGGGGCTTCAAACCCAGCAGATTTGACACCTCGAGATGTTCCGTGCATGGGGCTGGGCTGGGGGAGCCCAGAGCCTTTTCAGCCTTAATTGTTCTGTGCTTGTGTGATTGAGGAGGCCCCAGCACCTCCTGCCAGCACTTCCAGCCCTATTTTGGGGCCAGAACCTCCCTTTTTGGTGCAGAACCTCCATACCATCCCTGGATTTGCCCCCTCCACCCCTCAGCACCCCACGAGCCTTGACCTGGGGCCAAGCAGTTGCCTGGCAACAGTGGGGGGACTGGGGGACATCTCCCTTTTGGGGTCCAAATCCTCAGTTTAGGGCACAGACCCTGATTCATGAGCTCCAAGACCCCTTTCTGTGCTTCAAAACTTGTTTAAAGGCCCAGAGCATCTTTTTTTAAGGCACAAAGTCTGAATTTCTATGTGCAGAGCCTCAGTTTTAGAGACAAAAGCCTCTAAAAGGGTTCAAAAGCTAAATTTTAGCCCCCAGAGTCTCTTTCACAGGGAATAAAGCCTTATATTAGTATCAAGCCTGAGAATGTGAGGGCTCTAATCCTTATTATGAGCCTGTCAAGTCCCATTTGGAAAGTGCAAAGCGTTCCTGTTCAGTACCACATCATTGTTTTAGGGCACAAAACATGAAGTCAGGGCTCGTTGACTCAGTTTCAGTTTCAAAGCAGGACCCAAACCATCCTTTTAAAGCTCCAAGCTCCAGCCTCTAATGGAAAGGATCCAAACCTCTCTTTTACAGCTTGAAGCTTCCACTGGAGCACCCAAAGCCCTGCAGTCAGGATCAGAGCTTCATTTCTTGGGGCCACAGAGGAATCAAGAGGTTCTCCTCCCTTGCAGGGTCAAAAGACTAATTTGTAGCACCACACCCACCCCTATAGTGCCCAAAGTCTCACATTTTGGGATGAAATCCTCAGTTCCAGGGTTCCAACCTGTTTTTTTAGGACCCATAGAATTGTCAGAACCCACAGTTACATTTTAAGGATCCAAACTGTCATTTATTTGTGTCTAAACAGACATATTAAGAGCCTGATTTTTAAGGCCCAAAGTCTCATTTTGACTGATTTGACTGGCCCAGCCAGTCTCACAGAATCACAGAATCACAGAATAACCAGGTTGGAAGAGACCCACTGGATCGTCGAGTCCAACCATTCCCACCAATCCCTAAATCATGCTCCTAAGCACCTCATCTACCCTAATCTTAAACACCTCCAGCGACGGTGACTCAACCACTTCCCTTGGCGGACCGTTCCAATGCCTAACCACGCTCTCCGTGAAGAACTTTTTCCTAATCTCAAGCCTAAATCTCCCCTGGTGGAGCTTGAGGCCATTCCCTCTCGTCCTGTCCCCTGTCACTTGGGAGAAGAGGCCAGCTCCCTCCTCTCCACAACCTCCCTTCAGGTAGTTGTAGAGAGTAATAAGGTCTCCCCTCAGCCTCCTCTTCTCCAGGCTGAACACCCCCAGCTCTCTCAGCCGCTCCTCATAAGATTTGTTCTCCAGCCCCTTCACCAGCTTTGTTGCTCTTCTCTGGACTCGCTCCAGAGCCACAACATCCCTCTTGTGGTGAGGGGCCCAGAACTGAACACAGGACTCGAGGTGCGGTCTCACCAGTGCCGAGTACAGGGGGAGAATAACCTCCCTGGACCTGCTGGTCACACCGTTCCTGATACAAGCCAAGATGCCATTGGCCTTCTTGGCCACCTGGGCACACTGCTGGCTCATGTTCAGTTGATTGTCAACCAGCACCCCCAGGTCCTTCTCCTCCTGGCAGCTTTCCAGCCAGGTTTCTCCTAGTTTGTACCTCTGCTTAGGGTTGTTGTGCCCCAAGTGCAGGACCCGGCATTTGGCCTTGTTAAACCTCCTGCCGTTGGTCTCAGCCCAGCAGTCCAGCCTGTTCAGGTCCCTTTGCAGAGCCTCCCGACCCTCCAGCAGATCCACACTTCCTCCCAGCTTGGTGTCATCTGCAAACTTGCTAAGGGAGCACTCAATGCCTTCATCCAGGTCGTTGATAAAGACATTAAACAGGACTGGACCCAGGACTGAGCCCTGGGGAACCCCACTTGTTACTGGCCTCCAGCTGGATCTAACTCCATTTCCCACCACCCTCTGGGCCCGGTCATTCAACCAGTTTTTCACCCAGGAGAGTGTGCGCCCGTCCAGGTCAGAGGCCGACAGTTTCCGAAGCAGAATGCTGTGAGAAACTGTATCAAAGGCTTTACTGAAGTCCAGGAAGATACATCAACAGCCTTTCCCTCGTCCAAGAGTTTAGTCACTTGGTCATAGAAGGTGATCAGATTAGTCTGGCAAGACCTGCCTTTCATGAACCCGTGTTGACTGGGCCTGATCACCCGGTTCTCTTGCAAGTGCTCCATGATCGCACTCAAGATCACCCGCTCCATGACTTTCCCCGGTACCGAGGTGAGGCTGACAGGCCTGTAGTTCCCTGGATCCTCCCTGCGCCCCTTCTTATAGATGGGCACGACATCAGCCTCCAGTCCAGGGGAACCTCCCCAGTCATCCAGGACTGCTGGAAGATGATGGAAAGGGGTTTGGCCAGCACATCCGCCAGTTCCCTTCAAACTCTTGGGTGGACTCCATCCGGCCCCATAGACTTGTGGGCATCTAGCTGGGCAAGCAAGTCTCTAACCACCTCTTCTTGGACCATGTGGTCTGTTACACCACATGCTGTGATCCCAGATCCGTGCAATCCTGAACCCTGTTCCTGGGTCCATCTCTCTCCTGCTGCTGAGTCCAGCCTGGGACCTTTCCTCCATGTCTGCTCTGAAGCATCAGTGGTGACAGATTCACCAAGGTGGGCCAATTACATATTTGTATATATTTATCTTCTCCTTATTAAAAAGATATTCCTTATTATTGTTGTTGTTTCGATAAAGATGTTTTAGTTTCTAACTCACAAGTCCTCTTCTCTCATTCCCATTTCCCTGAGCAGGAAGGGAACTGGGACCCACAACTGCCTGCATTCAGCTGCAAATAAAGCTCAACCATGAGGAGCTGGAAGAGGCTCTCTTTGACCTTCAATCTGCTCTCTGCACTCCTCTTCTCTGCAGGGCTCTTATCCCAGTCTTGCACAGTCCCCAAACGCGCTTCCTGGTTTCCCATCATGAGTCCCAGACCCAGAGGCAGAAACCCCGTCCTCAGTTGGCAACATCATCCTGGGACACCCCCTTGGTGAATCTCTCACACAGAGAGATTTGAATTAATATTTTACCTTCTGGGCTTTGAATCCTTTCTCTGAAAACTTAGCAATTCATGTCCTAGAAATAGCAATGCTTTCTTTCTATGGGACTGTTGGGAACCAGGTCAGATTAAAACACCTACGTGATTTCTACAGGTCTTTGCAGCCCTGTGGAGAAGGGGCTGGGGATATTAGACTCAAGGAATCATGGATTGTTTGGGATGGAAGGCACCTAAATGGATCCAACACCTCTGCTATGGATAGGGACATCTTTCAGGTTGCTCAGAGTTCCTGAGTTGATGCATCCACAACTTCTCTAGGAAACCTGTACCAGCGTCTTGCCATCCCCATCTCAGCCTATTTTTTCCTTTGGTCCAATCTAAATCTCCCCTCTTCCAGTTTAAAGCCATTGTTCCTTGTTCTGACAGTTCTGCCTTGGTAAAAAGTGTCACTCTGTCTTTCTTGGCCTATGGCTGCTTTGAGTTAACTGCAAACACACTGGAGGGTGCCCAGAGATCTGCCAAGATGGGGGTTGGAGGCCTCAAGAACATGACCAGTGGGTGCTGGGCTTAGAGATGTGGAGACTGCAGACACTGTAGGAGCTGCCTGAGAGTGCTTGAAGGGTGATTCCAAAGATGATGGAACTTTTCTTCATAGTAGAAAAAGGTATGAGAAATAAATAGTGCCACTAAGTGTAGCTGGGGAGGTCCAAGCTGGACATGAGGGGAATGAAATATCAGTCCAAGGGAAGTGCTGTGCTGCTACATGTCACCCAGAAGGAGCCTGGATCATCCCAGGGCTTCGTGTCTCAAGGAAGAGCCAGGGAGGACAGAGAGATAACAGCAAAGGAAGGTGACAGCAAGGTGAGGCAGCTGGGGAGATGGCAGCAGCCTGCAGGGCAAGAGGCACAGGTGATACGACACCATGGGACAGTTGGTGGTGGAGAGGACAGAGGGAGATGGAAAAGATGAAAGCTCCCAAACAGAGCAGCATTTTCTTGGCTTTGGTGATGGTGGTTGTCTCTGACACTGATTCCTATGAGGAGATGACAAATCCTTCCAGCCCTGGGGCCTCATTGCCTCCTTGTCCAAACTTAGGAGCCTGAGAGGTGTTGTACCATAGTCCTGCTCTTGGCACTGCCCATCTCGACATCCCATTGTCCCAGGATGAACCTTGAGGAATGGGTGACAAGACCTCCCTTCCTGGGTAAGGACTGGCCCTGTGGTTAATGAGGTCAGGGCTTGGCCCTTTGTATTCATAAAACACATACGGGTTGACTCAGCATCAGAGCCACCTTTACCTTGCTATTCCCAACCGTTCATCATGCCTCCAGTTTTCTGCTCTAACTGGGCCCTGGAGATGCTTTCTCAGCAGTGCCCTCAGTGGGACCCATTAACACTACAAGAAACTTTGGAGCTTGAATTTGAGTTTTACTTCTTGAGAAGTTTGTTCCACTTCCTCTAAGGGGCTGGTGTTCATGGACTCGGCATCAAGCCCACCCGAGGGGTCATTAAAATGCCCTGGGCTGCTCCTCTGCTGCTGAGCTGGGCTGGGCTCCTGGGACTGAGGGAGCTCATGGCAAGTGGGCAGAGCTACAAAGAGGGAGCTCTGGCCAGGAGCAGCTCCTCTGCAAAGACAGCAGGGAGAAGGGAACTCCCAGGGTTTCTCAGTTCAATGAGCAAGGCAGAGAGAGCTTAAAGGTGATGAGGAGGATGACTGAGAGCTGACTGGAGGAGAAATCTTTGTGGTCCTGGCCACGGTAAGTGTGGGTGCAGAGCAATGCATGTGTGGTTCCTTGCAGCCTCTCCTAAAGCTGTTAGAGCCCCCTGCTCTTGGTATCTGTGAGGAAGGGGCTCTTGTGAGGCAGTGTGGAAGGGCTGTGAAGCCAGGGGTGCAGACAGGGGTGCCCCGGGCTGTCGCTGATAGTGCTGGCATTCGCAGACACACGGGAGCTGCAGCTCTTGCACTTCTGGCTCTTCCTGGGCATCTACCTGGCTGCCCTCCTGGGCAACGGCCTCATCATCACCACCATTGCCTGTGACTACCACCTCCACAACCCCATGTACATCTTCCTCCTCAATCTCTCTATTCTTGACCTGGGATCCATCTCTACCACTGTCCCTAAATCCATGGCCAATTCCCTCTGGGACACCAGGGCCATCTCCTACGTGGGATGTGTTGCTCAGGTCTTTATGTATCTCTTTTTCATTTCAGCAGAATATTGTCTTCTGACTGTCATGTCCTATGACCGCTACGTTGCCATCTGCAAACCCCTCCACTACGGGACCCTCCTGGGCAGCAGAGCTTGTGTCCACATGGCAGCAGCTGCCTGGGGCGCTGGGTTTCTCCATGCTCTGCTGCACACGTCCAATACATTTTCCCTGCCCCTCTGCCAGGGCAATGCTGTGCACCAGTTCTTCTGTGAGGTTCCCCAGATTATCAAGCTCTCCTGCTCACACTCCTACCTCAGGGAAGCTGGGTTTCTTATGGTCAGTGTCTTAGTAGCATTGGGCTGTTTTGTTTTCATTGTGGTGTCCTATGTGCAGATCTTCAGGTCAGTGCTGAGAATCCCCTCGGAGCAGGGACAGCACAAAGCTTTTTCCATGTGCCTCCCTCACCTGGCTGTGGTCTCCCTCTTTATGAGCACTGCAGGGTTTGCCTACTTGAAACCACCCACCATCTCCTCTCCATCCCTGGACATTGTGGTGTCAGTTCTGTACTCAGTGGTGCCTCCAGCACTGAACCCCCTCATCTACAGCTTGAGGAACCAGCAGATCAAGAATGCAATGTGGAAACTGATAACTGGATGGTTCTTTGAATCATTAAACTGCTCATCACCTTCTGCATAACAGTTATCATGCAATTCATGGCAGATCCAGACTGGCTTCTCTATTTCTTGTCTGTGATACTCGGTTTTCCTTTGTGATAATCTTGTCATCCTTTTTTTAAGCATCATCTTCTTCACTCATCTTACTTACTGGCTGTTTACATGAGGAGCTGTGATCTCTGTGTGTTTAAACAAAATAAAAATTTATTCCATGACTTCTGTTTCCTGATGTCTTTCCTCCAAAATATTTTTTGAGCTGCTAGGACAAACTCTTCTTGGACTATTCTTGGGCTTGAAGATAGAACCATCAAATATCTTGAGTGGGAAGGGATCTATACGGATTATCAAATCCAACTTCTTTTTCCTCGCAAGATTATCAAAATCCAAATCTTATGACCAAGAGGACAAAGAGCATGATCCAAATGCTCTGTGAACTCTGATAGGCTTGGTGCCTTACAACATCCCTGGGGAGCCTTTTCCAGTGACCGACCACGCTCTCAGTGAAGAACCATTTCCTAATGTGCTATGAAAACTCTGCACACAGTCCTGCTCTGGGCTCTGACAAGCTCTGGGTACGGAGAGAGGCCGGGCAGGGCTGTTGTTCACCTGGCACAGGAACTGAGTCCAGCAGGAGGGAGAAGATGGACAGAGGGCAAAGCTCACCCATCAGCTGGGTTGAGTGTCCAGTGCTGGAGCTGGCGATGGGAGAGACCAGTGTCCTGGGCACCTTCCCAGTCTGTCCCTGCCACCAAAGGCACCCACTGGCCTCTTCTCTCCTGCTCCTGCAGGGCTGGGCTCTGCCCCTCACACCCTGTGCAGCATGTCCTCTCCCTGCATGGTCACACAGCTCAGCCAGCACTGCTGGTGGCCTCTCCCGGGCACTTTCCAGCTCAGTCCAGCCCCTCCCAGCTCTCCCCACAGCCCTGCTTTCTTTCCAGCCCCACAGAGCAGACCAGTCTAGGCTGACCCCATGCAGTGCCCTCCGTAGGGTGCAGCAGAGCTCTGGGCTCTCCCCCCACAGCCCCAGCCCCTCTGGAGGGCACGGCAGCTGCTGGGGGGCAGAGGTGGGTCTCAGCCTCCCCCACAGCCCCAGAGCTGGGGCTTGACCCAGTACAAGGACACAATGAGCAGTGGGTTTTTTACAACCTGACTCTTCTGTGCCCCTTCTGTTACCCGACACTTCTGTGACCTAACAGTGCTATGACCCAGCTCTCCTCTGACCCAACATTTCTACCACCCTTCTATGACCTGACCCTTGTGTGACCAAACACCTCGATGACCCTTCCATGACCTGTTTTCTATCACACTCATCTTCGATGACCTCATTTTTCTATTACTTTTCTGTGACAAATGTGGGTCTTTTCCGTGACACAGGTGGGTCTTTTCCAGCCTGGTGATTCTATGGTTCTCTGGTTCCCAGTGTGAACCAGTAAGTCTCTGGGAGGGGAATGGGATAAGAGCTCCTTGTGCTGGAACAAATCAGTGAGACTGGCATTGGGAGGCAAACTGAGGATACTGGGAAGGACTGTGAGGCACTGAGAGGGGGTTTGGGAGACACTGGGGTCACTTGGAGGTGCTGGGAGGGGAATGGGGGAACTGAGAGGCACTGAGGGACACTGGGAGGGGGATTGAGAGGCACTGGGGGGCACTGGAAGGGACTGGGATGGGGAAGTGGGGCACTGGGAGGGACTAGGGAGCACTGGGTGTCACTGGCAGCCACTGGGACATGCTGGGAGGACAGTGGGACACTCTGGGAATCACTGGGACACACTGGGAGTCTCTGAGAAGGCACTAAAATATACTGGGTCTCTCTAGGACATGCAAGGAGGGCAGTAGGATGGTCTGGGAATCACTGGGATGCCTTGTGAGCCACTGAAAGGGCACTGGGATACACTAGGAGTCTCTGGGATGTGCTGGGAGTCACTGGGAAATATTAGGAGTCACTGGGATGCACTGGCAGAGTACTGGGAGGCACTGGGGTGCACTTGGAGGGCACTGGAAAACACTGGGAAGTCACTGGGATGCACTAGGAGTCACTGGGAGGGCACTAGGATGAACTGGGAGTCATTGTTATGCATTGGGATAGCACAGGGAAGGGACTGGGAGGAACTGGGTCGCACTGTGAGGCCACTGGGAGCACTGGGACACACTGGGAGTGCACTTGGAGTCACTGGGGAGCACTGGGAGGCCATTGGAGAGCACTGGGAGGCCATTGGAGAGCACTGGGAGGTCACTGGTTCTGTAGTGGTCCCATGCCGGTGTGCAGAGGTGCCTTACTGATCCATACTGGTGTCCCTGCTGCCCATACTGGGAGTACTGTTCCCATCCTGTTCCCACACTGGTTCCTTACTGGTCCATAATGATGCCACACTGGGTGCCCTTGTGTCCCTGGTGTCCGTACTGGGAGCACTGGTGCCACACTTGTCCATACTGATGCCATACTGGGAGCACTGATCCCAGTCTGATGCCACACTGGTGGTTCCCAGGGACTCCCAGTGCATCCCGGTTCCCTCCCAGTGTGGCCCCTTGCTCATGAGCACTGGAGAAGCTCTGGGAGGACACTGGGTCACACTGTGAGTCACCAGGGAGAACTTAGAGGGCACTGGGAAATACTAGGAGTCAGTGGAATGGACTGGGAGGGCACTGGGAAACACTGGGAGTCTGTGAGATGCACTTGGAGTCACTGCAATGTGGTGGGAGGATGTACAATACTGGTCCATACTGGTGCCATACTGGAAGCACTGGCATCCTCAGTGCCTATTCTGGTCTCCCACTGGTGCCATACTGGTGCCTTACTGGTCTACTGGTTCAGTACTGGCATCTCTGTTGTTAATCTTGGGAGCACTGGTGCCATCCTGGTCCCACGCTGGTTCCTTACTGGTCTGTACTAGTGCTGTACTGGGATCTATGGGGTCCATACTGGGTGTACTGGTGTAATACTTGTTCCACACTGGTCCTATATTGTTCTGTACTGGTGCATTAATGGTCTGTACTGGTCCATAGTGGAAGCACTGGTCCCATCCTGGCAGCCTTGGTATCCATACTGGGGAGCCCTGTGTTCATTCGGGGATTACTGGTCCATTACTGGTCACACACTGGTGCCATACTGGTCCATACTGGTGCTACACTGGGTGTACTGATGTCTCTTGTGTGCGTACTGGTGTCCCTGATGTCCATACTGGGAGTACTGGCCCCACACTTGTGCCTTACTTAGGCACACTGGTTGTATACCTGCATCCCTGTTGTCCATACTGGGAGCACTAGTGTCAAAATGGTCCCACACTGGTGCCATACTGGTCCATACTGGAAGCCCTGTTGCCCTTACTGTCGTCCCTTTATCCTGTACTGGGAGCACAGGTCCCACACTTGTGCCTTACTGTTCCATAGTGGTGCCATACTGGGAGCACGGGTGTCCCTGGTGTCCAGACTGGGAGCACTGGTTCCATACTGGTCGAGAGGCTCCAAAGGGATCTGAACAGGCTGGACTGCTGGGCTGAGACAAACGGGATGAGGTTTAACAAGGCCAAATGCCGGGTCCTGCCCTTGGGGTACAACAACCCTGAGCAGCTCCAGACTAGGAGAAGTCTGGCTGGAAGCTGCCTGGAGGAGAAGGACCTGGGGGTGCTGGTTGACAGCCGACTGAACATGAGCCAGCAGTGTGCCCAGGTGGCCAAAAAGGCCAGTGGCATCTTGGCTTGTGTCAGGAACGGCGTGACCAGCAGGTCCAGGGAGGTTATTCTCCCTCTGTGCTCGGCACTGGTGAGACCGCACCTCGAGTCCTGTGTTCAGTTCTGGGCCCCTCACCACAAGAGGGATGTTGTGGCTCTGGAGCGAGTCCAGAGAAGGGCAACGAAGCTGGTGAGGGGGCTGGAGAACAGGCCTTATGAGGAGCGGCTGAGAGAGCTGGGGGTGTTCAGCCTGAAGAAGAGGAGGCTGAGGAGAGACCTCATTGCTCTCTACAACTACCTGAGGGGAGGTTGTGGAGAGCAGGGAGCTGGGCTCTTCCCTCAAGTGACAGGGGACAGGATGAGAGGGAATGGCCTCAAGCTCCGCCAGGGGAAATTTAGGCTGTATATTAAGAAAAAAATATTCAGAAAAAGGTAAAAAAAACCCAGAAGACAAAGGAGCCCTGGGAAGAAGCCCCGCCCCCTGCCCCCTGCCCCCGCCCCCTTTCTGTTGGGCTCCCCGAGTTGGTCAGTTGGAGCCACGGCCACCAGACACAGCAGAGGGAGCTGAGCTGGCACGGTGCCGTGAGGGGCAGCATCTGCCCGAGCAGTGCTTCTCCGGCACCAGCACCCCCCTGCCCATCCTCGCTGTCCCCGGCTGGGCCACATCTCTGGTGCACGGTGAGGGTCCTCCTGTCCCGGCCAGGATGGGCCAGTTCAACTGCTTCTGCAGCTCCAGGTGGGCTCCCATCGTGGCTTGGGGACACCGGGGCACAGCTGGGGCCTGCCCAAGCAGTGTTGCTCATGCTTGCCGCGCTCTGCTCTGCAGGGAGGCTCTCAGCAAGGCTGAGGCGGTGCTGAGCACCAATGTGCAGCTGAGCTGGAGATGCAAGAGGACTGAGAGGCGACTTCTCCTCCTCCAGGAGGAACTGGTGATCGTCAAGTTGCGGTAAGAGCCTGGGAGCCCAGCTCCCTGTCCCCCATTCCTGGTACTGGGAGCGGGGCAAGGACACCTTGGCACAAGCCCCAGGCCCCAAGACCTCGGTGATGGATGCACCACACTCTGTCCCGAGGCCAGGTTGGGGACAGGGCTCTTCCCGCGGGGACCACTAGGAGGCCACCCCCAGCTCACTGCCTGCCTCTGCTTTCCACAGACCTGGCAGCAACCTGCGCCCACAGCTCCGCCTGGCCCTCGACCAGCTGTGGGTGCTGAGCAGTGGGAATGAGGCAGGGCAGCCAGAAGAAGAGGAGGATGGCAGAGGCGAGGGCAGCAACTCCCTCATCCTCGTCTGGCCCGCAGGCTCCTGCATCGCCACTTTTGCATGAGTTGCGGTGCCACGTGCCACGGCTGCTGGGCAGTGGGGTGCAATGCTGGCCCCCCTTCTCCTTGGGCTTCGGCAGCCACAGTCGGGGCTGGCAAGGGGCAGGAGAGCCTCTCAACTGTGCCCACGCCATTCTGTGCGTGGCCTCTGTCCTGCACACAGAAGCTGGGCAAGGAGCGGGCAGCGCACCAGCAAGAACAGGGGGAGGGAAAGAGGGATGGAAGGAGAGAGGGAGAGAGGGAGGGAGGGATGGAAGGAGGGAGAGAGAGAGGGAGGGAGGGTGGGAAGGAGGAAGAAGTACATAGGGGTGTGGAGGTGGTGGTCACAGGTGATGGTGGTGATGATGAGGCCGTTGCCCAGGAGGGCAGCCAGGTAGATGCCCAGGAAGAGCCAGAAGTGCAAGAGCTGCAGCTCCCGTGTGTCTGCGAATAACAGGAGGAGGAACTGGGTGGTGGAGCTGCTGTTGGACATCTGCTGCCGATGAGCATGGGGCATTGTCACAGGAGGAAAGGGCAGTGGGAAGTTAGGGAAGATATCTCTGAGTAAATCCAAAGCCATTTCTCACAATCCCATTCTTTCCTACTTTTTCTTTCCCACGACATCACCATTCACCTCTGTGCCTGGTACACTGCTTTTTGCCAAATCAGTGTGCTGGGAAGAAACAGGGCCTCTGCTCACTGGCTGCGAGGAGTCAGCCCTGCTCTGCAGCAGGAGGTCATGGGGTGATGTGCGCAGGCCTGGTGTTCTCATTTTGCAGTTAAAACAGCTCCTAATGTAGAAGTAGCTGCACCCCCAGTGTTAGGAAACCACACTGTCCAATGTCTTTGAGGAGAGGTTTTTTTACAGCTCTCTCCCATCTTGGCTGGAGATCTTCATGGATGTCAGAAACCCTCAGTATTTCTGTAGCATTCAGGGAAAACAAAGCAATTCATGTTATGCAAGAACATTGTCTGTGGCTCAGTGCAAAGGGAGGGGAGCTCGTCTCCTCTTCGCTCTTGTCCCCAGCTTCCCAAGGCTTCAACCTTTCTGAGATGGAGGGGTACCACACTCTTGTTTTACCCTGAAAAGCCACCAGACCCTTCTGTGAACAGAAGAATCAACCTCACACCACTCAACGTCTCACCCTTTCTAAGGTCTCAGCACCCCACTGTCAGCCCAGGACACACACGGCTCGTTTCACAAACCCAACAGCCTTTCCATGGCTGTAGTGTCTCTGTACTTTTCCATGGTTTTTTGGGTAGCACCAAGTTGCGATAGATGTTTATATTCTGGAGGGAACCTCACAGCTTGGAAAAAAAATCTCATGGAATTATTCAAGAATCGTAATGATGGTGTTTCAGTAAGGAAGAGTCAGCTCTTTCCTCAGGGAATGACACAGACTGCACTGCCCACAGCCCCACGGGTGAGATGAAAGCTTGGACACTGCATTCCCACAGACACACCTGCATGGGAGGAATCAGAAGGTCAGTGCCTGACTCGACTGCTGAAACTCCCAACCCCAGAGAGCCTGGCAGCAAGAACAAGAGAACAACAGCAAGAACACAGACAAACAGAGAAGCCATCAAAAAAGCTGTGCTGGTCCAGCTGAGAGAGGTCAGGGCAGAGGCAGCTGGGCACTCAGGACAGTGTTAACCTAACCCAGCTGTGCTCACCCTCTCCAAAACATCAACTTTGCTGCTCTATTGCTCTCAGCCCTTGTGCTCTGGGCAGGAAAGTGGACTCATGATTAGAGAGCTGCACCAAGGCTCTGCTTGAGCTCTGGCTGAAGAGGAGGGGGATCAGTCTTGGAGCCCAAGCTGAGGGCAGAGTCTTTGCTGGGTGGGAAAGGAGGCAAGAGGGCTTGCTCAGATGAAGGAGCTGCACTGGAGGGGATCACATGGAGCTGTCTGAATTCTCCCTCCCACAACATTTATGTTTTAAGATCCTCTCATCATCTGATCCAATCCCTTTTGCCTGGGATTTTCCTCACTGGAGATGTTTCCCTGTCCCGTGTCTTCTCCCTGTCAGTGCTCACAGACACCATCTGACTCTCTGTGCATCCCCCTGGCCCTACACAAACCTGCCTGCTTGCCAAGTAAAGCTGGGGAAAGGTTGTTGTTTATAAGGAGAAAAGGACAGGATAGGCTGAGGCTGATGGGTCCAGCAGAGGTGATGCTTGTGCTGCCCATGGGCAGAGAAGCAGAAGGAGACACATTTGGAGGCTCCTATCAGACCTACTGACCACTCAAGGACACAGCTCAGGAGTTCCTGTGGTTTGTTCAGGCATGAGAGCCACTTTTTACATTCTTCCCACCAACAAATTACCCATGTTCAGGGAACAGAAAACACAGATTCAGCGAAGTTCTTTATCTTCATTGTAATCCCTGCATAGACTTCCCCTTGAAGTCTCCTCTTAGAAATGACCTGGGGTGATTTGGAGCTGTGAGCATCCTTGACTCAAAACCCACACTCTTGAAAGCTGAAAGTTTCTCTCCTGCCAGGAGTTGCTTCTTCCCCCCACAGCTTCTCTTTATTTCACCATGCGGAGCTCCTCAGGCAGGCTGAGCACTGACCATGATTTTCTCTCCACTGGAAAAACTGCAAGATCCCTCCTGAGAGATCCCACAGGCTGTGGCTGAGCTGGCTTTAATAAATCCCTCCAGGAACTGCACCTGCATTGGTTCTGCACCTATAGACTCACCTTGGAAGGACTGTGAAGATTTTTCTCCAAATGAAGCCTCCTCTTCCCTCTCTCTCCACTCTGCCTTTCCCCTCTCTCTGCTCCCTCCTCTCCCCTCGCTGCCTGCAGGCAGTGTCCTCAGCCCTGCTGGGCTTGGCAGAGGAGCTGCTCCTGGACAGACCTGGCTCTTTCATGAACTCTCATTATGAGCTCCCTCCCTGCCAGGAGCCCAGCCCAGCTCAGCAGCAGAGGAGCAGCCCAAGGCAGCCCTTTCTCTGCCCTCTCTGGGCATCCTCGAGGTGTCCCTGGGGCTCCAGGGGAACCTGCTGAGAAACAGGCTGAAGCCATCCCTGATGTTCCCTCCCTCAGCTGGGGGGAGATACTGTCCTGCACTGTCATTGCTTCTGTTAGAAAAATAGCTGGGTACGACAATCATTTTTTTTGCCCCATCATTTAACTGGACAGAAGGAAGGTGACAGGCAATGATCCCATTTCTCAAGCTGTTCCATTGAGATAATTTAGGCTTTTCTTCCCTGGCCTTTAGACCTTAGGTGGAAAGACACTCAGCTCTCTTCTGTCCCAGCCGTGTCTCTACTTTAAGCAAAGACTTTGCACACACAGGGTGTGCGACGCTTGGTTTCCTAATGTTAGGGATGAGCTTGGCTGGTGCCACAGCTGCAGGGCTTCAGCTCCAATGGGCAGCAATGCCCTCAGCCAGGGGCACAGGGAGCAGGAGTCTGAGCTGTTTATTTGGGAGACAGAGCTGTGATGTGGTGACAGAGGTCAGGACAGATGGGCTTAAGGGACAGCATCCTCCAAGCTCAGCAAGGGTCCAGACTTTGAATCAGCCTCCATTTGAAAGACCATTCAAGGGCCCCATGATGAGTGTTTGCTGTTTCAGGAACATTATAAGAAAAAAGGAAAACAAACAAACAAAAAAAGCCTGTGTAGGTAGTGCTGAATTTAGGAAGAGCAGGAGTAGATATGTCTGAGATTCCATTTTCTCTTTGTCTTTGGCTTCCCTGGCAAGGTCTGCAAGGCCTCTGTGACTCAGGGCAGGACTTTTCGGGAGATCAGCTAGTGGTGGGTCCTGATCAGGTCAGAGATCACTTGAGCAAACACAAACATTCCCATTCTATGGGACAGGTAGAGCAGAATCCCAGGGAGCTGAGTGAGCAGGACAATGTCACAGTGAGGCCGCTCTCGATTACCCTCTAAAGGTCACAGAGACTGAGGAAACTTCCTGACCCCTGGCACCAATACCACATTGCACGTGCTTTTCAGAAATGGCCAGTGCATGAGCAGGGGATTTAAAGGCTCTGTCCCAGATGTTATCTCCTCAGATTCCATTTCTGGATGTCTGAATGAGAAGGGGGCTGGGTTTCCCTGGCAGATTGTGTCTCATTATCCTTGTATGAATGAAGTCTTTTTTGAGCTGGACCATCTATGATGTCCCTACTCTAATGACTCTTCTATAATACGATGCTTACATGACCCTTCTATGACTCTTTTATGACTCTAGTCTTCTACATCCCGATACTTCTATGTCACTTTTTCTGACCTGACACTTCTGTGACCAACACTTCTATGACTCGATATTGCTGTGACCCAACTCCTCTAGGAGACTTCAATTACCAAATATTTCTATAACACGTATTATATTACCCAAGCCTTTTACAACCAAGCTCTTCTCTGACCCTTCTATGACTTTCTATGACCAGTCTCCTCCATGACTTTTCTATGACCCCACTCTTCTGTGTCCCAGGTCCTCTGACACCTGAATAATTTATGACCCCACTCTTTTATGAACAAACACTTCCATCATCTGAGTCTTCTGAGACCTTTTCATAGCCCAGATTTCCTATTTCCTGACTGAAGTCTCATGCTTCTATGACTCGATTCTTCCATGACCCAAATATTTTATGACCCTTCTATGACCTAAATCTTTTATGGGCTGAGACTTCTGTGACCTGACACCTCTATCAGCTTTCTGTTATTTAATGCTTCTGCCACTCCTCTACAATCCAATTCATCTATAACCCAACTCTTCCTTGACCTGCCTCTCAAATGATGAGACCCTTCTGTAACTCGAGTCTTCTATGACCTTGTATGACTTGAGTATTCTCTGACTCTTCTATGATGTGAAATTCTATGGCCAAATTCTTGTATGACTGTTGTGTGACACAAATCATCTATATCCTGATGCTTCTATGACACAACTCTTCTAAAATGTGACCCTTCTATCACCCAACTACTGCATGAACCAACCCTACTATTAACTGACCCTTCGATGATGCCATTCCTGTATGACCTGACACACATAGGAGCTGCCAGGTGCCTCTTTTATGACTTGACACCTCAATGACCCAGCAATTCTATGATCCTGCTATGACCTAGTGCTTCTATGACCTGACACGTCAATGACACACCCTTGCTATGACTCTGCTCTTCTATGAACCTTCTATGATGCATCTCTTCTTCTATGAACCAACTCTTTTACCACCTCACTCATCTGTGACTCCTCTATGACCCGACTCTTCTAAAACCCGCGCCTTCTATGAATCAAGGCTCCTAAGACTCAATTCTTCTATGATCATTCTATGACTTTCTGATACTTCTATGATGGGAATAACCTATGACCCCACAATTTTATGACCTGAGACTTCTATGAACTGATTCTTTTCTGACCAGTCTCTGAACAGACTCTTCACTTATCCAAATATCTCTCATATTTCTGTCAGTCAACACTTCTATTACCTGAATATCCTGTGACCTAAGACTTCTATGAAGCTTCCAATACCGAACTCTTCTGTTATTCCTCTAAGGCCTCAATCATCTATAGAAAAACTCTTCTGTGATCCATCTCTTATATAACTAGATTCTTCAATAACTCGAGCCTTCTGTGACACAATATTTTGATCTATGTCCTGACTGTTGTCTGACTGTTCTATGATGCTTTACTCAATAACCTAACTCTTCCATGAATCTCCTGTTACCAGATTCTTCCATGACCTGACAGTTCTATGATTCTTCTACGAACTAACCTTTCTCTGAACCAATCCTATTATGACCCTTCTATGACCAAACCTTTCTTAAATCTAAATAAACTCACACTTCTATGACTGGAGTATTGCATGGCCTTAGTTATCTATGACCCTTTTATGACTGGAGGCATCTATGACCCAGTTCTGCCATGAGAATTCTATGACCCAACACTTCTATAAACCGTCTATGACTGCGCTTCTCTGTTACTCCTCTATTACTAGACTCTTCCATAACCTGACACTTATCACACAGAGGTTTTCTCTCACTGTTCTATGACCCAACAATTTTATGACCCCGCCCATCTATGACCAAACTCTTCTACAACTCCATGGAACTCTATTTGGAATTAGATGGAATAACTGCTCCCAGTTTGATTTGGCCATGTGAGAATGTTCATGACACCAGTGTCATTGTAGCCAAAGCCAGATCTGCCTGCCCAGGGCTGGGGGTCAGGCCTTGGTCTTCCTGCTTCATCAAGCAAACCAAACCTTTTTCTCAGCATCACAGCTGTTGCACAGCGCCTTTGCCTACCTGCAATCATGGCTTCCAATTCTCAGCTCTAACGAGTCCCTGGGGAGGCTTTGTTACTAACGATGCTCATTGAGACCAATTAATACTTCAAGGTACTCTGAGTTCTGCTGTTGACTTCTTGAGAGCTTCACTCAAACTTCTCCAGGAAGCTGAGGTTCAAGGACTCATCAACAAGTCCACCCTGCATCTCATTAAAGCCCAGAAAGCCTTAACGAGCTCTTTGTCTGCCTGGAGATTTCTTCAGGTCTTCAAGCAACGCACAGCTCCTTGGAGTCATTTCCCAGTGTGGTTAAAGAGGAAGATTTCAAAGTGCACCTAAGAAAAATATATTTTAGTTTAAACTTTGTATTTCTATACTTGTCAAAATCATAGAAAGATTTGGGTTGGAAGGGACTTTAAAGGCCACCCAGTTCCTACCCCCTCTGCCATGGGCAGGGACACCTCCCACTAACCAGGCTTCTCAAGGCCCCATTCAACCTGGTCTTGAGCACCTCCAGGGAGGGGACATCCACAGCTTCCCTGGGCCACCTGGGCCATTAACTCACCAACTTCTTTGTGAATGATTTCTTCCTGATGTCTAATCTAAATCTTCTCCCTTCCATTTTAAGGCTATTCCCCCTTATCTTATCATTCCATGTCCTTGGATAGAGACCCTCCCTTACTTTCTTGTCATCAAATTCAGGTACTGGAAAGCCACTCTAATGTCTCCTCGAAGCCTTCTCTTCTCCAAGCTGAGGATTTTCCAAGAGACAAGCAATATTTGTTTGGAAAATCTCTTTTGCAATGGCCTCCACCCAGGTCCATCTCCTCAGGGCACTCCTCAGCCAGCAAGGTTCCTGCTCATGCTGCTCCATGGAAATATTTTTTGACTGAGCTGAAAATAGTATAATAGGTGAAAGAGAATAGATAAAAACTAATGTAAATGGAAACCAAAGCACTTGCCACCTCCCTCGTTAGACTGAAACCCCACCAGTCTACCACCATCCATCACCTCTAATAATAAAACTCTCTACTTATTTCTTCTTCTGCCACAGCTTTTATCACTTATTGTGGCATCTATGTTATGGGATCTCCCTCTGCTCAGCCGGGGTCAGCTCTCCTGCCTGTGTCCCCCTGACAACTTCTTGCCCACCTCCAGCCCCTCACTGGGAGGAGCAGAGGGAGCAACTCCTGACACTGGGCAAAGGAGACAATCGCTGCCCTCACTCTTCTGGCACCAGGACGATGCCACAGGATCCAGTGAGTCTCACATTTCAAAAAGAAAGGGGAGAAACTGGAGAGGACCTGGAGGAGGTCAGGATGGAGTTAGGAGCCCCCAGCATGAGGGGTGAGGGCACACTTTGTTCTTCTGGAGGAGGATCGGGCCAACCTGCTGAGTGGGTCTCTACATCTTATGCTCATAGTAAAATCAAGGGAAGAAGAGAGCTCAGGTGATCTCTAGTCCAATGCCAGCTCCATGCAGGCCCTGCTCTGAGGTCAGATCACGCTGCTCAGTCCATGTCAGCATCCACAGAGAGATTTTAGACATCAACAAGGCACTGAGGCCATGATTAAAAGAAAGGATTTTGTGATTTGACCAGCACCATGGACACAGCTGTCGGTCGGCCACAGCTCCTGTGACACCTGGGAACATCCACCTTCTTGTCCAGAGGAGTGGGATCCTTCTGGGATGGACAGGAGGGAAAATGCCTTTGTGTTTGTGCAGTGCAGTCCCAGATGAGGCTCCAGGGCAGCGGGGGATTTTCCAACCACAGGGGTTCAAACCAAGCAGATTTGATGCCTCAGGACATTCTGTGCAGGAGGCTGGGCTGGGGGAGCCCAGAGGCTTTTCAGCCTTAATAGTTCTGTGTTTGTGTGACAGAAGGGCCACAGCCCTGTACGGCCTAAGGACCTTCTGCTAGAGTGCCCAGACCAAATTTTGGGGCCAGATCCTCTCTTTTTGCCCAGAACTCTGCTTCCAAGCATGGGGCTGGGGGAGGGGGAAACAGCCTTTTGGGTCACAAAACTTCTTTTTAGGGTATAGACCCTCCTAGGTAAGTTCCAACCCTTCTTTCTTATCTTGAAAGATTCATTTTAAGGGCCAGAGCACAATTTTTAAAGCACAAAGTCTGGTTTTCAATGTCAACAGCCTCCATTTTCGAGACAAAAGCCTCAAACATGGATAAAAAGCTCATTTTTTACGTCCCAAAGCTTCATGTTAGAACCAAGTCTGCAGTTTTGAGGGCTCAAATCCTCATTTTGAGCCTCTCAAATCCCAGTCTGGGGGTGCAAAACCATCCCGTTCACTACCACTTCATTATTATAGGGCAGAAAACCTGATATCACAGCTCAAAGATGCAATTTCAGTTTCAAAGCACCACAGTTACATTTTGAGTCTGAACTCTCAGTATTTTTATGTCTAAAGTTACATTTCATTGTCCCAGAGCGTAATTTTTACAGACCAAAGTTGATTCTGGATGTTTAAATGCTCAGTGTTACAGGACAAAGCCTTATAATTACCTCATTTCTAGCTTCCAAAGCCTCCTTTTCGGGGAACAAAGTTACATTTTTGGAGTTGTTTGCAATTGTGGAAGTCAAAATCTTAATTTTTAACCTCTCAAGTTAATTTTCAGCCACAAAGCCTTCGTGTTTGGTATCAGAGCATCATTTCTGGTAATAAAACCTGAGGTCAGGGCTTACTTATAGGTTCCAAAAGCACATTTTTATCTTCCAAAGACTCTTTCAAGGAACAAACCCTCACTTTTAGAATTATCCACAATTTTGATGTCCCAAATCCTCATTCAGTGCCTCTCAGGATGTTTCTGCCCATGGCAGAGGGTTGGACTAGATGGATGTTTGAGGTCCCTTCCAACCCAAGCCATGGGTCTGGCCGTGGCCTCTGTGATGTCATCCTCTGGGATGCTGCCCTGTGTCCTAGGAGACCTCTCTGCTGTCCAGGGCAAGCACCCTCTGCACTCACTCTCCAGGAGGATCTGGAGGAGGCAGGTGGTCTCTGTGCTGGGAGCTGCCTGCGCCTCGTTCTGTGTGTGAGGAACAAAGCAGCTGTGGTTCAGCCATCGCAGTGCCCGGTGCCGGTTCTGCTGGAGAGGAAACTCTGCCCCACGGCCAGGGTGGGTCAGGTCTGTCCGTGCCTGCTTCTGTGCAGTCATTGCTCAGAGTTTAATCTCCATGGCACGACCTCCAGCTCTTGAGGGTTCTGTCAGCTCCTGTTCTTGCTCCAGCCTCCAGCTGGAGTTAACTCCATTTCCCACCACTCTCTGGGCCTGGCCAGCCAACCAGTTCTCCACCCAGGAGAGTGTGTGCCTCTCCAGGCTAGAGGTGACAGTTTCCTAAGCAGAATGCTGTGAGAATCTCTGTCAAAGTCTTTACTGAAGCCCTGGAAGATACATCTGCAGCCTTTCCCTCATCCAGTAGCCGAGTCACTTTTTCATAGAAGGCAATCAGTTTAGTTTGGTAAGGCTTGCCTTTCATGAACCCTTCTTGACTGGGCCAGATCACCCAGTTCTCTTGCACGTGCTTCGCTATCGCACTCAAGATCACCTGTTCCATGACTTTCCCTGGCACTGAGGTCAGACTGACAGGCCTGGAGTTCCCTGGATCCTCCCTGTGACTCTTCATGTAGATGGCACAACATCAGCCCCCAGTCCAGTGGAAGTTCCCCTGGAAGTTCATCATCCCTGGAGGTGTTTAAAAGGCAGGTAGATGAGATGCTTGGGAACATGATTTAGTAGGAGACAGGTATGATTGGAGCTATTGTTCTCTGAGGTCTTTTCAAACCTAATGATTCTAGAATTCAATCACATCATCCCCCATCCTCTATTGAAACCACAGGCTGCCCTGGCCCAGGTGTGGGACTTTGCACTTGGCCTTGTTGAACCTCATGAAGTTTGCCGAGGCCCATCACTCTCCAACAGGGATCCAGGGCCCCTTAAGCCCACCAAATGGGACCCAGGACACCCCAAATCCCCTTAAAGGGATCCAGGACTCCCCCAATCTGCCCTAAAGTGACCCGGGACCCTCTAAAACCTGAAATGGGTCTCCCCCGACCCCCCCCCAAAAAATACCCACAGGAACCCCCTTTAAATGGGTCCCAGGACTCCCCTAAACCCCAAAACCAGATCCAAGACTCCCTCAAACCCCACAAAGGAGACCCAAGTCCCATCCATACCCCTCAAAAAGGACCCAAGACCCCTTAAACCTCACCACTGAAAAGGGATTCAGGACTCCCCCAAACTCCCAAAACTGATCCAAGACCCCCCCAAACCCTCAAATGGGACCCAGGACACCCCTGCCTCCCCCCAAAATGGACCAAGAACCCAGAAACTACCTCCAAAATAGACACAGGGTCCCCTACCAAACCTCTCCCAATGGAACCCAGGGCCCCCTCAAACACCTAAAAGGGACCAAGAACCCAAAAAAGGGATCCACCACCACTCCCAACTCCCTCAAAATTGACCCAAAGCCCCCCACAAGGGACTCAGGACCCCACCAAAACACTCCCAGATGGGACTCAGGACCCTTCCCAAACCTCCGAAAGAGAGCCAGGACACACAAGCCCTCCCACAAAAGGTACCCAGGACCCCTGCCAAACCCCCAGATAGCAATCCAGGACCCCCTCAACTCCCCCCAAAAGGAAACCTGGAAGCCCCCTAAACATCCTTGATGAGACCCAAACACCCCCCCCAAATAGGGACCCAGGACCCCTAAACCCCCCAAAAGGGATCCAAAAAGGAACACAGGTGCCCTCAAGCCCCCTCAAAATGAATTCAGGACACCTACAATTCTGCCCCACTCCCCCTAAAATGTGAACCGGGACCCCCCCAAGCTCCCCATAAATGTAGCCAGGACTCTTCTCAAAGCCCCTCAAAAGGGACCCAGGACCCCCCGATATCCCCACAGATGGCATCCAGGACTGCCTTATACAAACCCCCAAAAGGGACCCAGGACCCCTTCTAACAGGGGATCCCACCCCAAGTCCCGAAAAATGGAACCAGGAACCCCTCCCAAGTCCCGAAAAATGGACCCAGGAACCCCCCCAGCTGCCCCAAAAGGGACCCAGGACCCCCTTCTAACTAAGGACGCCACCCAAAAGACCTGAAAAAGGGATCTAAGACGCCCCCAACCACTCCAAAGGGACCCAGGTCCCCCGCAACCCCCAAAAAGGGATCTAGGTTTAGACTGGTTTCACCGAATCACAGAATCACAGAATGACCAGGTTGGAAGAGACCCACTGGATTGTCGAGTCCAACCATTCCCACCAATCCCTAAATCATGCTCCTAAGCACCTCGTCTACCCTAAGCTTAAACACATCCAGGGACGGTAACTCAACCACCTCCCTTGGCAGACTAACTCCATCCTGGGAGACGTCCTTCAGGTCCTCTCCAGTTTCTCCTCTTCCCTTTTGAAATGTGAGACTCGCTGGGTCCTGTGGCATCGTCCTGGTGCCAGAAAGGTGAGGGCAGCGATTGTCTCCTTTGCCCAGTGTCAGGAGCTGCTCCCTCTGCTCCTCCCAGTGAGGGGCTGGGGGTGGGCAAGAAGTTGTCAGGGAGACACAGGCAGGAGAGCTGACCCCGGCTGAGCAGAGGGAGATCCCATAACATAGATGCCACAATAAGTGATAAAAGCTGTGGCAGAAGAAGAAATAAGTAGAGAGTTTTATCGTTCAAGGTGATGGGTGATGGTAGACTGGTGGGGTTTCCGTCTACCTGAGGGAGGTGGCAAATCTTTGGTTTTGGTTTATGTTAGTTTTTATCTATTCTCTTTCACCTATTATACTATTTTCAGCTCAGCTGACAAGTCAAAAAAAATATTTCCATGGAGCATCATGGGCACGAACCTTGCTGGCTGAGGAGTTCCCTGAGGAGATGGACCTGGGTGGGTGACATTTCAAAAGAGAATTTCCACAGAAATATTGCTTGTCTCTTGGAAAATCCTGAGCTTGGAGAAGATTTGGCTTCGAGGAAACTTTATAGTGGCTTTCCAGTACCTGAGTACCATGACAAGAAATTAAGGCAGGGACTCTATCCTAGGACATGGAGTGATAGGACAAGGGGGTATAGCTTTAAAATGGAAGGGGGAAGATTTAGATTAGACATGCGGAAGAAATCATTCAGAAAGAAGGTGGTGAGTTGATGTCCCAGGTTGCCCAGGGACGCTGTGGATGCCCCCTCCCTGGATGTGTTCAAGGTCAGGATGGATGGGGCCTTTAGCAGCCTGGTCCTGTGGGAGATGTCCCTGCTTATGGCAAGGGGGGTGGAACTAGATGGGCTTTAAGGTCCTTCCAGCCCAGACCATTCTATGGTTTTGAAAAGTATAGAAATAAATTTTAAAATAAAATATATTTTTCTTAGGTGCACTTTGAAATCTTCCTCTTTAACCACACTGGGAAATGACTCCAAGGAGCTGTGCGTTGCTTGAAGACCTGAAGAAATCTCCAGGCAGACAAAGAGCTCGTTAAGGCTTTCTGTGCTTTAATGAGACCCAGGGTGAACTCGCTGATGAGTCCTTGAACCTCAACTTCTTGGAGAAGACTGAGTGAAGCTCTCAAGAAGTCAAAAGCAGAACTCAGAGTACTTTGAAGTATTAATTGGTCTCAGAGAGGATCGTTAGTAACAAAACCTCCCCAGGGACTCGTTAGAGCTGAGAACTGGAGGCCATGATTACAGGCAGGCAAAGGTGCTGTGCAGGCATCTGTGATGCTGAGAAAAAGGTTTGGTTTGCTTGATGAAGAAGAAAGGCATAGCCCTGACCCCCAGCCCTGGGCAGGCAGATCTGGCTTTGGCTACAGTGACACTGGTGTCATGAACATTCCCACGGTGCTGAATCAAACTGGGAGCAGTTATTCCATCTAATTCCACATAGAGACCCATGTAGTTCTGGGAGATTCCAAGGCTCTCCCACAGTTCCATGGAGTTGTAGAAGAGTTTGGTCATAGATGGGCAGGGTCATAAAAGTGTTGGGTCGGGGAAGAGTGAGAGAAATCTTGTGTGTGAGAAGTGTCAGGTGATGGAAGAGTTTAGTAATAGAGGAGTAACAGCGAAGCGCAGTCATAGACGGTTTATAAAACGGTTGGGTCATAGAATTCTCATGGCAGAACTGGGTCATAGATGCCTCTGGTCATAAAAGGGTCATAGAATATTCAGGCCACAGAATAGTCGAGTCATAGAAGTTTGAGTTTATTTCGATTTTAGAAAGGTTTGGTCATAGAAGGTTCAAAATAGCACTGGTTCAGAGAAAGATTGGTTCATAAAGAAACTTAGAACTGTCAGGTTTTGGAAGAATCTGGTCACAGGAGATTCATGGAAGAGTCAGGTTATTGAATAAAGCATCATAGAACAGTCAGACAACAGTCAGGACATAGAATTTAGTGTTGTGTCATGGAATGCTCGAGTTATTGAAGGGTCTAGTTATAGAAGAGATGGGTAAGAGAATATTTGAGTTATAGATGAATCAGGTCTTAGAGGAATAAAAGAAGAGTTCAGTTCTAGAAGGTTCATAGAAGTCTTAGGTCACAGAATATTTGGGTAATAGAAGTGTCAAGTCACAGAAATACAGGTGTTTATTTGCTTAATAGAAGAGTTTCTTAAGTTAAGGGTCATCCAAGAGTGAGTTCATGGAAGTGTCAGGTCATAAACTGGTTGGGTCAGAGATTATTAAGGTCATAGAAGAGCCAGGTCAAAGAAAGTCATAGAGGTATCATAAAAGAATTGGGTCATAGGAGCCTCTCGGGTTTTAGAAGTTCAGGTCATAGAGGAGTCACAGATGAGTGGGGTGGTAGAAGACTTGGTTCATAGAAGAAGAGATGCATCATAGGATGTTCATAGAAGAGCAGAGTCATAGAAAGGGTGTGTCATTGAAGTGTCAGGTCATTGAAGCACTAGGTCATCGAAGGGTCACAGAATTGTTGGGTCATAGAAGACTTTAGTCATAAAAGAGGCACCTGGCAGCTCATATGTGTGTCAGATCATAACAGGAATTTTATCATACAAGGGCCAGTTCATATAAGAGTTGGGTCACAGAAGCATCACGCTTTAGAAGAGTTGGGTCATAGAAGCATCAGGACATAGATGATTTGTGTCACAGAAGAGTCAAAGAAGAACTGAGCCATAGAATGTCGCGTCATAGAAGAGTCAGAGAATATTCAAGTCATAGAAGGTCATAGAATACTCGAGTCACAGAAGGGTCTGATCTTTTAAGATGCAGGTCAAAGAAAATTTGGTTATAGATGAGTCAGATATCAGAGGAGTAGCAAAAGAATTTAATCATACAAAGTTGAAAGAGGTGTCAGGTCATAGAAGCCTCAGGCCATAAAAGATTTGGGTAATAGATGGGTCATAAAATATTTGGGTCATGGAAGAGACGAGTCATAGAAGCATGAGAGTTTAGTGAGGAAATAGGAAAGTCTGTGTCATAAGAAGGTCCCAGGTGACTCAGATCATGGAAATGTTGGATCATTGAAGAGTTGGGTCATAAATAGAAAGTCATAGAAGGGTCAGTGAAGAGGTTGGTCATAAAAGGCTTGAGTCATTTAAGACAAGGTACAGAATTATTTAATTATTGAAGTATCCTAGATAAGTTGGGTCACAGCAATATCGGGTCATAGAAGTGTTTGTCACAGTACTGTCAGGTCAGAAAAGGGACATAGAAATATTGGGATGTAGAAGACTAGAGTCATAAAAGAGTTGTAGAAGGGTCATATAAGCGTCAGATCATAGAAGAGTCATTAGAGTAGGGACATCATAGATGGCTCAGGTCATAGAAAACTTGGTTCATAGAAGGATGGTGAGACACAATCTGCCCAAGGGAAATCAAGTCCCCTTCTCCTTCAGACATCCAGAAATGGAATCTGAGAAGACAATGTTAGGCCAAAGCCTTTATTTACCCTGCTCATCCATTGCCCATTTCTAAAAATGACATGGAAAGTGGTAGTGGTGTCAGTGGTCTTGAAATTTCCTCTATCTCCCTGACAATTAGAAGATGATGGAGAGCGGCCTCACTGTGACATTGTCCTGCTCACTCACCTCCCTGGGATGTTGCCCTTCCCATCCCATAGAATGGGAAGGATTGTGTTTGCTCAAGTGATCCCTGACGTAGATCACAACCCACAACTTGTTGATCTCCTGAAGAGTCCTGCCCTGAGCCACAGAAGCCAGGAGACAGGGTTGGGGAAGACAGAGGCAAAGAGGACACAGGGAATCTCAGATGTGTCTACTCCGACTCTTCTTAAATTCAGCAGTGCCTACAAAGACTCTGTGTTTGTTTTTCTTTTACTGTTCCTGAAGCAGCAAACTCTGATGATGGGACCCTTGAATGTTCTTTCAAACGGAGACTGATCCACAGTCTGGACCCTTGCTGAGCTTGGAGGATGCTGTCCCTTAAGCCCATCTGTCCTGAGCTCTGTCACCACATCACAGCTCTGTCTCCCAAATAAACAGCTCAGACTCCTGCTGCCTGTGTCCCTGGCTGAGGGCATTGCTGCCCACTGGGGCTGAAGCCCTGCAGCTGTGGCACCAGCCAAGCTCATCCCTGACATCAGGAAACCAAGAGTCCAAGACCCTGTTTGTGCAAAGTCTTTGCTTAATGGAGAGACACGGCTGGGACGAAAGAGAGCTGAGTGTCTTTCCAGCCCCAAATCTAAAGACCAGGGATGAAAAGCCTAAATTCTTTCAATCGATCAGCTTGGAGAAAGTCCCTGTAATCTTCGTGAGGTCCTATTTGATGAGGCATAAAATAATGTCCACTGATATTTTAACAGGATCAATGACAGTGCAGGACAGATGTGTCTCTGCCCAGCTGAGGGAGGGAACATCAGGGATGGCTTCAGCCTGTTTCTCAGCAGGTTCCTATGGAGACACAGGGACACCTCGAGGGAGCCCAGAGGGGCAGAGAAAGTGCTGCCTTGGGCTGCTCCTCTGCTGATGAGCTGGGCTGGGCTCCTGGCACAGAGTGAGCTCATAACAAGAGGGTAGTTATGAAAAGAGCCAGGTCTGTCCAGGAGCAGCTCCTCCACAAAGCCCAGCAGGGCTGAGGGCACTGCCTGCAGGCAGCGAGGGGAGAGGACGGAGCAGAGAGAGGGGAAAGGCAGGGTGGGGTGGGAGGAGAGAGGAGGATTCAGCTGGAGAAAAATCTTTATAGCCCTTCTCCATGTGAGTCTCTGGATGCAGGGCAATGCAGGTGCTGTTCCTGGAGGGATCTCCTAAAACCTGCACAGCCCTAGCCTGTGGGATCTGTCAGGAGGGCTCTTGCCATTTCTGCAGCAGAGAGAAAAACCAGGGTCAGTGCCCAGCCTGCTCAGGGAGCTCCCTGTGGTGGGAGAGGGAGAAGCTGTTGGCAGGAAGGGAGCAGCTCTTGGCAGGAGAGGGTCTTTCTGCTTTCAAGTGAGTCTGGTGTGAGTCACGGCTGCACACAATTAGAAATCATTTTTAGATATTTCTAAGCAGGCATTTCAAGGGAAACATCAGGGCAAGGATTATGTTAAAGATAAGGAACTTCTCTGAGTCTGTGGTTTTGCTGACCTGCACTTCGGGAATTTCAGGGGGAAAATGGATCGAGAAGCTCTCAGGCTTAAACAAATCAATAAGCCTCCTGAGCAGTATCCTTGAGTGGTCAGTAGGAGCCTCCTAAAGAGTTTCCAGCTCCTCCTCTGCCAATGGGCAGCGCCAGCATCACCTCTGGGTGACTCGCCAGGGTCAGTCTGTCGTGTCCTTTTTTTCTTATAAACAAGAGCTTGTGCCCAGCTTTACCCAGCAAACAGGAAGGTTTGTGTAGGGCCAGGGGGATGCAGAGAGGGTCAGATGGGGTCTGTGAGCACTGACAGCAAGAAGGCATGGGACAGGGAAGAATCTCTAAGGAGGAAAATCTCCAGGCAGAGGGATAGGGTCATGGAATGAGAGGGAAATTAATACAGCGATTTTGTGGGAGGGAGAATTCTAAAAGTTCTGTTTGATCCCCGCAATGAAGCCGCTTCCTCTGAGCAAGCCCCCTTGCCTCCTCTCCCACCCAGCAAAGCCTCTGCCCTCTGGGCTCTGGGCTCCAAGGCTGAGCCCCCTCCTCTTCAGCCACAGCTCCAGTGCCCTCTCCAGAACCCAGGGGCTGAGAACAACTGCCCAGCAAGGTTGGTGTCTGGGAGGGAGTGAGCACAGCTGGGGAAGGGGAATGCTGTCTGCGTGCCTGACTGCCTCTACCCTGGCTTCTCTCAGCCAGACCCTCACTTTCTTTCTCCCTGTTTCTCCCGTGATCTATGTTCTTGCTGTTTTTCTCTGGTTCTTGCTGCCAGGCTCTCTGGGGATGGGAGTTTCAGCGGCAGAGTCACCCTCTGAGCTGGATGCTCCTTTTCTGCCTTTGTGTCCGTAGGAACCTGTGTCCCAGCTTTCCTCTGAGCTTTGAGGCTATGGGCAATACAGTCAGTAGGGCTGGGGAAGAAGCTGAGTGTCCCTTTAACAAATGGCATCATGAGGACACCTGACTGTCCTTGAGGTGTCCTTCCAAGCTGTGAACTTCCCTCCAGGATGCAAACCTGCCTTATCACATCTTTGTGCTACGTGAAGGCCCCTTGGGGTGTGCAGAGATGCAACGAGAGAGCAAATGCTGTTTTGTTTCTGAAACGAGCCGTGTGAGTCCTGGGCTGAAAGTGGGGGCTGAGACCTTAGGAAAGAGTGAGATATTGGGTGGTGAGAGGTGGATCTCTCTGCAAGATTGACTCCTCAGAGCCTGCGGGCAGAGGACCTGCTCCTCCAGCAGATTCAGCTGGAACCAAGAAGAGTTCCAGGCACAGAGGTGAAGGAAGGTCTGAGAGAAATTAAATAGTAGCAGCAAGTGTGCAGTGTGAGAAATGGCTTTGATTTTACTCAAAAGTCTCCTGTAACTTCTTCCTGTAATTTTCTTTTTGTTCAGTGCTTCACATCCAGAGGCAGCAGATGTCTAACAGCAGCTCCATCACCCAGTTCCTCCTCCTGGCATTCACAGACACACGGGAGCTGCAGCTCTTGCACTTCTGGCTCTTCCTGGGTATCTACCTGGCTGCCCTCCTGGGTAACGGCCTCATCATCATCACCATCACCTGTGATCACCATCTCCACACCCCCATGTACTTCTTCCTCCTTAACCTCGCTCTCCTAGACCTCAGCTGCATCTCTACCATTGTCCCCAAATCGATGAGCAATTCCCTCTGGCACACCAGAGCCATCTCCTTCTCAGGATGCGTTTCTCAAGTCTTTCTGTTTGTCTTTTTCATTTCAGCAGAGTATTATCTTCTCACAGTCATGTCCTACGACCGCTACGTTGCCATCTGCAAACCCCTGCACTACGGGACCCTCCTGGGCAGCAGAGCTTGTGTCCACATGGCAGCAGCTGCCTGGGGCGCTGGGTTTCTCCAAGCACTGCTGCACACGACCAGTATATTTTCCCTGCCCCTCTGCCAGGGCAATGCTGTGAACCAGTTCTTCTGTGAAATCCCCCACATCCTCAAGCTCTCCTGCTCACACTTCTACCTCAGGGAAGCTCGGCTTCTTGTGGTCAGTGTCTTAATTACTTTGGGCTGTTTTGTTTTCATTGTGGTGTCCTATGTGCAGATCTTCAGGGCTGTGCTGAGGATCCCCTCGGAGCAGGGTCAGCACAAATCCTTCACCATGTGCCTCCCTCACCTGGCCGTGGTCTCCCTGTTTGTCAGCACTGTAGCATTTGCCTACATAAAACCCCCCTTCATCTCCACTGCATCCCTGGACCTGTTTGTGTCATTTCTGTACTCAGTGGTTCCTCCAGCACTGAACCCCCTCATCTACACATTGAGGAACAAGCAGATCAAAGATGCAGTGAGGAAACTGATAACTGGATGGTTCTCTGAAGGAACTAACTGTTCATCACCTTCTGCATAGCAGTTAACGTGCAAGTCTTTGCAAGCACAGATTGGCTTCTCGATTTGTTGTTGCTGTATCTGGTTTCATAGAATCATAGAATAACCAGGTTGGAAGAGACCCACTGGATCATCGAGACCAACCATTGCTATCAATCACTAAACCATGTCCCTTAGCACCTTATCCACCTGTGCCTTAAACTCCTCCAGGGAAGGTGACTTAACCCCCTCCCTGGGCAGCCTCTGCCAGTGCCCAATGACACTTTCTGTGAAAAAGAATTTTTTCTATTGTTCACATTAAACCTCCCCTGGAGGAGCTTTAGGCCATTCCCTCTCATCCTGTCCCCTGTCACTTGGGAGAAGAGCCCAGCTCCCTCCTCTCCACAACCTCCTTTCAGGTAGCTGTAAAGAATTATGAGGTCTCCCCTCAGCCTCCTCTTCTCCAGGCTAAATGACCACAACTCTCTCAGCTGCTCCTCATAAGACCTTCATGGTTGTTAGAATCTTATCAACCTGGTTTTAATTCAATGTCTTCTTCAGTTTGCTCATTGATTGGCTATGTAAATGAGGAGCTGCAATCTCTGTGTGTTTCAACAAAATAAAGGGATAGTCAATGACTTCTATTTCCTGATATCTTTCCTCCAAGGCCTTTTTGGAGCTGCAGGGACAGTTCCTGTGGCATGGGTGGAGGGGAAAAGAGTCCTGGCATGGGAGCACTGCCAGGCACCAGTGCTTGGTCTCCCAGAACTGTTCTCTCTCCACTTCCACACTCTCCTCCTCACCCCTTGCCTTGCTGTAAGGGGCTCTGAGCTTGGTCCCAGCCATGCTGAGTGGCAGTGCTGCACCCACAGGCAGGGACAGGGGGTGGGCACTTCTGGGACACAACTGCCTTTCCATGAAGAGAGGGGATCTCCTCAGGGCACAGCCTGAAGGCTTTCATCTTCTTTCAAAGTTTCCCTAAAGGGCCAGAGAACATGACCCACAGATGAAAACAGCTGCATAAAAATTAACAGTGGAGATGTGAATGGTTTGGGAAGGATGCAGTTTCCTCTCACAGTGCAGCCTCCTGTGAGAGAACTTGAGGTCCAGCAGAGCAGGGTGTGGTCTGTGCCCATGTGCACTGGACCCCCTGTAGGATCTGTCCCATGGCAACAATCCTGGAGTAGCCCCTCAAAACCACCATTCCCAGCACTGCCCTCTCACCCCAGCTTGGGGAGGTTCTTTGTCCCTCCCTGGAAGGACACAGAATGAGGAGGCCAGTGTCCATATTCTCATAGTGCAGATGAGATGGGAGCACGTACATCACGTACATGAGGTGAGAGGAACCCAAATAAACACAAACAGCCCATCCTTGAGTCTCCATGAAGATCTGGGAGACAGAAAGTTTCTCAAGGTCACTTTGAGTTGAGAGCGACAACTCAAGGGTAAGTGCCTGAATGAAGCTCTGGGATGTGCTTCCTTCAACCAAGGTCCCCGTGTCCATTCCTCATGCTGTGGGCATCCCAGCGGAGTGAAGAGCAGGGCAACACACTGCAGGGCTGAGGCACCTCCCAACATCTACAAGTGGCAACAGGAACTCAGAGAGAGACCATGACCTTTATCTCCCCCTGTACAAGGGCCTGACTCTGCCTCTGAACATCCCGGGGTGCATAAGGAGTTAATGAGGCCAGCTCAGATGTGGACTCCAGACAGAACCCTGACATTTCTGTTTGTGATTCCAGGAACCAACCGCACTGGCCCAGGGAGATTCGTCTCAGCTCCCTTGGACAGGCTCATTGCGAGTGTTCCTGTCTGCTGCATCACCCTTATATGATGTAACTGCTAGAACAGAGAGGTTCTGGGGTCCTTGGAAAAGGAACTCATTGAACATACCTTAAAGAACAGGAAGAAAGGGAATTGGCAGAATTGCATGTGGAAACTCCTGGAAGGTGAAGGAGATCAAAAGCACAGTGAACCAGAGAGAGAGCTGGAAATGCAAGCATAGGGCGTGGGCAAGGCTGCTTCTCCCACAAATCACACACGTTCTCAAAATTCATACCTTGGCAGCACAGAAATTCCAGGGACATTTTATTAGAAGTTTCAAATCATTTCAGCTGATGGGGCAGAGCAGTTTGAGATATCTCTTTAGGCATTGAGAGCCGTTCTTATGTTTTCAGACTGAGCTCCATGCTCTGACCATCAGCACCCAGTGCAAACCTCTAGATGTCCTGAAGTGTCTGAGGTGTTTGCCTGGGACTGCAGCTGTCAGAGGAGACTGAAAGATTCGTGTCACTTCCATCATTTCCATCCAGTCCTGAACATTCCTACACTTTATTAGGGGAGTTCCAAGAGTGTTGGTAAAGGGGGCAGTACAGGAAGAGCACATTGAAGAAGTGACAATAGAATTCTCCAAGTGATGTTGATGCAGGGTGTCTTGTAAGGAGGTGTGGACGTGTGGGGAAAGCAATGGTCTTGAGGTCCACCACTACATGGACAACCTTGCTCCTCACCTCCTCACCCCCACCATGTGTCTCTCTCTCTCAGGTTGTTTATGTCAGTGAAAAATGCATCTCCATATGACACACAAAGTGCTTGGACTCCTCCCAGAGCAGGTCTTAGATTTGCAGTCTATCCAGAAGTTCACCTTGGATCCCCTCATATACCCAATTTCTCTATAAATAATAAAAATTACAGAGGGAAGCTCCATTCTTGGACTATTCTTGACCTTGCAGTCAGAATCATAGAATATCTTGAGTGAGAAGGGGTCTATAAAGATCATCAAGTCCCACTGCTTGCTCTTCATTGGACTACCTAAAACCAAACCAAGAGCACAATCCAGATGCTCTTGAACTCTGAAAGGCTTGGTGCCATGACCACTTCCCTGGGGAGAATTTTCCAGTGACCAGCCACCCTCTCAGTGAAGAACCATTTCCTAATGTCCAATGTCAACTTCCCCTGATGCAATCTCAGTCCATTTCCATTTCCTATCGCTGGTCACCAGGGAGCAAAGCTCACCCGTCAGTTGTGCAGAGAGGCCAGTGCTGGAGCTGGCAATGGGAGAGACCAGTGCCCTGGGGCACCTTCCTAGTCTGTCCCTGCCACCAAGGGCACCCACCGGCCTCCTCTCCTGCACCTGCAGGGCTGGGCTCTGCCCCTCACACCCTCTGCAGCGTGTCACACCCCCACTGCCAGGGGCAGCAGCACCCTGAGAGGCACTGAAAAATTGTCGATAATTCTAAATATGAGGCTTTGTTCCTTGAAAGAGGCTTTGGAAGATAAAAGTGAGCTTTTGGAACCTATAAATAAGGGTTTGGCTTCTAAAACTAAGGTGCTGGAAATTCAAAATCAGACTTTGGGTCTTAAAAATGAGGGTCATTAAATGAGGTTCTTAAAATGAATTTTTAGACAAAAAAAAAGAGAGAGAGAGCTTAGACTCTAAAAATGTAACTGTGGGTACTAAAAAAATATGGGTCCTAAAACACAGGTTAGAATCCTAGAATTGAGGATTTCATTCCAAAACATGAGACTTCGGCAACTAAAATTGTGCGTGAGGTGCTACATTGGAGTCTTTTGACAGCGCAAGGAAAGGCCACCTCTGTGGCCCCATGACATGAACCTCTGGTCCCAAAAGCAGGTCTTTGGGTGCTCCATTGGAGGGTTCATCTGTAAAAGAGGGGTTGGATCTGCTCTGTGACTCCTCTATGACCTGACTCATCTAAAACCCGAGAGGCTCCTATGACCCAATTCCTTTATGATACTTCTGTGACTTTCTTTGAACTGACTCTTCTATGACCTTAATAATCTCTAACCCAACCAGGTCATAATCTGACATTTCTATGAACTCACTCTTGGATGACCCTTCCCTTAAATTCGTCCATTAACCAAATAAACTCTCATATTTCTGTGACATGAAACTTCTATTACCTGAATATCCTGTGACCTAAGACTTCTAAGAACCTTCTAGAACTGAACTCATCTATTATTCCTCTATAGCCTGATTCCTATATAACTCAAATATTCTCTTACCCATCTCTTCTATAACTAGACCCTTCAATAACTCGAGAATTCCATGACACAACACTTCATTCTATGTTCTGACTGTTGTCTGACTGTTCTATGATACTTTATTCAATAACTTGACTCTTCCATGAACCTTCTGTGACCAGACTCTTCCATGACCTGACAGTTCTGAGATTCTTCTTTGAACCAACCCTTCTCTGAACCAATCCTATTGTGACCCTTCTATGACCAAACCTTTCTAAAATCTAAATAAAATCAAAACACCTATGACTCGACTCTTCCATGGCCTGAATTATCAATGACCCTTTTATGGTCGGAGGCATCTATGACCCAGTTCTGCCATGAGAATTCTATGACCCAACACTTTTATAAACTGATTATGACTGTGCTTCTCTGTTACTCCTCTATTACTCAACTCTTCCATCACCTGACACTTCTCACACACAAGTTTTTTCTCACTCTTCCACGACCCAACACTTTTATGACCCTGCCCATCTAAGACCAAACTCTTCTACAACTCCATGGAACTGTGGGAGAGCCTTGGAATCTCCCATATCTACATGGGCCTCTATTTGGAATTAGATGGAATAACTGCTCCCAGTTTGATTTGGCCATGTGAGAATGTTCATGACACCAGTGTCATTGTAGCCAAAGCCAGATCTCCTGCCCAGGGCTGGGGGTCAGGCCTTGGTCTTCCTGCTTCATCAAGCAAACCAAACCTTTTTCTCAGCATCACAGCTGTTGCACAGCGCCTTTGCCTACCTGCAATCATGGCTTCCAATTCTCAGCTCTAACGAGTCCCTGGGGAGGCTTTGCTACTAACGATCCTCATTGAGACCAATTAATACTTCAAGGTACTCTGAGTTCTGCTGTTGACTTCTTGAGAGCTTCACTCAATCTTCTCCAAGAAGTTGAGGTTCAACCAAAGCACTTGCCACCTCTCTTGTTAGACTGAAACCCCACCAGTCTACCATCACCCATCACCTCTAATGATAAAACTCTCTACTTATTTCTTCTTCTGCCACAGCTTTTATCACTTATTGTGGCATCTATGTTATGGGATCTCCCTCTGCTCAGCCGGGGTCAGCTCTCCTGCCCGTGTCCCCCTGACAAATTCTTGCCCACCTCCAACCATTAACTGGGAGGAGCAGAGGGAGCAACTCCTGACACTGGGCAAAGGAGACAATCGCTGCCCTCACTCTTCTGGCACCAGGATGATGACACAGCAGCCAGTAAGTCTCACATCTCAAAAGGAAAGTGGAGAAGCTGGAGAGGATCTGGAGTAGGTCTGGCAGGATGGAGTTAGGAGCCCCCAGCATGAGGGGAGAGAGCACACTTTGTTCTAATGGAGGAGGATCGGGCCAACCTGCTAAGTGGATCTATACCTCTTATGCTCATAGTAAAATCTAGGGAAGAAGAGAGCTCAGGTGATCTCTAGTGCAATGCCAGCTCCATGCAGGCCCTGCTCTGAGGTCAGATCACGCTGCTCAGTCCATGTCAGCATCCACAGAGAGACTTTAGACATCAACAAGGCACCGAGGCCATGATTAAAAGAAAGGATTTTGTGATTTGACCAGCACCATGGACACAGCTATAGGTCAGCCATGACTCTTGTGACACATGGGAACATCCACCTTCTTGTCCAGAGGAGTGGGATCCTTCTGGGATGGACAGGAGGGAAAATGCCTTTGTGTGAGTGCAGTGCAGCCCCAGATGAGGCTCCAGGGCAGCGGGGGATTTTCCACCCACAGGGGTTCAAACCAAGCAGATTTGATGCCTCAGGACGTTCTGTGCAGGAGGCTGGACTGGGGGAGCCCAGAGGCTTTTCAGCCTTAATGGTTCTGTGTTTGTGTGATTGAAGGACCACAGCCCTGTATGGCCTAAGCACCTTCTGCCAGCGCCCCCAGACCCAGTGTGGGGCCATATCTCCCCTTTTTTTTGCAGAACCCTTGTTCCAAATGTGGGGTTGGGGGAGGAGGAACCAGCAGTTTTGGTCAAAAAAATTCATTTTAGGGTATAGACCCTCTTAGGTAAGGTCCAATCCTTCTTTTTTATCTTTAAAGACTCATTTTAAGGCCCAAAGCACAATTTTTAAAACACAAAGTCTGGTTTTCAATGTCCACAGCCTCCATTTTAGAGACAAAAGCCTCAAACATGGATAAAAAGCTCAGTTTTAGTTCCCAAAGCTTCTTTTTCAGGGAACAAAGCCTCATGTTAGAAACACGTCTGCAGTTGTGAGGGCTCAAATCTTCATTTTGAGCCTCTCAAGTCCCTGGTTTAGGGCGCAAAGAAATCCTGTTCACTACCTCTTCACCATTATAGGGCACACAACCTGATATTGCGGCTCAAAGATGCAATTTCTGTTTCAAAGCATCATTTGTAGAACCCAAAGCGTCTTTTTGAAGCTCCAAATTCTCACATAAAGGATCCAACCTCCCACTTTACAGCTTGAGTCCTCCAATGGAGCACCCAAAGCCCTGCATTTTTGGCAAGAGCTTCATTTCTCAGGGTAAAAGAGGAATGAAGAGGTTTTTCTCCCTTGCAGGGACAAAAGACTTAACTTGTAGCACCACATCCATTCCTTTAGTGCCAAAAGACACGTATTTAGGGCAGAAATCCTTGATTTTAGGGTTCCAGTCTGTCTTTTAACAGCCATAGCTTGCTGGGGATGCCACAGTTACATTTTGAGTCTGAACTCTCATTATTTTTATGTCTAAAGATAGATTTCATTGTCCCAGAATGTAATTTTTAAGGACCAAAGTTGCTTTTGGATGTTCAAAACCTCAGTGTTAGAGGACAAAGCTTTATATTTAGCTCATTTCTAGCTTACAAAGACTCATTTTCAGGGAATAAAGCTTCAATTTTGGAGTTATTTGCAATTGTGGAAGTCAAAATCTTAATTTTTAACCTCTCTAGTTAATTTTCAGCCACAAAACCTTCGTGTTTGGTGTCACAGCATCATTTTGGGAATAGAACCTGAGGTCAGGGCTTACTTATAGGTTCCAAAAGCACATTTTTATCTTCCAAAGCCTCTTTCAAGGAACAAACCCTCATTTTTAGAATTAGCCACAATTCTCATATCCCAAATCCTTGTTCAGTGTCACTCAGGGTATTTCTGCCCATGGCAGGGGGTTGGACTAGATGGATGTTTGAGGTCCCTTCCCACCCAACTCATGGGTCTGGCCGTGGCCTCTGTGATGTCATCCTCTGGGATGCTGCCCTGTGTCCTAGGAGACCTCTCTGCTGTCCAGGGCAAGCACCCTCTGCACTCACTCTCCAGGAGGATCTGGAGGAGGCAGGTGGTCTCTGCACTGGGAGCTGCCTGCGCCTTGTTCTGTGTGTGAGGAACAAAGCAGCTGTGGTTCAGCCATCGCAGTGCCCGGTGCCGGTTCTGCTGGAGAGGAAACTCTGCCCCACGGCCAGGGTGGGTCAGGTCTGTCCGTGCCTGCTTCTGTGCAGTCATTGCTCAGAGTTTAATCTCCATGGCACGACCTCCAGTTCTTGAGGGTTCTGTCAGCCCCTGTTCTTGCTCCAGCCTCCAGCTGGAGTTAACTCCAGTTCCCACCACTCTCTGGACCCGGCCAAACAACCAGTTTTCCACCCAGGAGAGTGTGCGTCTGTCCAGGCTAGAGGTGACAGATTTCAAAGCAGAATGCTGTGAGAATCTCTATCAAAGGCTTTACTGAAGCCCAGGAAGATACATCCACAGCCTTTCCCTTATCCAGCAGCTGAGTCACTTTTTCATATATGCTGATCAGGTTAGTTTGGTAAGACCTACCTTTTGTGTACCTGTGTTGACTGGGCCTGATCACCCATTTCTCTTGCACGTGCTTCATGATTGCACTCAAGATCTCCTGTTCCATGACTTTCCCTGGCACTGAGGTCAGACTGACAGGCCTGGAGTTCCCTGGATCCTCCCTGCGACCCTTCTTGTAGATGGCACAACATCAGCCCCCAGTCCAGTGGAAGTTCCCCTGGAAGTTCATCATCCCTGGAGGTGTTTAAAAGGCAGGTAGATGAGATGCTTGGGAACATGATTTAGTAGTAGACAGGTATGATTGGAGCTATTGTTCTCTGAGGTCTTTTCAAACCTAATGATTCCAGGATTCAATCACATCATCCCCCATCCCCTATAGAAACTGCAGGCTGCCCTGGCCCAGGTGTGGGACTTTGCCCTTGGCCTTGGTGAACCTCATGAAGTTTGCCGAGGCCCATCACTCTCCAACAGGGATCCAGGGCCCCTTCAATCTCCCAAACGAGACCCAGGGCCCCCCAGTTCCCCCTAAGGGTATCCAGGACTCCCCCAATCTTCACTAAAGGGACTCGGAACCCTCCAAAACCTGACCTGGGACTCCCCCAAATCCCCTCCAAAGAGAGAACACAGGACTCCTCCCTAATGGGACCCAGGACTCCTCTAAACCCCAAAACCAGATCCAAGACTCCCCCAAACCCCACAAAAGAGACCCAGGTCCCGTCCATACCCTTCAAAAAGGACCCAAGACCCCTCAATCCTCACCCCTGAAAAGGGATTCAGGACTCTCCAAAACCTCCAAAAGTGATCCAGGACCCCCTCAAACCCCCTAATGGGACCCAGTACCCAGGACACTCCCCCCAAAACGGACCTAGGACCCACTAAAACAACTTTAAGAGGAACCCAGGATCCCCCACCAAACCCCTCCCAGGGCCCCCTCAAATGCCTAAAAGGAACCCAGGACCCACAAAAGGGATCCATGATCACCCCCAACCCCCTCAAAATTGACCCAAAGCCCCCCACAAGAGACCCAGGACCCAACCAAAAGACTCCCAGATGGAACACAAGACCCTCCCCAAACCTCCGAAAGGGACCCAGGACACACAAGCCCTCCCGCTAAAGGTACCCAGGACCCCTGCCAAACCCTAAGAAAGGGATCCAGGACCCCCTCAACCCCCCAAAAAGGTACCCAGGACCCCCTCAACTCACGGATAAAGGGAACCCCCCTAAACATCCCAGATGAGACCCAGTACTCCCCCCCCCATAGGGACGCAGGTACCCTAAACCCCCCAAAAGGGACCCAAAAAAGCCCAGGCCACCAAATGGGGCCCAGGAACCCCGTAATCAACTTCCCAAAAGGGACACAGGTGCCCCCAATCCCTTCAAAATGAATTCAAGACCCCCACAATTCTGCCCCACTCCCCCAAAATGTGAACCAGGACCCCCCCCAACCTCCCCATAAATTGGACTCTCCCCAAAGCCCCTCAAAAGGGACCCAGGACTCCCTGAGATCCCCTCACATGGCATCCAGGACTGCCCCCTACAAACCCCCAAAAGGGACCCAGGACACCCTCTTACCAAGGACCCCGCCCCAAAGAACTGAAAAAAGGACTCGTGAAACCTCCCAACTTCCCCAAAAGGGAACCAGGACCCCCTCTAACCAAGGACCTCGCCCAAAAGACCTGAAAAACTTACCTAAGATGCCCCCAGCCAATCCAAAGGGGACCCAGGACCCCCACAACCCCCCAGAAGGGATGCTGGAGCTTCCCAAAAGGACACAGGACTCCCTTAACCTCTGAAAACTTACCCAGAACCTCCTAAAACACACCCTCCAGTGGGACAGTAGAGTCCGAACCCCGTCCCCCAAGAAGCCATCCAGGACCCTCTTTTAAACCCACAAAAAGGGATCCAGGACACAACTCCACCCCCAAAAGTGACAAAGGACACAACCCATGCTCCCAAAAGGGATCGTGGGCACCCACCCACAAACCCCCAAAATGGACCGTGAACCCTCTGAATCCCTCCAAAAGAAACCTACAACACCCCAAAAGGGATCCAGGACACACTAAACCCTAAAACTCTGATGCAGAACCCCCTCAACCCCCAAAAAGGGTTGCAGGACCTCCCCAAACCCCTCCTAAAGCAATCCAGGACTCCCCCAGTCTGACGTAAAGGGAACCTAGACCCCTCCAAACCCGACCCAGGACTCCACCAAACCCCCCAAAATGGATCCAAATCTCCCCCAGATCCTAAAAAGGAGACACACCCCTCCCCAAACCCCCAAAAGAGACCCAGGAGACCCTCAATCCCCCCTCACAAAGGTATCCAGGATACCCCAATTACCCAGATGGGACCCACAACCCCATAAACCCCCCTCCAAAAAGGGACCAAGGACCCCCACCAAACCCCCAGAAAGAGATCTAGTACTCCCCCCCAACCATTGTTATCAGAACATCCCTAAAAAGAACCCCCAACACTACCCAAGAAGAGACCCAGATGTTCCAGAGTGACACAGAAGCCCCCCAAATCCCTAAATTGGATTTAGGACACCCCCAACCCCCTGCAAATGGGACCACAAACCCTCCCTAAAGCCCCAAAAGGGATCCGGGAACTCACCTGTGAACACCCAACAAGAGTCCATTACCCGGGACCCACCCCTAAAAGGGACCAAGAACCCCCTCTAAACCCCACCAAAAGGAACCCAGGACCCCCCTGTCCTCCCCAAAGGAAGAAAAGAGAGAAAGTTGGAGAAGACAGAAGGATGTTGGAGGGGACCATGTCAAAGGCTTTACAGAAGTCCAGGTAGATCACAGCCAGAGGTTTAAATTAGTGCAATAATCACTTTTTTGAATACCCAAATATGATGCAAACCCTAGGAAGTTTGACCAAGCTCAGAGAACTCAGGCTTTACAGAAGGGCAAGGGGTGTGTGGAAGTGTAGAGAGAACAGCTCTGGGAAATCAAGGGCTGATGCCTGGCAGGATTCTTCTAATCTCCAGCCACACCTTCAGGAACTGTCCCTGCAAATCCAAAAAGGCCTTAGAGGAAAGATATCGGGAAAATAAAGGTATTGAATATCCCTTTATTTTATTGAAAAACAGAGAAAGAGCAGCTCCTCATTTGCACAGTCAAACAGTAAGAAAAGAGGACAGTGAATTAAAAACAAGAGTACAAGATTATTGCAAATGAAAAACCAACAACACCACATAGAGAAGCCAGTCTAGGCCTGCCATGAGTTGCATGATAACTGCTATGCAGAAGGTGATGAGCAGTTCATTGCTTCAGAGAACCATCTAGTTAAGAGTTTCCACACGGCATCCTTGAGCTGTTGGTTCCTCAAGCTGTAGATGAGGGGGTTCAGTGCTGGAGGCACCACTGAGTACAGAACTGATACCACAAGATCCATGAGTGGAGAGGATTTGGAGGGGGGCTTCAGGTAGGAAAATATTCCAGTGCTGATAAATAGGGAGACCACGGCCAGGTGAGGGAGACACATGGTGAAGGCTTTGTGCTGTCCCTGATCCAAGGGGATCCTCAGCACAGCCCTGAAGATCTGTACATAGGACACCACAATGAAAACAAAACAGCCAAAATATAAACAGGCACTAACACCAAGCAGGTGAAATTCCCTGAGGTAGGAGTGTGAGCAGGAGAGCTTGAGGATGTGGGGGATTTCACAGAAGAACTGTTCCACAGCATTGCCCTGGCAGAGGGGCAGGGAGAATGTATTGGCCGTGTGCAGCAGAGCAGTGAGAAACCCAGCACCCCAGGCAGCTGCTGCCATGTGGACACAAGCTCTGGTGCCCAGGAGGGTCCCGTAGTGCAGGGGTTTGCAGATGGCAACGTAGCGGTCGTAGGACATGACTGTGAGAAGATAATATTCTGCACCTAACAAGAACAACACAAAGAATACCTGGGCAACACACCCTGAGTAGGAGATGGTCCTGGTATTCCAGAGAGAATTGACCATGGATTTAGGGACAGTGGTGGACATGGAACCAATATCGAGGAGGGCAAGGTTTAGGAGGAAGAAGTACATGGGGGTGTGGAGGTGGTGGTCACAGGTGATGGTGGTGATGATGAGGCCGTTGCCCAGGAGGGCAGCCAGGTAGATGCCCAGGAAGAGCCAGAAGTGCAAGAGCTGCAGCTCCCGTGTGTCTGCGAATGCCAGGAGGAGGAACTGGGTGATGGAGCTGCTGCTGGACATCTGCTGCCTCTGGATATGAAGCACTGATCCAAACACAAATAGTGTGAGAAATTACGGGAGACTTCTTTAAGTAAATCAAAGCCATTTCTGACACTGTACACTTGCCACTGCTTTTCCATTTTCAGTTGCAGCCCTTCATCCAGCTCTGTGCCTGGAGCCCTGCGTGGTGCCAGCTGAACGTGCTGAGAGGAGCAGGGCCTCTGCCCACTGGCTGTGAGGAGTCAGCCCTGCTCTGCATCAGGGGGTCATGGGGTCATGGGGACACGGTTGGGTTTAGCTTTGTCCTCTGGAACTGCTCCTGTTGTAAAAGGGCTTGTCAGCATCTGCACTGCCAGGGATGAGGAACTGAGATGGAAGAAGACAGGGCTGTCAAGGTTTGGGTATCTTAGAGCTCCTTCTGTATCCTTTGGCAGTGCTCTTGGATGCTAGAAACCTTCAACATCCCTGCTGCACTCAGGGAGAATAGAGGGAGTCCTGGGAGGTGAGATCATTGCCTGTGACACAGTGCAGAGGGAGGGGAGCTGCTCTGTCCCATCTGCCCTGAGCGTGAACCTTTCAGAGACAGAATAATCACATTTTCATATTCACCTTAAAAGCCACCAGGATGTGCAGAAAGCAGATAAGCCTTCTGCCAAGCACTGAGTATCTAACCCTTTCTCAAGGTCTCAGCATTCCACTTTCAGCCCAGGACACACACAGCTCATTTCACAAACACAACACCCCCCTGGCAGGAGCATCTGTTTACTTTTCCACAGATATTTGGGAGACAAAAAGCTGCAATAGGAAAGGTTTGAACCCTGGAGGGCTTCTCAGTGCTTGGCAGGACACTTCAAGGAAAGCCAAGTATCCTAATGATGATATCTCAGTACAGAAGAGTCTGTTAATTCCTCAGGAATGCACTGCCCACAGCCCCACAGAGGATCAGTGCCTGACTCTGCAACTCCCATCCCCAGAGAGCCTGGCAGCGAGAACAAGAAAACAACAGCAAGAACAGAGACAAGTAGAGAAACAGGGAGAAAGAGAGTGAGGGTCTGGCTGAGAGAGGCCAGGGCAGAGGCAGCTGGGCACACAGGCAGCGTTCCCCTTCCCGAGCTGTGCTCACGCTCTCCCAGACACCAACTTTGACGCGTATTTACTCTCAGTCCCTGGGCTCTGGAGAGGGCACTGGAGCTGTGGCTGCAGAGGAGGGGGCTCAGCCTTGGAGCCCAGAGCCCTGAGGGCAGAGGCTTTACTGGGAGGGAGAGGAGACAAGGGGGCTTGCTGAGAGGAAGGGGCTGCACTGCAGGGGATCACACAGAGCTTTCTGGATTTTCACTTGCACAACGTCTCAGTTTTATGTTTCATCTAACCGTCTGAAGTTATCCCTTCTGCTGGGGATTTCCTCATAGGAGGTGTTTCCCTGTCCCACATCTTCTCCCTGTCAGTGCTCACAGACCCCATCTCACCCTCTCTTCACGCCACTGGCCCTACAAAACCAACCTGTTTCCCATGTGAAGCTCTGCACAGGGTCTTGTTTATAAGCAGAAAAGGACAGGAGAGACTGATCCTGATGGGTGCAGCAGAGGTGATGCTGGTGCTGTCCATGAGAGAGGAGCAGCTGGAGACAATTAAGGAGGCTCCTATCAAACCTACTGATTACTCAAAGAGACAGCTCAGGTGTCTCTGTGATTTTTTACCAGCATGAGAGTCCCTTGTCCATTTCTCCCCTGAAATACCTCAAGAGCAAGAAACAGAAAACACAGACAAAGAATGTTCTTTAACATAATCCCTGCCCTCATCTTCCTCTTGAATTTACCTCTTAGAAATATCATGGGGTGATGTGGAGCAGCAGGGACCCTGGCTTTTCTTTCAGCTGCAGAAACTGCAAGAGCCCTCCTGACAGATCCCTCAGGCTCTGGCTGAGCTGGCTTTAGGAGATCCCTCCAGGAACTGCACCTGCATTGTACTGCACCCGGACACTCACCGTGAGAAGGACTGTGAAGATTTTCACGAAATGAAGCCTCCTCTTTCATCCCATCCCACCCTGCCTTTCCCCTCTCTCTGCTCCCTCCTCTCCCCTCACTGCCTGCAGGCAGTGCCCTCAGCCCTGCTGGGCTTTGCAGGGGAGATGCTTCTGGACAGACCTGGCTCTTCTATGAATTACCATCCTGTTATGAGCTCCCTCCCTGCCAGTAGCCCAGCCCAGCTCAGCAGCAGAGGAGCAGCCCAAGGCAGCGCTTTCTCCGCCCCCTCTGGGGTCCCTAGAGGTGTCCCTGGGGCTCCAGGGGAACCTGCTGAGAAACAGGCTGAAGCCATCCCTGATGTTCCCTCCCTCAGCTGGGGGGAGATACTGTCCTGCATTGTCATTGCTCCTGTTGGAAAAACACCTGAGCATGAGAATAACTGTTTTTGCCCCATCATTTAACAGGATCCCAGCAAGGGGACAAGGAATGATCTCATTTCTCCAAGCCCTTCCATAGAGAGAATTTAGGCTTTTCTTCCCTGGCCTTTAGACCTGTGGTTGGAAAGACACTCAGCTCTCTTCTGTCCCAGCTGTGTTTCTGCTTTATGTAAATCCTTTCCACACATGGGGTCTTCGATGCTTGGTTTCCTGATGTCAGGGATGAGCTTGGCTGGTGCCACAGCTGCAGGGCTTCAGCCCCAGTGGGCAGCAATACCCTCAGCCAGGGGCACAGGCAGGAGGAGCTGGAGCTGTTCCTGTGGGAGACAGAGCTGGGACATGGTCACGGAGCTCAAGACAGATGGTCTTCACAGACAGAATCCTCCAAGCTTAGCAAGGGTCAAGACCATGATTCAGTCTCAACCACAAAGGCCGTTCAGGGGCCCCATGATGAGTTTTTGTTGCTTCAGGAACAGTTAAAAAAAACAAACCCACAACATTTTATGTTATTTTCAGAAATGATCAGTGGATGAGCAGGGAAGCTAAAGTCTGTGCCCCAGACCATATCCCCTCAGATTCCATTTCTGGGTGTCTGAAAGAGAAGAGATCTGCATTTTCTTGGGTAGATTGTGTCCCACCATCCTTCCACGACACAGCCCTTTTATGACCCCACACTTCTATGACCTGATACTTCTATGACCTTTCTCATCTATGACCAGACTCTTATATGAGCCATATTCTCTATGACCAAGACTTTCTGTGACCTGAGCCATTTATGACCTCACTCTAATGACTCTTCTATGAGTTGATTCCTGTATTACCCTTATGTGACTCTTAGGACTTGAGTCCTCTATGTCTGGACTCTTCTGTGTCCCTTTTATGACTTCACACTTGTGTGACCCATCACTTCTATGACCCTACCTTTCTGCGACCCATCTCCTCTAAGAGCCTTCTATAACCCAATGCTTCTATAACACGTCTTCTGTGACTCAGTTCTTCTATGACCAAACTCTCCTCTGACCCTTCTGTGGGTTTCTATAACCTGACTCCTCTATGACTTCTCTGTGACCTGACTCTTCTTTGATTCAACTCCTCTATAATACAAGTATTTTATGACCCAACACTTCTATGACCTGAGTCTTCTATGATCTTTCTATGACCCGATCTTTCCTTTTCCTAGCTAAATTCTCATGTTTCTATGACTTGACTCTTCCATTACCCAAATATATTACGACCCTTCTATGACTGACCCAAATCTTTCATGGCCTTAGAGTCCTATGACCTAACAGCTCTATGAATGTTTTATGACTGAATTCTTCTATTATTCCTCTATGATCCAGCTCATCTAGAACTTGACTCTTCTTTGACCTGTCTCTCAAATGATCAGACCCTACTGTGACTCAGGCATTCTATGACCTTCCATGATTTCAGTATTCTCTGACTCTTCTATGACATGACTTTCTATGGCCCAATTCTTCTATGACTCTTTGTTAACACCAATCATCTATGTCCTGATTCTTCTATGACCTGACTCTTCCAAAGTGTCACTCTTCTATAACCAGCTCTTCTATGAACCAATTAACTGGCCCTTCTATGATATCATTCCTGTATGACATGACTCGCATGTGAGCTGCCCAGTACCTCTTGTATGACTTGACGCTTCTAGGACCCAACAATTCTGTGACCCTTCTAAAACCTAATGCTTCTATGCCTGACACTTTGATGTCACACACTTTCTGCAGTCGTACTCTTCTATGAGCCTTCTAGGACCCATCTCTTGTAGGAACCAACTCTTCTACCACTCCATTCTTCCATGTCCCCACTCTTCTAAAACACAAGCCTTCTATGAGTTGATCCTTCCACGAGTCAAGCCTTCTATGATCCAATTCATCTATGATCCTTCTATGAATTCGTATGATTTGAGTCCTCTATGATCTGAATAACCTATGACCTAACCATTTTATGACCTGACCCTTCTATGACCTGACTCTTCAATGTCTCTTCAGTGACCAAACCCTTCTATTAACCAAATAAACTCTCGTGTTTCTATTACTCAACACTTCTATTACCCAAAAATTCTATGACCTGAGACCATTTTATGGATCTTCTATGACTGAAATCTTCTACTATTCCTCTATACCTGGCATAGTTAACTCAACTCTTCTGTGACTCATCTCTTCTATGACCAGACCCTTCCATGATTCAAGCCTTCTATGACACAAAACTCCATTCTATGAACTGACTGTTGTCTGACTGTTCCCTGATGCTACTTTCCATGAACTGACTCTTCTATGAACTTTCTATGACCAGATTCTTCCTTGACCTGCCTGTTCTAAAACTCTTTTCTTACTCAACCCTTCTCTGAATGAACCCTTTGGTGACCATTCTATGACCAAACTCTCCTAAATCCCAACTAATCTCACACATCTATGACTCGATTCTTCCATGGCCTGAATATTCTGTGACCCTTTCATGACCTTAATCATCTATGACCCAGTTCTGCTATGAGAATACCACAACCCAACACTTCTATGACTGTGCTTCTCTGTTACTCCTCTATGACTCAAACCTTCTATCACCTGACTCTTCTCACACCCAAGTTTTCTGTCACTCTTCTAGGATCCAACATTTTATGACCCCAGCCTTCTAGGACCCAACTCTTATACAACTGCATGTAGCTGTGTGAGAGCCTTGGCATCTCCCATAACTCTCCAGACCTCTGTTTGGAATGACAAACTGCTCCCAGTTTGATTTGGCCATGTGAGAATGTTCATGACACAGATGTCATTGCAGTCAAAGCCAGATCTGCCTGCCCAGGGCCTGGGGGTCGGGGCTTGGCCTTTCTGCTTAACCAAGCAAACCCAGGCTTCTCTCAGCATCACAGCTGCCTGCACAGCACCTTTACCCTCCTGCAATCATGGCCTCCAATTCTTGGCACTAATGAGTCCCTGGAGAGCCTTTCTCAGGAAGAATCCTCACTGAGACCAATTAATACTTCAAGGTACTCTGAGTTGTGCTTTTATTTCTTGAGAGCTTCACTTCATCTTCTTTAAGAAGTTGAGGTTCAAGGACTCATCAGCTAATACACCCTGGGTCTCATTAAAAAACAGAAAGTCCTAACAAGCTCTTTCTCTTCCTCTTGTTTTCTTCAGGTCTTCAAGTCTTGCACAGCTCCTTAGAGTCATTTTCCAGTGTCATTAAAGAAGATTTCAAAATACATCTAAGAAAAATACATCTAAGTTTAAAGTTTATATTTCAATACTTCTCAGAATCATAGAATGGTTTGGGTTGGAAGGGACCTTAAAGCCCATCCAGTTCCAACCCCCTTGCCTTGGGCAGGGACACCTCCCACTGGTCCATGCTGCTCAAGGCCCCATCCAAGCTGGCCTTGAACACCTCCAGGGAGGGGCAGCCACAGCTTCCCTGGGCATCCTGGGACACTGCCTCACCACTTTCTTTGTCAACAATTTCTTCCTAATGTCTAATCTAAATCTTCCCTAAATCTGAAAGCCACCCCGTGTAATCCTATCACTCCATGCCCTTGGAAAATTTCCCCTCTCCATTTTCTTGGTGACCACCTTCAAATACTGCAAGGCCCCAATAATGTCTCTCCAAAGCAGGCTGAAGAAGTTAGAGAAGAAGATCAATATTTCTTTGGAAAATCCCTTTTGAGAGGGCATGGGATTGATGGAGGTCTCTTGTGAGTGAGGACAAGCAAGGGTCCTGGTGTCCAGGTTCATATCCTCAGGGCACTCCTCAGCTGGCCAGGGTTTTGTGCATGCTGCTCCTTGGTGATCCACGTGGGCTGAGCTAAAAATAGTTTAATAGGGGAAAGAAAAAAGATAAAAACCAACATACTCCAAACCCAAATCCATTGCAAATGACTTCACTCAGCACTTCCTTCAGTCAGAATGACTCCCCACCAGTCTACCACCACCCGTCATCTGGAACAATAAAAATCTCAACTTCTTTCTTCTTCAGCCACAGGTTTTATCACTGAGCGTGGCATCTATGTTATGGGATCTCCCTCTGCTCGGGTGGTGTCAGCTCTCCTGCCTGTGTCCCTCTGACAACTTCTTGTTCCCCCCTCAGCCGCTCATTGGAAGGAGCAGAGGGAGCAAATCTTGACACTGGGCAAAGGAGACAATCGCTGCCCTCACTCTTCTGGCACCAGGACGATGCCACAGGACCCAGAGAGTCTCACATTTCAAAAGGAAAGTGGAGAATGTGGAGAGGACCTGGAGGAGGTCTGGCAGGATGGAGTTAGGGGCCAGAGCTGACGGGTGAGGGCACATTTTAGTCCTGCTGGGGAGTCTCGGGGAACGTACTAAGTGGGTCTGTACATCTTATGCTTATGGAAAAACTTAAGGAACAAGAGAGCTCAGATGATCTCTAGTGCAATGCCAGCTCCAAGCAGGGTCAACTCTGAGGTCAGACCAGGCTGCTCAGTCCATGTCAGCATCCACAGAGGGAGTTTAGATGTGAACAAGGCACCGAGGCCATAATTATAAGGAAGGATTTTTGCATTTTATTGGCTCCATGAAGGAAGATATTGATTGGCCACAGATCCTGTGGCTCCTGGGAACATCCACCTCCTTGTCCAGAGGAGTAGGATCCCTCTTCCAGTCTCCTGGCCCATCTCCAGCCCATGGGGTGCTTTAGGCTGGAAGCAGAATTTAAACACAAGGACATGGCTGCGGTCACCTTAGTTGCTCAAAGAGGTAGAACATCCAGGTTAAGAGCTCCATGAAAGGAAGAGAAAAATTTTAATAAAGCATCAACTTTATATTATGTCATATGATGGCTCTGCTCTTCTCTTTATATCCTCTGCACCCGAAACCACACCTGCATTTCTGCCTCACCTCTAAAACCTGATCACCTGATGGAAAGAAAGATAGAAGAATGGTCCTAGGCATCTGTGAATCTCCTGGAGTCTGGAACTCTGATGGCTATGATGTCGTTCCATTGTTCACCTCAGAAAGAGCCAAGCTGGGCAGTGACTCTGCAAGTCTGACTCAACAAGGTCCATGGAGAGGCCAGGCTGTGTCTATGTCTGCTCACCTACAGCTCAGAGTAACCTGGTGTTAAAATTCAGTCCTGTGTTCACTGTCTTCTGGCCCATGGACAGAGGGGTTTGTGGAGGCTCAGGAGATGCTGGTCAGGGCCATGAAGGTTCATGGATGATCTCAGGGCCATGACACTGCCCCATGAGGAGAGAGAGAAAGAAATGAACCACACAGACCCCTGACGGCAAATACAATGGGATCCCATGGAGAAGAGCCACACTGAGGCAGGGGAGAAGTGTGGGGAGGAGGGAGCTGCAGAGATGTTCTTCACTGACTTTTAACTCCCTCTTGTCCACTGTCCAAGCTCCTCCTACGGTTGGGGTGGGAAGAGGAATTGGGAGACATGGAGCCATTTCAGGATGGGACTGAGCTTTAATATTTTGTCCTTGTTTCTCCCAATACAAATCTTTCTTAACTGGCAATAAATTAAATTGACCTTCAACTGGTCCACAGTTCTTTACCAGTGACAATCATTGATCCGTGAACCTCCTTTGCTTTCTTTTGACCCCTGAGCTTTTCTGGTTCATTCTCTCCCTCTGTCCCTTTGGTTCCAGGCAAGGAGGGAGCAGCTGGGTGGGATCTGGCTCCTGGCTAAGGTTAACCCACCAAGGGACACATCAGGGCTGCCGTGTCCAGTATGGGGCTCCCAGCACAAGGAAGACCCTGCCCAACCTGGAGCGAGTCCTGCCGAGGCCAGAAGGGTGGTTGGGGCTGGAGCACGTCATGGACAAGGAGAGTCTGGGACAGCAGGGGTCTGAGAAACATTTCAGGGCATAACACTGAGCAAGGACCCAGAGCATCTGGGGGATCCCAATCCATAGACTTTCTCAGTGGTTGATGAGCCAAGGCCATGAGCCCCTGATATGTTTGAAGCTGTGTGAGAAAGGGCTTGGCTGAGAGATCAGCAGTGACAAGAATCATTCCATGATTCTATGATATGATTCTATGATTCTAACACTACTACTGCTTCTATAACAAGCCCTTGCATCAGCATGAGCGTTAGTTTAAATTTTACTCATTGTAATAGTGTAGTTTTAGTGTTTTTATTAAATCCATCTTTTTCTTTCAAACTTCAAGACTTCTTTTCCTTTCCAGATTCCCCTTTGTGATTAACAGGGAGACAAGAGTAACCAACTGCTTCCCACTGATTGCTGCCAGATCGAGGGGCTGAACTGGGACACCTTGTGCCCCCATCTCACACACAGGGGGCTCAGAGACAGACCCTCCCCGTGCTCACACAGAGGCTGCACAGCAGCAGTCACAGTGTCTCTGTTCTCCTGCTCCAGAACTGGGGTTGGTCACCCTGCTCTGCACTCATCTGATAAGCCCCACACCACAAGGAATGGTCACAGAGACCTCGGTCCAAGCAAGCGCATCCCAGGGCTGCACTCCAGCAGTTTCCAAGGGACATCACTCTCAAAGTGAAGTGACCTTGAACCTCTGTCTGTCCCACAGGCCTTCACAGCAACCCCATGGACTTCATCCCTGTCCCAGAGGTTCCTATTGCCTGTCCCTGCCTGTGATCACAGCACGGCCACATGGCAGGAGTGGGACCAAGCTCAGAGCACTCAAACCTTCCACCAGCCCAAGGGTTCAGAAGATCATGGAGGTGCCAAGAGAGCAGCCCTAGAAAGCCTGAGAGCTGGTACTCCTAAAAGTGTTTCTGTACTGGAGGTCTTATCTCCAAACCTGGAGGTTTCCATACAGCTACAGAGTCTTAGACGAGTGCTTTAAGAAAACAAGTGCCTACAGAGGCCTTTATTTTCTTTAAGCACTCACAGAGCATGACTCTCTGATTACAGAGTCTCTGGGTCACATGAGGCAGGGAGGTACCAATATAGCAGTGACAGGAATAATGACATTTCTTTTAGGACATTATCATAATGAAGTGAGAACTAAAAACCAAACCGAAGAACTACAGTAATCAAAGATGGGCTTTTTATGCACTGTATTTCATTGTGAGTGACAGGTATAAGATGAGGAGATCAGTAATGCTTAAGGAGTCCAGTCATGAGTTTCCACACTGCATCCTTGAGCTGCTGGCATCTCAAACTATAGATGAGAGGGTTCAGTGCTGGAGGGACCACTGAGCACAAAAGTGATGCCACCAGGTCCAGGGATAGGGATGAAACTGAGTGGGGCTTGAGGCAGGAAAACACTGTGGTGCTGAAAAACAGTGAGCCCACAGCCAGGTGCGGGAGGCACGTGGAAAAGGCTTTGTGCCGTCCCTGCTCAGAGGGGATCCTCAGCAAAGCCCTGAAGATCTGCATATAGGACACCACAATGGAAACAAAACAGCCAAAACCTAAAATGGCACTAACAACAAGAAGCCCAGACTCCCTGAGGTCAGAGCAGGAGAGCTTGAGGATGTGGGGGATTTCACAGAAGAACTGTTCCACAGCATTGCCCTGGCAGAGAGGCAGGGAGAATGTATTGGCCGTGTGCAGCAGAGCATTGAGAAATTCAGCACCCCAGGCAGCTGCTGCCATGTGGACACAAGCTCTGCTGCCCAGGAGGGTCCCGTAGTGCAGGGGTTTGCAGATGGCAACGTAGCGGTCGTAGGACATGACTGTGAGAAGAGACAACTCTGAACCAAACAAGAAGAATACAAAGAAGACTTGGGCAGTGCATCCCGCATAAGAGATGGCCCTGGTGTTCCACAGGGAATTGCTCATAGATTTGGGGACAGTGGTAGAGATGGAACCCAGGTCAAGGAGAGCGAGGTTGAGAAGGAAGAAGTACATGGGGTTGTGGAGGTGGTGGTCACAGGCGATGGTGGTGATGATGAGGCCGTTGCCCAGGAGGGCAGCCAGGTAGATGCCCAGGAAGAGCCAGAAGTGCAAGAGCTGCAGCTCCCGTGTGTCTGCGAATGCCAGGAGGAGGAACTGGGTGATGGAGCTGCTGTTGGACATCTGCTGCCTCTGGGCACAGGGCATTGTCACAGGAGGAAAGGACAGTTAGAAGTTAGGGGAGCCTTCTCTAAGCAAAATCAAAGCCATCTCCACACTTCACACTCCCCATTGCTTTTTCATTTCTATGAGATTGTCATTCAGCTCCATGCCTGGAGCCCTTCTTGGTGCCAGCTGAATGTGCCAGGAGGAGCAGGGTCTCTGCCAGCTGGCTGCGAGGAGTCAGCCCTGCTCTGCAGCAGGGGGTCATGGGACAGTCCTGGGTTCTAATTTTCCAGTTAAGACTTAACCTAATGCTAAAGGGTTTCTCAGTATTTGCAGTCCCAGTGCGAAGAAAACACAATCCCTAAAGTGCTTGAGAGGAGGGTTTTTTTATAGCTCTCTCCCACCTGACCTGGAAATCTTCATGGATGTCAGACACCCTCAGTATTTCTACTACATTCACAGACAAGAAAGCAATTCCTATGAGGCAAGAGCATTGCCTGTGGCTCAGTGCAGATGGAGGGGAGTTGCTTTCTCCTTTACTCCTGTTCCCAGCAGCCCTGGGCTTTCACCTTTCTGAGACAGAGGGGGATCACTGGCCCATGTTACCCTGAAAAGCCACCAGACCCTTCTGCTCACAGAGGGATCCGCCTCACAGCACTCAATGTTGCACCTTTTCCTATGGTCTCAGCATCCCACTGTCAGCCCGGGACGCACACGGTTCATTTCACAAATCCAACAATATTTCCTTGGCCGTAGCAAAAAAGCTGTTCCAGTTGAGAGAGGCCAGGGCAGAGGCAGTCAAGCACTCGGGGCAGAGTTACCCTAACCCAGCTCTGCTCAACCCTTCCCAAACATAATATTTGCTGCATTATTACAATCAGGCCCTGTGCTCTGAAGAGGAGAATGAACTAGAGAGCTGCACCATGGCTGTACTGGAGCTCTGGCTGCAGAGGATGGGGTTCAGTCTTGGAGCCCAAGCTGAGGATAGAGGCTTTTTTGGGTGGGAGACAAGGCAAGGGGGCTGGACCAGAGGGAGGGTCTGTGTTGGATGCACTTGTATAGGAGTTTCTGCTTTTGCCCTCCCACAACATCTCTATTTTATGTTTCTTCACATTCTCTGATTCTATCCCTTCTGCGCAGGGATTTTCCTTCCTGGACGTGTTTCCCTGTCCCATGTCTTCTCCCTGTCAGTGCTCACAGACACCATCTGACCCTCTCTGCATCCCCCTGGCCCTACACAAACCTACCTGTTTGCTGAATAAATCTGGACACAGGTTCTTCTTTATAAGCACAAAAGGACAGGACAGACTGAGCCTGAAGGGTCAAGCAGAGGTGATGCTGGTGCTGTCTATGGGTAGAGAAGCAGGTGGAGACACCTTAGGAGGCTCCTATCAGACCTATTGATCACTCCAGGAAACAGCTGAGGAGTCTCAATGATTTGTTCAGCATGAGAGCCTCTTGCTTCATTTCTCCCCTGAAATTCCCCAAGTGCAGGAGGAGATTGACTCATCAGAGTCTTTAACATAATCCCTGGCCTGATTATTCCCTTGAAATGTCCTCTTAGAAATTTCCTGGGTTGATTTGGAGCTGAGAGCAGCCCTGACTCACATAGCACAGCAGAAAGACCCTCTCCTGCCAGGAGTTTCTTCTTCACCCCACAGCTTCTCTCGTCCCACCATGAGGAGATCCCTGGGCAGGCTGAGCTCTGATGAAGATTTTCTGTCTACTGGAGAAACTGCAAGAGCCTCCCTGACAGATCCCACAGGCTGGGGCTGTTCTGGCTTTAGGAGATTCCTCCAGCAATTGCACCTGCATTGTTCTGCACCCAGAGACTCACCTGTGAATATTTGTCTCCAAATGAAGCCTCCTCTTTCCTCCCACTCTGTCTTTCCCTCTCTCTGCTCCCTCCTCTTTCCTCGCTGCCTGCAGGCAGTGCCCTCAGCCGTGGTGAGCTTTGCAGAGGAGCTGCTCCTGGACAGACCTGGCTCTCTGTAGCGCTGCCCACTTGCCAGGAGCTCCCCACTTGCCAGGAGCTCCCCCCCTGCCAGGAGCCCAGCCCAGCTCAGCAGCAGAGGAGCAGCCCAAGGCAGCGATTTCTCTGCCCTCTTGCAGCTCCCTTGAGGTGTCCCTGGGGCTCCATGGGAACCTGCTGAGAAAAAGGCTGAAGCCATCCCTGATGTTCCCTCCCTCAGCTGGCAGCGAAACTTCTGTCCTGCACTGTCATTGCTCCTCTTAGAAAAATAGCTGGACATGAGAAGCAATATATTTTTTCCTGTTATTAGACAGGAAAACAGGACGGTGACAGGGATTGGCCTCATTTTTAGAAGCTGGGATGTTCTCTTGCATTGAGTGAACGTTGGCTTTTCATCCTGGGTCCTTATGCCTTGGGCTGGAAAGACACACGGCTCCCTTCTGTCCAAGTCGTGTCTCTGCCAGGGACACAGGCAGCAGGAGCTGGAGCTGTTCCTGTGAGAGACAGAGCTGGGACGTGGTCACAGAGCTCTAGACAGATGGTCTTCAAGGACAGCATCCTCCAAGCAAGGGTCCAGTCTACGTTTCAGTTCAACTTGAAAGGCCATTCAAGAGTATAATGATGAGTATTTGCTTTTTAAGGAACAGTAAAGGGCACTGTGTGGGCATTGCTGAATATAAGAAAGAGCAGGTGTAGATAGATCTGAGAATCCATGTGTCCTCTTTGTCTCTGTCTTCTTCACAAAATTCTCCCAGGCCTCTGTGACTCAGGGCAAGACTCTGGGGGAGATCAACCAGTGGTGACTGGGGATCATGTCAGGGATCACTTGAGCAAACCCAGTCCTTCCCAGTCTGTGGGACAGGAGGGGCAGAATCCCAGGGAGCTGAACAAGGAGGATGATGTCACATGAGGCCTCTCTCCCACATTCCATGTCCTTTTCAGAAATGGCCACTGGAACAGCAGGGGATCTAAAGGCTTTGTCCAGACGTTGTCTCCTTGGATTCCATTTCTGGGTATCTGAAAGAGAAGGGGACTGGATTTCCCTTGGGCAGATTGTGTCTCACCACCCTGCTATGACCAAACTCCTCTATGATCTGAATGACTGTTGACCCAACTCTTCTATAACCCAACACTTCTATGACCTGACTCTTCAAAGACCTTTCTCTGACCTGTTCCTTCCTTTTCCTGACTAAACTCTCATGCTTCTATGACTCAACTATTCCATGACCCAAATCTTTTATGACCCTTCTTACCACCCAAATCTTTTATAGCCTGAGACTTCTGTGACCTGACACCTCTATGAGCCTTTTATGACTGAACTATGCTATTACTCCTCCATGATACGACTGATCTATAACCTGACTCTTCTTTGACCTGCTCTTATATGATCAGACCCATCAGTGACATGAGCCTTCTGTGTCCTTCTATGACTTGACTATCCTCTGACTCTTCTGTGATTTGACTTTCTATGACTCAAGTCTTCTATGATTCTTCTGTCACACAAATCATCTATGCCCAACGTTTCTATGACCCGACTCTTCTAATACCCGAACCTTTGATGACCCAACTCTTCTATGAACCAAACCTGCTATTAACTGACCCTTCTATGACCTGACTCCCTTATGACCTGACTCTTAAATGAGCTGCCACCTGTGTTTTTCGACTTCTATGACCCAAGAGTTCTATCACCAATCTATGACCTAGTGCATCTATGACCCGACACTTCAGTGACACACCCCTTGTACAACACTGCTCTTCTAGGAGCCTTCTATGACCCATCTATTTATGAACCAACTCCTCTACCACCCCATTCTTCTCTGACTTCTCTATGATCTGACTCATCTAGAGTCTGAGCCTCCTACAAATCAAGCCATCTATGACTCAATTTTTCTATCATCCTTCTATGAACTGACTCCTCTCTAAATTAAATAATCTATGACCCAACAATTTTATGACCTGACCCTTCTATGACCTGACTCTTTAATGTCCCTTCAACGACCAAATCCTTCTATTATCCAAACAAACTCTCATGCTTCTATTCCTCAATATTACTATTACCTGAAAATTCTATGATCTGAGACTTCCATCACCCGACCCATTTATGAACCTTCTATGACTGAAATCTTCTGTTATTCCTCTATGACCTGACATATCTATAATTCAACTGTTTTGTGACCCACCTCTTACATGACCAGGTCCTTCCATGACTCAAGCCTTCTATGACACAACACTTCATTCCATGACCTGACTGTTGTCTGTCTGTTCTATGATGCGACTTTCCATGACCTGACTCTTCCATGAAACTTCTGGGAACAGATTCTTCCATTTCCTGACTGTTCTATGACTCTTCTATGACTCTTCCCTTCTCTGAACCAACCGTTTTGTGACTCTTCTATGAATAAACCCTTCTAAAACCTAAGTAAACTCACATTTCCATGACTCAACTCTTCTATGTCCTGAATATTCTATGACTCTTTGATGGACTCAATCATCTATGATCCAGTTCTGCTATGAAAACTCTACGATCCAAAACTTCTACAAACCTTCTATGACTGCTCTCCTTAGTTACTCCTCTATGACTCAACTCTTCTCTCAGCTTACCCTTCTCATACTCAAGATTTCTGTTTCTCTTCTATGACTCAACCTTTTATGACCCTGCCCGTCTAGGACCCGATTCTTTTATAACTGCAGGAAGCTGAGTGAGAGCCTTGGCATCTCCCATAACCCCACAGGCCTGTATTTGGAGTTACATGGAATAACTGCTGTGATTCTGATTCGGCAACGTCAAAATGTTCATGGCACAAGTGTCATTGTAGCCAAAGCCAGATCTGCCTGCCCAGGGCCTGGGAGTCAGGGCTTGTCCTTTCTGCTTCATCAATCAAACCCAGGCTTTTCTCAGCACCACAGCTGCCTGCACAGCACCTTTGCATTCCTGCAGTCATGGTCTCCAATTCTCAGCTCTAATGAGTCCCTGGGGAGCCTTTCTCAGGAAGAATCCTCACTGAGACCAATCAATACTTCAGGGTACTCCGAGTTCTGCTTTTGACTTCTTGAGAGCTTCACTTCATCTTCTCTAAGAAGTTGAGGTTCAAGGACTCATCAGCAAATCCAACCTGGGTCTAATTAAATTACAGAAAGCCTTAACGAGCTCTTTGTCTGTCTGGAGGTTTTTTCTGGTCTTCAAGCCTTGTACAGCTCCTTGGAGTAATTTCCCAGTGTGGTTAAAGAGGAAGATCTTAAAATGCACCTAAGAAAAAATATGTTTTAGTTTGAAGTTTGTCTATCCATAAATTCCAGAATCATAGAATGGTTTGAGCTGGAAGGGACCTTAAAGCCAATCCAGTTATAAACCCCCTTGCCATGGGCAGGGACACCTCCTTCTGGAACAGGATGCTCAAGGCCCCATCCAGCCTGACCTTGGACACATCCAGAGATGGAACATCCACAGCTTCCCTGGGCAACACGGTCCATTAACTCACCACCTTCTTGGTGAATGATTCCTTCCTGATGTCTTCTAAATCTTCCACCTTCCATTCTAAAGCTATTCCCCCTTGTCTTATCATTCCATGTGCTTGGGGAGAGACTCTCCCTTACTTTCTTGTAACCAAATTCAGGTACTGGAATTCCGCTATGAGTTCTCCTCTAAGCTTTCTCTTATCCAGTCTTATGAATTTCCAGGAGATAATCAATAATCCTTGGAAAATCTCTTTTGAAAAGGCATAGGATTGGTGGAGGTCTCTTGTGAGTGAGGCCAAGCAAGTGTCCTCATGCCCAGGTTCATCTTCTCTGAGCACTCCTCAGCTGGCCAGGTTTCTACCCATGGTGCTCCATGGAGATGTTTTTTGACTTGTGGGCAAATCTAAAAATAGTTTAATAAGTAAAAGGAAAAAAAAAGTCTGATTTTTTTTTTTATGTCTACAGCCTCAATTTCAGAGACAAAACGCTCTCAAAGTGTTCAAATCTCTTTTTCAGCCCTCAAAGCCTCCTTATCAGGGAACAAAGCCTCATTTTATTATCAACTCCACGATTGTGAGGCCTCAAATCCTCATTTTGGGCCTCTCCACTCAAATTTTTAGGGCACAAAACCTAAGTGTTTGCTACCTCAGCATCATTTTAGGGCATAAAGCCTGTTGTCAGGGCTCAAAGCAACAAGTGTCCTCGTGCCCAGATTTTCTATGACTCTATCGTCAAGGTAAAGACTAATCAAAGAATGGAGTTGTTCTCTGTGTAATTTTTTTTATTTATTTGATAACTGGGGAGATTATGGATTCCAAGGTCAATTTCTGGATAGCCTGCAAATTTGCACTGGGTGCTGATTATCAGAGCAAGGAGCTCAGTCTGAAAACATGAGAACTGCTCTCAGTGTCCTAACAGATATCTAAAACTGCTCTGTTTCATCAGGTGAAATGATTCCAAATGTCCAACAAAATGTCCCTGGAATTTCTGTGCTGCCAAAATATGAATTTTCAGAACGTGTGTGATTTGTGGAAGAAGCAGCCTTGCCCTTGCCCTGTGCTTGCATTGCCAGCTCTCTGTCTGGGACACTGTGCATTTCATCTCCCTCACCTTCCAGGGATTTCCACGTGCAATTTTCCCAGTTCTTGTTCTTCCTCTTCTTTAAGTTATGCTTGAAGATTTCCTTTTCCAAGGATCCCAGAACGTTTTTGATTGCTCTGGCACTTACATCACATAAGGGTGATGCTGCAGACAGGAACACTTGCACTGAGCCTGTCCAGGGGAGCTGAGATGGATCTCCCTGGGCCAGTGGGGTTTGTTCCTGGGGTCACACACAGAATTGTCAGGGCTCTGTCAGGAATCCACATCTGAGCTGGACTTGCGGACTCTTTATGCATCTAGGGATGTTCAGAGACAGTCAGGCCCTTTTACACTGGGAGATAAAGGTCATAGTTTCTCTCTGATTTCCTAATGACATTTCTAGAGGTGCCTCAGTCCTGTGGTCTGTTTCCCTGCTCTGCATTCATCTGAGATGCTCAGGAGTAGACGCAGGGACCTTGTTTGTAGGAAGCAAATCTCAGAGCTGCATTCAGACACTTACTCTCGGGATGTTGCTCTCAACTCAAAGTGATCTTGAGATACTTTCTGTCCCCCAAGCCTTCATGGAAACTCAGGGAAGGGCTGTTCGTGTTTGCTTGGGTTTGTCTCACTTTATGCACATGATGTACGTGCTCCCATCTCATCTGTACAGTGAGAACATAGATACTGACCTTGTTCTATGTCCTTCCAGGGAGGGACAAAGAACCTCTCCAAGCTGGGGTGAGAGGCCAGTGCTGGGAATGGTGGTTTTGAGTGGCTACTTCAGGTTGGTTGCCCTGGGGCAGGTTCTGCAAGGGGTGCCGTGCACATGGGCACAGACCAGACCCTGCTCTACTGGTCCTCAAGGACTCTTACAGGAGGACGGGCTGTAAAAGGAAATTTCAGCCCTCCCAAACCAATCACACCCACACTGTTTATTTTTATACTGCTGTCTTCAAGGGTGGGTTATGTTCTTGGGCATGTCCTTGACTGAAACATTGAATGAAGCACTAAGTCATCGGTCTCTTCCCTGAAGAGACCCCCTTGCTTTATGGAGAGGCTGTTCTGGAGGCAGCTCTGTCCACAAGTGCCCCTGCCTGTCCCTGCCTGCGGGCACAGCACTGCCACGCAGCACGGCTGTGACCAAGCTCAGAGCCCTCAGGCCTTACAGCAAGGCAGCGGGTGAGGAGGAGAGCTGGGACTCTTTTCCCCTCCACCCATGCCCACAGGAACTGTCTCTGCAGCTCTAAAAAGTCCTTGGAGGAAACATAACTGGAAACAGAAGTCGTTGAATATCCCTTTATTTTCTTGAAACACACAGAGAGCACAGCTCCTCATTTACACAGCAAGTCGGCAAGAAAAGAGAGAAAGACAGTGAATTAAAAACAGGATGACAAGGTTCTTGCAACTGAAAAACCAGCAACACCAACAAGAAATACAGAAGCCAGTCTGGGCCTGCCATGGGTTGCGTTATAAATGCTATGCAGAAGGTGATGAGAATTTCAGTGTCTGACAGAACCATCCAGATATCAGTTTCCATACTGCATCCTTGAGCTGCTGGTTCCTAAAGCTGTAGATGAGGGGGTTCAGTGCTGGAGGCAACACTGAGTATAGAACTGACACCAACAGGTCCAGAGATGGGGAGGAGATAGAGAGGGGCTTCAAATAGGAAAAAATACTTGTAGTGATAAACAGGGAGACCACAGCCAGGTGAGGCATACATGTGGAAAAGGCTTTGTTCCTTCCATTATCAGAGGGGATCCTCAGCACAGCTCTGAAGATCTGCACATAGGACAGCAGGATGAAAACAAAACAGCCCAGTCCTAGTGAGATACTGGCCAAAAGAAGCCCAAACTCCCTGAGGTAGGAGTGTGAGCAGGAGAGCTTGAGGATGTGGGGGATTTCACAGAAGAACTGTTCCACAGCATTGCCCTGGCAGAGGGGCAGGGAAAATGTATTGGCCGTGTGCAGCAGAACATAGAGAAACCCAGCGCCCCAGGCAGCTGCTGCCATGTGGACACAAGCTCTGGTGCCCAGGAGGGTCCCGTAGTGCAGGGGTTTGCAGATGGCAACGTAGCGGTCATAGGACATGATGGTGAGAAGAGATAACTCTGCTGAAATGAAAAAGGCAAACAGAAAGACTTGGGTTACACATCCTGCGTGGGAGATGGTCTTGGTATCCCAGAGGGAATTGGCCATGGATTTGGGGAGAGTAGTAGAGACGGAGGCGAGGTCAAGGAGTGAGAGGTTGAGGAGGAAGAAGTACATAGGGGTGTGGAGGTGGTGGTCACAGGCGATGGTGATGATGATGAGGCCGTTGCCCAGGAGGGCAGCCAGGTAGATGCCCAGGAAGAGGCAGAAGTGCAAGAGCTGCAGCTCCCGTGTGTCTGCGAATGCCAGGAGGAGGAACTGGGTGATGGAGCTGCTGTTGGACATCTGCTGCCTCTGGGCATGGGGCATTGTCACAGGAGGAAAGGACAGTGGGAAGTTAAGGGAGATATCTCTGAGTAAAATCAAAGCCATTTCTCACAAATCGCCTTCTTCCCTACTTTTTCTTTCCCAGGACATCACCATCCAGCTTTTTGCCTGGAGCCTCTTGCCAGATGAATGTGCTGGGAGGAACAGGGCTGCAAGGAGTCATCTCTGCTCTGCAGCAGGGGGTCATGTGGCAATGTGGGCAGTCCTGGTGTTCTGATTTTGCAGTTAAAATGGCTCCTAATGTAAAAGGATTTCTCAGTAGCTGCACCCCCAGTGCTAGGAAACCACAGTGTCCAATGTTTGAGTAGAGGCTTTTTTATAACTCTTTCCCATCTCGGCTGGAGATCTTCATGGATATGAGAAACTCTCAGTATTTCTGTTGCATTCAGGGAAAACAAAGCAGTTCATGTTAGGCAAGAACATTGTCTGTGGCTCAGTGCAGATGGAGGGGAACTCGTCTTATCTTCGCTCTTGTCCCCAGCTTCCCAAGGCTTCAACCTTTCTGAGATGGAGGGGTACCACACTCTAGTTTTACCCTGAAAAGCCACCAGACCCTTCTGTGAACAGAAGGATCAACCTCACACCACTCAACGTCTCACCCTTTCTAAGGTCTCAGCACCCCACTGTCAGCCCAGGACACACACGGCTCGTTTCACAAACCCAACAGCCTTTCCATGGCTGTAGTGTCTCTGGACTTCTCCATGGTTATTTGGGTAGCACCAAGTTGCGATAGACGTTTATATTCTGGAGGGAACCTCACAGCTTGGAAAAAAAAACCCTCATGGAACTATTCAACTATCCCAATGATGGTGTTTCAGTAAGGAAGAGTCAGCTCTTTCCTCAGGGAATGACACAGACTGCACTGCCCACAGCCCCACGGGTGAGATGAAAGCTTGGACACTGCATTCCCACAGACACACCTGCATGGGAGGAATCAGAAGGTCAGTGCCTGACTCGACTGCTGAAACTCCCAACCTCAGAGAGCCTGGCAGCAAGAACAAGAGAACAACAGCAAGAACACAGACAAACAGAGAAGCCATCAAAAAAGCTGTGCTGGTCCAGCTGAGAGAGGTCAGGGCAGAGGCAGCCGGGCACTCAGGACAGTGTTACCCCAACCCCGCTGTGCTCACCCTCTCCAAAACATCAACTTTGCTGCTCTATTGCTCTCAGCCCTTGTGCTCTGGGCAGGAAAGTGGACTCATGATTAGAGAGCTGCACCAAGCTCTGCTTGAGCTCTGGCTGAAGAGGAGGGGGATCAGTCTTGGAGCCCAAGCTGAGGGCAGAGTCTTTGCTGGGTGGGAAAGGAGGCAAGAGGGCTTGCTCAGATGAAGGAGCTGCACTGGAGGGGATCACACGGAGCTGTCTGAATTCTCCCTCCCACATTTATGTTTTAAGATCCTCTCATCATCTGATCCAATCCCTTTTGCCTGGGATTTTCCTCACTGGAGATGTTTCCCTGTCCCGTGTCTTCTCCCTGTCAGTGCTCACAGACACCATCTGACTCTCTGTGCATCCCCCTGGCCCTACACAAACCTGCCTGTTTGCCAGGTAAAGCTGGGGAAAATGTTGTTGTTTATAAGCAGAAAAGGACAGGATAGGCTGAGGCTGATGTGTCCAGCAGAGGTGATGCTTGCACTGCCCATGGGCAGAGAAGCAGAAGGAGACACATTTGGAGGCTCCTATCAGACCTACTGACCACTCAAGGACACAGCTCAGGAGTTTCTGTGGTTTGTTCAGGCATAAGAACTACTTTTTACATTCTTCCCACCAACAAATTACCCATGTTCAGGGAACAGAAAACACAGATTCAGCTAAGTTCTTTATCTTCATTGTAATCCCTGCATAGTCTTCCCCTTGAAGACTCCTCTTAGAAATGTCCTGGGGTGATTTGGAGCTGTGAGCATCCTTGACTCAAAACCCACACTCTTGAAAGCTGAAAGTCTCTCTCCTGCCAGGAGTTGCTTCTTCCCTCCACAGCTTCTCTTTGTCTCACCATGCGGAGCTCCTCAGGCAGGCTGAGCACGGACCATGATTTTCTCTCCACTGGAAAAACTGCAAGAGCCCTCCTGAAAGATCCCACAGGCTGTGGCTGAGCTGGCTTTAGGAGATCCCTCCAGGAACTGCACCTGCATTGGTTCTGCACCCAGAGACTCACCTTGGAAGGACTGTGAAGATTTTTCTCCAAATGAAGCCTCCTCTTCCCTCTCTCTCCACTCTGCATTTCCCCACTCTCTGCTCCCTCCTCTCCCCTTGCTGCCTGCAGGCAGTGCCCTCAGCCCTGCTGGGCTTGGCAGAGGAGCTGCTCCTGGACAGACCTGGCTCTTTCATAAACTCCTGTCTCATTATGAGCTCCCTCCCTGCCAGGAGCCCAGCCCAGCTCAGCAGCAGAGGAGCAGCCCAAGGCAGCACTTTCTCTGCCCTCTCTGGGCTCCCTCGAGGTGTCCCTGGGGCTCCAGGGGAACCTGCTGAGAAACAGGCTGAAGCCATCCCTGATGTTCCCTCCCTCAGCTGGGGGGAGATACTGTCCTGCACTGTCATTGCTTCTGTTAGAAAAATAGCTGGGTACGACAATCATTTTTTTTGCCCCATCATTTAACTGGACAGAAGGAAGGTGACAGGCAATGATCCCATTTCTCAAGCTGTTCCATTGAGATAATTTAGGCTTTTCTTCCCTGGCCTTTAGACCTTAGGTGGAAAGACACTCAGCTCTCTTCTGTCCCAGCTGTGTCTCTACTTTAAGCAAAGACTTTGCACACACAGGGTGTGCGACGCTTGGTTTCCTAATGTTAGGGATGAGCTTGCCTGGTGCCACAGCTGCAGGGCTTCAGTCCCAATGGGCAGCAGTGCCCTCAGCCAGGGGCACAGGGAGCAGGAGTCTGAGCTGTTTATTTGGGAGACAGAGCTGTGATGTGGTGACAGAGGTCAGGACAGATGGGCTTAAGGGACAGCATCCTCCAAGCTCAGCAAGGGTCCAGACTTTGAATCAGCCTCCATTTGAAAGACCATTCAAGGGCCCCATGATGAGTGTTTGCTGTTTCAGGAACATTATAAGAAAAAAGGAAAACAAACAAACAAAAAAAGCCTGTGTAGGTAGTGCTGAATTTAGGAAGAGCAGGAGTAGATATGTCTGAGATTCCATTTTGTCTTTGGCTTCCCTGGCAAGGTCTGCAAGGCCTCTGTGACTCAGGGCAGGACTCTTCGGGAGATCAGCTAGTGGTGGGTCCTGATCAGGTCAGGGATCACTTGAGCAAACACAATCCTTCCCATTCTATGGGGCAGGATGAGCAGCATCCCAGGGAGCTGAGTGAGCAGGACAATGTCACAGTGAGGCCGCTCTCGATTATCCTCTAAAGGTCATGGAGACTGAGGAAACTTCCTGACCCCTGGCACCACCACCACATTGCACGTGCTTTTCAGAAATGGACAGTGCATGAGCAGGGGATCTAAAGGCTCTGTCCCAGATGTTATCTCCTCAGATTCCATTTCTGGATGTCTGAATGAGAAGGGGACTGGGTTTCCCTGGCAGATTGTGTCTCATCATCCTTGTATGAATCACGTCTTTTATGAGCTGGGCCGTCTATGATGTCCCTACTCTAATGACCCTTCTATGACTCTTTTATGACTCTAGTCTTCTACATCCCGATACTTCTATGTCCCTTATATGACCTGACATTTCTGTGACCAACACTTCTATGACCCGATATTGCTGTGACCCAACTCCTCTAGGAGATTTCAATTACCAAATATTTCTATAACACGTATTATATTACCCAAGCCTTTTACTACCAAGCTCTTCTCTGACCCTTCTATGACTTTCTATGACCAGTCTGCTCCATGACTTTTCTATGACCCCACTCTTCTGTGACCCAGCTCCTCTGACACCTGAATAATATATGACCCAACTCTTCTATGAATAAACACTTCCATGATCTCAGTCTTCTGAGACCTTTTTATAGACCGGTTTTCCTTCTTCCTGACTAAAGTCTCATGCTTCTATGACTCTATTCTTCCATGACCTAAATATTTTATGACATAAATCTTTTATGGCCTGAGACTTCTTTGGCACAACACCTCTATCAACTTTCTGTGACTAAATTCTTCTGCTGCTCCTCTACAATCCAACTCATCTATACCCAACTCTTCCTTGACCTACCCCTCAAATGATCAGACCCTTCTGTAACTCGAGCCTTCTATGACCTTGTATGACTTGAGTATTCTCAGAATCTTCTATGACATGACTTTCTATGGCCCAATTCTTCTATGACTCTTCTGTGACACAAATCATCTATGTCCTGACTCTATTATGATCCAGCTTTTCTACAGCATGACCCTTCTTTCACCCAATTGTTTTAAGAACCAACCCTACTATTAACTGACCCTTCTATGATGCCATTCCTGTATGACTTGACACACATAGGAGCTGCCAGGTGCCTCTTTATGACTTGACACTTCAATGACCCATCAGTTCTATGACCCTTCTATCACCTATAGCTTCTATGAGCTGATACGTCAATGACAAACCCTTTCTATGACTCTACTCTTCTATGAACCTTCTATCATACATCTTTTCTATGCACCAACTCTTCTACCACCCCACTCATCTATAACTCCTCTATGACCCAACTCTTCTAAAACTTAGATTTCTATGAATCAAGGATGCTATGACTAAATAGCATGAGATTTAATAAGACCGAATGCCGGGTCCTGCAAAACAACCCTGTGCAGTGCTGCAGACTAGGAGAAGTCTGGCTGAAGAGCTGCCTGGAGGAGAAAGACCTGGAGTGTTGTTTGACAACCGGCTGAACATGAGCCAGCAGTGGCCCAGGTGGCCAAGAAGGCCAGTGGCTTGTATCAGAAACTGTGTGACCGGCAGGTTCAGAGAGGTCATTCTCCCTCTGTACTCAGCACTGGAGAGACCACTCCTCGAATCCTGGGGTCAGTTCTGGGCCCCTCACCACAAGAAGGATGTTGAGGCTCTGGAGCGAGTCCAGAGAAGAGCAACAAAACTGGTGAAGGGGCTAGAGAACAGGCCTTCTGAGGAGCAGCTGAGAGAACTGAGGTTGTTTAGCCTGGAGAAGAGGAGGCTGAGGGGAGACCTCATCGCTTTCCATAACTACCTGAAAGGAGGTTGTGTAGAGGAGGGTGCTGGGCTCTTCTCCCAAGTGACAGGGGACAGAATGAAAGGAAATGGCCTGAACCTCCACCAGGGGAGGTCTAGGCTAGATGTCAGGAAAAAGTAGTTCACAGAAAGGGTCATTGGGCACTGGAACAGGCTGCCCAGGGATGGGGCTGAGTCACCTTCCCTGGAGGTGTTTAAGGCACGGGTGGATGAGGTGTTAAGGGACATGGTTTAGTGTTTGGCAACAATGGTTGGACTTGATGATCCGGTGGGTCTCTTCCAAACTGGTGATTCTATGGTTCTATTATTTCAGCCCCAAAGGGGATGCAGGTATCTCCCAGGGAAGTGCTGGGACCATGCCAGGGACACAGGGCTCTGGGACGAGGGCACAGGCAGGTGCTGAGTGGTAATAGGGGTAGATGGGGGCTGGGGACACCCCGAGAGCCCCCACGGGCCATGATGACTCAGCTCCCACCCCTCCCAGTGGAGCTCCTGCCACTTGCGGCTGAAGCAGCAGTGGAACGAGGCCCTTTTTGACCTCAGAGCCCCTCACGGCGCAAGGTCCAGCTAACGTGGCTGCAGCTCATCAGTGTCTAACCAGACAGCAACAGGAAAGGGCAGGAGCACAGAGCCGGCGAGGAGACTCCAAGTGCAGCCCACATCTTTCCCTCATGCCCTAGCAGCCTCACGGCACTGAGGCATTTCCCTTCATTTCCCCACACCCCCAATTTCCTCCATCCCACAGATGGTGGTAGAACTCCAAGCTGCCCCAGGGTGTCCTGGGAGGAGGTGGAGACACCTCAGAACAGTTCCCAGCTGGAGCCCATTGAGGTGACCATGATCCAGCCCTTGGTCCTTGCTTCCTACACCATCACACCTGGCTCTGCACCATGAGCACCAAGGGTGCTTCATCCCTGAGTTCCCAGCCTCACACAGGCACAAGCTGGAGCTGAGTGCTGGTCCTCTCAAGCTCTGTTGGACTCCAAAGCTGGAGGAGCAATATTTCCTCCTGTGACCCTGTCTCCAGGTTCCTTTCCTTCTGCCATCACTGCAGGCTCGAGAAGAGCCTCGGCAGGGAACCTGGTGCCACTGAGTCAGGCAGAGCGTTGTGGAGGTGATGCTGGTGGGGCAGCACCCACTTCTTGCTCCTGAGGGATCTGCTGTCTCCATCCACCCCATGCCAGTGGGAACAGGGTGAGCCCTCCAAAGGGGTGGTTGACACATGTGGGCACTGGAAACACAGACTCCATCCTCTGGGAAACTCCCACCAGGGCAGGCTGAAGTCCTGCACCTCCACAGGGAGACACGGGTGCAGGGCTGGGGACAGAGAGGCTGCTCTGGACCAGAGGCTGCCAGCAGGAAAGCTTTTGGGACCAGGCCAGAGGGGTCTGTGAGCTTGGGCTGCCTCCAGGTCTCCTCAGGGTCACCCCAGGGGTGGAGGAGCTGCCAGCAGGGAGTGTGGTGGGGGCTGTAGCCCAACAGGAGGAGGGGGTCCCAGGGCTGTTGGGGGTCCCTGCAGCCCCTGCCCAGCTAAGAAGCGGCTCTGGGGCTGTGAGGGCCCAGAGCAGCAGGAACAGCCCACGGAGACTGAGGCCCTGGCAGAGCCAGCAAAGGGGCAACCCCAGCCCCGTGAGCCCCAGCAACTACCCTGCACCCTGAGCAAGGGCAGCGGGAGCAGAGCTACCTCCTGACCCCTGTTGGAGGTGATCTATGGCTGTGATCCCCCTGGGGCTGGCCAGGGCATCCAGGGCACCTTGGCCACCTTGGGGCTGGCTTGTATGGGGTCATGGACCAGGGTACACCCCAACTCAGCAGCTCTGTCGGAACCTCTGAGCCGTGGGGAGTCCCAGGTCAGGAGGTGGGAACTGCTGCTGGGAAGCAGCATGGGGATGTGCAGAGAGTCATTTTTGCTGGAAACTGCAGCTGGAAATGTCTCTGCCCTCAAGTATATTCCCCAGGGAGCAAGGGCTCTTGCAGCCCCACAGGTCTGAGGTAGCAGTTTCCGAGCGGTTTCCGTGCCCCACCGCTCTGTCCTTTTGTTCTGCTCTTTGCAACCAGCTCAGGGAGACACCTGGACCCCAGTCAGGACAGAACCTGCTCTGCTGGCACCCAAAAGCTTTTAATGACACCAAACACAGAGATACAAGGTGAAACAGATATAAAAAAAAGAGGCAATGCCCAATTGTTCCTGCTGCCGTGGACAAAGAAAGACAGTTCCTGGTGCTCATGGCTCTCCCAGCTGCACAGTCCTCTCCTCCCTCCTGGCTGCCCCCAGTCCCACCGCAGGCATGGGCTCTGCTGGCCTGGGGCTCAGGAATTGCTGAGCACTGAGCTCCTGGTCCCAGTCTGTGTGTCCTCAGGGGGATAGGCCAGGGACATTTCTTCAGCATCATCATAGCCCATGCTCTCTGGAGATGGACAGCAAATATCTCCCTCAGCTCCAGGGGCCCCAGTGCTGCTCTGAGAGTGCAGGTTTGCCCCTGCAAGCAGCAAGACCCCTCCTGGACTGTGCATCACCTTCCTCCCTCTGCTCCCTGGCCTTCAGATGTTCCACTCCCTCTCCCACCCCTGGCTCTCCAAAGAAAACTCCACAGCACCTTCCCCACCACAGGATTTTTCTCAGCAAGTCATCTGGCACCAGGGTGACACCTAGGAACCAGCAGTGCTCTCTTTCCCTCTCACCTCCAGGTGTATCCCTGGGTCCTGCTCCCTTTTCTGGTGCCCCAGGCATTTCCCAGCCTCCCTGTCCAGACACAGGATCTTGCTCAGGGTCAGGAACCTCCCTGGCATCATCATAACCATCTGCTGGGTCACCTGCAGGAGAGACAGGGGTCTCTGAAAGGAGAAGGGAGTTGGTGGCAGGGAGTAGAGGACGGGAGGATGAGCAAGGACATGGGGCTCAGACACTGGTGTTGGCAGCACCACAGGAGATCCTGCCATGTCCTCTCCAGCTCTGCCAGTGACACTCAGCAACACCACTGTTCTACACATCTGCAGGTAAGAGAGATTAACCCCTTCCTGCCCTCCAGTACCTGGCACTGACCCCAGACCATCCTCCTCCTTGCTGTCGCTAGGGTGCAGCTCGGTGAGGGACCCCTCGGAATGGGAGCCTGGGGAGAGGCACAGCGGGGTTGAGGGGAGCGTGCTCTGCTGAGCTGACTCATGGTCAGTGCTGCTGTGGACAGGGGATACACAGGACCGGGGCTGTGTGTGGAGGAGGGCTCAGGGCTCCCCCTGCGTCCCTGGGACAAAGCCCGTCCCAGAGGGGCTCCCAGAGCTGCCCCAGAACAGCCCCTTCCTTCAGCCCTCGGGTGTCACAGGGGACGCAGGGGCTGGGAGAGAGAAACCGACCCTGGCTGGGACGGGCAGGAATTGTGAGGAGGAAGCTCCTCTCCCGGGCCCAGGACCTGGCTGCTCTCCCCACACACCCCACAACACCAGCACGGCAGGTACTGTGGGTCAGGGGCTGCAGTGGGTCATCCCTGGATGGGACTGGGGAGAGAGCCCTCCAAATGTGCCTCCCATGATGGATACACACCCACCTGAGCTGCTGAACCTCGCCTGCTTCTCCCATGCTGGGCTGTTCCCGATCTCCTCGTACACGGCCTCAGAGAAGGGCTCCCACACTCTCTCAGAGCCTGAAGATGGATCAGGACTTGTTTGTGGACACACAGAGAGGGGACAGGACCCTGCTCTGCTCCCCATCCCCACTGCCTGGGCCAGCCCAGAGCTGTCCCCACCCAACAGCCCCACTGTGCTGTTTGGGCACCTCTGCACCCTCTCAGGGATGGTACATGCCCCCATGGAGATGTTCTAGGGCAGCAACACCCTCACAATGTCCCTCAGAGACAGACCCTGAGCGCCTCTGCCCCTCGATCAGGTCCTGGTGCTGAGCTGGGAGCAGCTCCTGCTTTTCCTCTCCACTTGGCTCCGTCCCCTCTCTGCCCCACAGATCCATAGCACGGTCCATGCTCTGCTGTGGGGAGATCAGGGCTGGATGGAGGAACAGCCCTGGGACCTGAAACCTAGTGATGGACCCTGCTGCCCCCCATTTCTCCTGGCAGCTCCCCTGACCCAGAGCCCTTCCAGCGCTGCCCTGAGCTCTGCCCCTGCTCATTCTCAGCCATCTCCCCTCTGATCCTATCTCCCCCAGCTCAGCTCTGCTGTTTCTCTCCCTGCCCCATCCCTGCCTGGACTCTGTCTCTGGCTGCTGGTGGCCCATGGCCAGGCAGGTGATGGGGCAGCGTGTGGGGCAGCAGGCAGCACACACTCTTGTCCCCATAGCTCTGCCCTAATCCCTCACTGATACCCACAATCCCCCTGGCCTGGCTAGGAGGCCCCTTCCCTCTGGGCCATGGAGAAGGACCCACCCCTGTGCTCAGCCCTGGCGCTTCGCACTTGCCCGGCCAGGAGGGCCAGGAGCAGGCAGAGCAGGGCTCCTAGGATGATGCAGATGATGATGGGCAAGGAGACTCTCCCACTGCTGCTCAGGAGGGCCCGGGTGGGATCTGCAGGGGCAGAAAACCAGAAAGGGCAGCACCAGGGTTGGGAGAGGTGAGGCTGAGACACATGGCTCCCACCCTCCATTACAAGGTGGGTGGAGAACCCAGGGGCTGAGGATGGGGATCTCCCTCCCTGCCAGGTAACTGACAGCTGTCCCCAACCTCACCCCTAACCCAGTGCCTCCTTTGGGGAGTTTCACACTCTGGCCAGGAGCCCCTTACCCCGGCTGTGGGTCCCAGAACAGCCCTGGGCATCCCCATTGCAGTGGAGAGGACAGGTTACCTGCTTCGGGAGGTGGTGCTGCCGTGGTGGATGCAGCTGCAAGGGATGAGAAGGAGAGCTGGGCTGAGAGGTTTGGCATGCAAGCAGCAGGCAGCTGCTTTCTAACACGATCTCTGTATGTGTGTTTCCCCATCTATCTCTTCCCCATCCCACCCGCATCACCCCTCCTGCTGGACTGGGCAGAGGCACTGGGATGCAGGCCAGCACGCTGCTCTGAGGAGCACAGGCAGCCCAGGGGATGCCCTGGAGGTTGCAGGGACCCACAGGCAGAATCTGAAGCATATCCCATCCCATGAAGACTGAAGGCTTATTGCCAATACCTAGGAGGCCCTCTCAGATCCTCCACTCACCCGAGCAGTTCACAGCCGCATCCTCCTTGTGCCGGCAGAGCCCCCTGTCCCCAGTCTGGGCCCAGCAGTCCTGCAGAGACAGCTCTGTCCCCTGGCACTCCACCCGCTCCAGCCAGATGGGGTCTGAGCCCTCCCCAAACGCCGCCTCACCCAGGGCAGACACCGCAGGGCCACAGTCCAGCTGCCTGCACGCCACCTCAGCATCCCGCATGTCCCAGGAGTCGTCGCACACCGTCCCCCAGGAGCCACGGTGCCACACCTCCACTCTGCCCGAGCATCTATTCCTGCCACCTATAGCACGGATCTTCTCCCTGTCTGGAGAAGGCAGAGACCTCCGTGGGCAGTGGGACAGCAGGCAGAGCCTGGCCGGGCAAGAGGGGTGGAGAGGAGCTGCTACCTGTGCAGCTGGTGGAGCTTGGGCACTCGGTCACCAGTGCCGGGGGCACTTCTGGCTGCTTCCCTGCAAAAGAAAATGGGGCAGTGAAGAGGCTTCTGCAGTGGGTGCAGCAGAGTGGAGGCTGAGCTCTTCTTCTGCCTCCTTGTGCCATCTCCCTCATGACAGCAGCTGAGCCTGGGACACTCAGAGGACACGCACGGCACTGGGAGGGGCCCCAACTGCTCATCCCCAAAGGGACCCTGGTTCTTAGAGCAGCAGAAGGCTCCCATGGAGAGGGTGCTCCTCAGAGCCCCAGTGTGGTCTCTTCTGAGATCATGCCCTGAGACACCTCTGCCTCCCCCAGGATCTGCTGCGAATCAGGCTGGCAGCTGCTGGGCAACATGTGGGGCTCTGAGAGCTCAAACCCCACTTTCTGCCCCAGGAGCAGAAGGGTCTGGCATGGAAAGACAAACTTCTGTCTCTGTGCTGGAGAAGGGAGAGAGCTGGGGGGAGGCTGGTGACCGGGTAGCTCAGAATTACCATTGCAGGAGATGTGGGTCTCGTCTCGTGGGTCATTGCACGACTGCGGGTCCCAGGGGTCGGAGGGGCACTGCCAGAAGGAGCTGTTTCTCTCCCCACACTCCACGCGATCCAGCCAGGTGACACCAGACACTGTGCAGAGGTCCCTTGTGTCTCGAGGAACCCTCTGTCCCCACAGCCCAGCTCCTTGCATGCCAGCGACACTGCTCTGGGAGTCATCGAGTTGGAGCAGACGCTGCTCCATGTCCCGTTTTAGAGAACCTGCAGGCGCCCGGAGCAGCTGGTGCTGTTCTCCAGCCTTAAGGCTACGAACTCTGGGAGGAGAAGTACAAAGAGTATCAGGCTGCTTTGGGTGGTGGGAGCAAGGATGTTCCAGCACCCCCAGGCCCTCAGCCAGGCAAAGGCATGACCAGTAAGTCTGAGGAGACCTTAGAGACGCTTCCAATATGGAAAGGAGCTCCAGAAATGCTGGGGAGGGGCTCTTGATCAGGGAGGTCAGGGATGGGATGAGGAGCAATAGATTTCATATGAAAGAGGGGAGATTGAGATGACATCTTAGGAGGAAATATTTTGCTGTGAGGGTGAAGAGGCCCTGGCCCAGGTTGTCCAGAGAAGTGGTGGCTGCCTCATCCCTGGAGGTGTTGAAGGCCAGGTTGGATGGGGCTTGGAGAACCCGATCCAGTGGGAGGTTGGAACTGGATGGGTTTGACATCCCTTCAGACCCAAAGTGTTCCATGATTCTAGGTCTGCCTTGCACTGGTGGACGGAGAAAGGTCCAGGATGGACATGCACCCCTGCCCTCCTTGCTAACCCTTGGAAGAAGTTGAGCTCTCCAGGGATCCCCGGTGAGACTGAGGGGACGTGTACATGGCTTTCCTGGGATGATCTTGGGCAGGGGCTCAGAGGTGGCCAGGAACAGCCTCAGCTGTTGACCGCTCTCTCCTTGTCCCTGTTTCCCTGGCCCTGAGTCCTCCCCAGCTCCTGGCACCGACCTGAGCAGTTGACTCCTGCATCCTCTTTGTGCCCGCAGTCGTGCTGCCCCCAGGCCCTTGGTGGGCAGTCCCAGAGAGCTCCTTCAGCCCCGGAGCAGTTCACGCCGTCCAGCCAGATCTGCCCAGAGCCTTCCCCAAACCGAGCGGAACCAGGTGCCTCCACTGCTCCCCCACAGCCCAGCTGGTGGCACACGACAGTGGCATCGGGCAGGTCCCAGCCGTCATCGCAGACGGTGCCCCAGCTGCCCTGGTGGTAGATCTCCACTCTCCCGGCACAGCGCCCTTGCCCATTCACCAGCCGCACGCGCCGGCTCCCTGCAGCAGGAAGGAACCCCAGCTGCCACCAGGGGCTGGTGACACCCAGCCCGAGCTGGCAGGGCCCTGCAGGGCACTTACCCCGGCAAGCAACCCCCACATCCTCTGCGACCCCTGCTGCCAGCGTGCTCTCAGGCACCGAGGTGTTGCAGAGGGTCAGGTTGGCCTCGTGCCCTGCGCACCGCACCCCTTGCAGCCCCACAGCACCCGTCACTTTCTCCAGCTTTGGGGGGGTTGTAGGCTCTCTCCGCCTCTCCACACCGCAGCTGCCGGCACACGACGCTGGCCTCCTGCTCGTCCCACTGGTCATCCAGGACTCTGCCCCACGTTCCATGCTGGAAGATCTCCACTCGCCCGTCGCAGCGGCTCTCTCCACCCACCAGCCGCAGGGATGCGGAGCTGGGAGGACCTGGGGAGAGGAGCAATGGCCTCAGCAGCAATGGAGATACCAGAAACCTGCAGCGCTTCTCCAGGCTCTGGAGCCCTCAGGGTGCCCTGAAGCGCACCTGCCCACCCTCGGCCCTCCATGGGGTGTTCCAGGGACAGGTTTCCATGGGTTGGGTCCAGGTCCCTGAGCATTGCTGGGAGAGAATCTCTTGCCTCTTGGTGCAGCAGAGCCACCCGGCCGGTCCCTCCTGAGGCCAATGGGGCAGCTCCCAGAGCAGGATGCAGCCGTGCATACAACAGCCCAAGGAACGGCAGCGCCAGGACAAGGTTTGCCCAGCTTTGAGGTCTTCAAGGCCAGATTGGATGGGGTTTGGGGAAACTGGATGGGGTTTTGGGAAACTCGACCCAGTGGAAGGTGCTCCTGCCCACAGCAGGGTGTTGGAAGGGGATGGTCCTTTCCAGTTCAAACCACTCTCTGATTCTGACCTCAGTTCTGGCATGGAGGAGACCCAGGGCAGAGCCCATGGCTCTGCCTCATTGCACCCCTAGGAATTGGGGAGCCTGTGTCCCTGTCAGGGAGCAGAGCAATGTGGGATGTCCAAGCAATGAGGAAACATTTGGGATTCGTGCTGGGCAGAAGCACCAGAAACAAGGTCAAAGCCCAGCCCTTCAGCTCCCACCCAGGGCTGCTGCTGGGGACACATGGGCAGCCCTGAAGGTTGGCTTTGGGCTCCATGAGGCTCCTGGGGGCTGGGATGAGGAGTTTGGCAGATGGAGTGATGGAGCTGAACCTGCAGCCCCATCCTGGCCTTGTCCTGCAGCAGAAGCACAGGGAAGCCCAGGCCTGGTGGTAGCCCCAGAGCTGAGCTGCTGCCCCGGGGGCAGAGACACCTGGACCCACTCAGCCCTCAGCTCTCCCACATGAGAGCAGTCAATGTGAGCAGACAAAGCTCTCCAGGTCACTCCAGGTGGAGCCAGGCTTTCTCCAGGCAGAAATTGACCCTGGGGCTCCCATGGAGTCCATGCTTTGGGTGGCCGTGTCGCACCCAAGTGACAAATGGAATCAACAGAGTTGTTTCCCAGCCCTCACCTGAGCAAATGACAGCAGCGATGTTCTCATGGGAGCATGGCGAGGCCCCCAGCGTGGTCGCTGGACACTCTCCCAGGTGGGCTTCAGTCCCATCACAGTGGAACGAGTCTCTCCAGATGGGGCTGGTGCCTCCTCCAAAATGCCCTCCTCTGGGAAGGGACTCAGCAAAGCCGCAGTTGAGGTGATGACAGAGAACGTGGGCATCAGAGAGATCCCAATGGGAGGCACAGAGGGTGCCCCAAGTCTCATGTACCTGGACCTCCACCCTCCCGTCACACGCCGTGCTGCCGTTCACCAGCCTGAACCCTGTGAACCCTTGGACAGAGAAGGATTATGGGGGTCTGACTTGTTCTTCTTCTCCCTTGGGAACTGGAGGACAGCTGGCCTTTCTCCTCCTGGCTGCAGACACCCACGTCCCCCTTCTGTCCTCAACCCTGGCTCTGCATGTCTCCTGCCCTGCTCTCACCCCCTGCCCAGCCCCACAGAGCAACACCCCATACTGAGCACTTACATGTGCAGGTGACCGTGGCAGCGCTGCCCTGGGGGCAGGGCTGGCCCCTAGAGGATCTCCTGGGGCAGGAGGTGAGGTGGGATTCATTCCCCAGGCACTGCAGCTCTCTGTCCCAGAGGGCATCAATGCCTTCTCCAACCAGAACTGCCCCATGGACGGACAGGGCTGCACCGCACTGCAAATCCCTGCAAACCACAGTGGCGGCTTCAGGACCAAAGTTTGAGTCACAGAGAGTTTTCCAATTTTTCCTGTCATGGATCTCCACGTATCCTGAGCAGGGACTGTCCCCTCCCACCAGCCGGACAAAGCCTGGAGAAACAAAACCCCCTGTTAGTTCCCAGCTCCCCATGACAGTCACACACCCAAGTTCCCACCTCTTCTTCGGGGCAGCTTGCAGGCAGAGAGACCCCCAGACTCCCAGCAGCTCCCAGTAGGTGCTAATGGCACAAACACATCCAGGACCCCCTGCTGTCCCCAAACACAACCACAGGACTGGTGGGATCACTACTGTCCCACCCCAGCTACAGGCACTGCTCAGACAAACTACTGCTGTCCTGGAGACCCTGGGTTGCAATGGCCCCAGCATTGCAGCACCCATGGGACTCGAGGCTAAGGAGATGGTCGTTGGTGCTGCTGGCTGCTGCAGCCTGGTCTGCCCCACCGAGCTCACGGCCAGGCTGAGGGACCCCTCAGAGCTACCACCAATGCCCCTCATCCCCCAGCTTGGGGACCTGCTCTTAGCTGGGACGTATCCTGGGGCACAGATGTGGTACAGGGGCACCTGCAGTTACTGTCCCCACCAGCTCCCAGCTCCATTGCCTGCCTAGGGAGGGTCCTCAGCAGAGCCCTTGCCAGCATCTGAGTGAAGGAGAGCAGGCAGAGGAGCAGCACTGGGCTGACCCAAGCTCCCTGAGCAGGGACAGGCACCAAGAAGAGACAGGCAGGCAGATCCCTGTGCCCAGGGCAGCCAGGGGCTGGTGTGGGCAGGAGAGGCTGGGCAGGGAAGTGCTGCTGTCACAGGGGTGTTTCCATGTGGGCTGCTTTCAGGAGGTGATCCTGGAAGAGGAATGAGGTGGCCATGACCCACCCTGCTCTTTTGCCCCAGCCCAGTGCTCCTCCCTGTTGAGCAGCCCCTCTGCCCTGGGTCACTCGTTTCTGCCAGGGGACACAACCCAACAATCCCTGGCATCCTTGGACCCTTCCCTGCGGCCTCTGGCATGGAAGCACCTGTTCCTCAGCTCTGCCAGGCACCTCCTGTGTGAACAGGAGGAGGAAGTTTGCAACCAAGAGACCTCAGGGCAGGGTAGGCGTTCATCTCCCGACCCAGGCACCCACTGGGGCTCCTGAGCCACACCAGGGTCAGGAGGGGCTGGGTTCCCACTGGGCTTTCGTCAGAGACCAGGAAACCAGCAGCGACAGCCTCAGCCTAGCAGAGTCACTGGCCACACCAGCCCTTCCCCAGTACCTCCTTCTTTCCCTGAGGGCACAGCCAGGTCCCTTCTCCCATCCCAACCACAAAGGTGGGGAACTGGCTTGTACTGTACCTGAACATGTCACTCCGGCATCCCGGCTGTGATCACAGAACATCTGAGTCCACGTTGAGTTTTTGCAGTCAGACAGGGCAGACTCAGTTCCATCACAGTTAACATCAAACAGCCAAATGGGGCCAGATCCTGGCCCAAAGTGTGCGTCATCATGAGCTTCTAGAGCAGATCCACAGCCCAGCTGCTTACAAACCACTGCAGCGTCAGTCATGTTCCATGAAATACCACACACGGTCCCCCACTGGCCCTGCAGTTTCACCTCCACTCTCCCAGCACAGCGCCCGCCGCCGTTCTCCAGCCTCAAGTCCGCAGCCCCTTCAAACACCAACAGGGGATGGGTCAGTAGAGAATCAAGCTGCACACAGCAGGTCTGGAGATGTCTCCGCTACCCAGACTGATTCACAGGCATGTGGGATGGAGCCCTTCATGCCCAGGGTGATATCCAGAGCAGTGTATGCACCCTCCCTGCCCAATGCGTAGGAGAACTCTGAGACTGCCCAGCATCAGGGCGGCTGCCCCACAGCCTCAGACCTCCTCCCACCTCAGTTGCCTTCTGCCCATGCCTGCTCATTCACTGCGCCCAGCCTGCACAGGGCACCCTCTCCTCCCCAAACCAGAGCCCCTGTGCAGCCCCGTGCCCCAAGCCTACAGCTCCCTCTCACACCCAAGGGGCACAAGGAAAGGCAGCGGGTCCATCGACCTGACCGCCTTCTGCCCCTTGCCTCAGCGTCACCTGCAAAGAAACTCCATTCCCAGAGGTTTCCCAGTGGCCGCGCTGGTGACTGCTGGGCCCAGGCTGTGGGACAAGGGACCCGGCACTCACCCCTGCACGGCTGCACCCAGAGTAGCAGCCACAGCACCCGAGGGGACAGGAGCCCCTTCATCCCCATCTTGAGCCTCCTGCTCTGCTGGCACAGCCCTGCTGGACCCCACTCTCACAGCTCCTGGGGACTCGCGGGGAAGTTAAGAGGGTGATGTATCTGCAGATGCCGACCCAGCTTCAGGAGGAGCCAATCAGAGCAGCAGCACCTTTTTAGACATTATCGGGAGTGATCTCCCCTCCAAGGCAGCCCAGCCCTCCAATGAACTTCTCCAGCGCCGTTCATGACCATATATGAGGGACCCACACGTCCCGGTTGCTGCGAGGGGGGATTGGCACGGGCCGAGCTGTGTGTGGGGAAACGGTCCTGTCTCCCCTTGGACCCTGGGGTGGGAACAGGGCACACAGAGCCTCTCCTACACTGGGCTAATCCAAGCACTCAAGAGGCGAGTGTCCAGCTGCATCTGAGCTGTGGGAGCCGTGGAGCTGGAGTGGGATGAGGTCTGTGTCTGGATGGAGAGGAATTACCCCCTGTCACTGGTCCAGCCCCTCCGTGCTGGGAGCAGCAGCTGGTAAAATGCCTCGGCCAGGGGCAGAGCTCCTTCCCAGGGGTGCTGGCTTGCTCATCCCTCCCCGCAGAGCCCCACGCTGGGCCCTGGCAGGAGCCGGAGCTGGGCCCTGTCCCTGCATTGGCAGCATCTCTCCTGCCCCGAGGCTCAGCCGTGTCCCTGCCTGTCAGCGTGTCACCCAGGGGCCGTTATTCCCCGCAGGCAGATCAGGAGCTGGAGCCTGCAGGTGCACAAACCACAGCCCACGGGGCCTCCCCCCGCAGCGCCCAGGTAGGAAGATTGTGGTTCCCTGCTGGCACCGAGCCCGGCACAGCCCCACGGAGCCCCCGAGCCACCAACCCCGACTGCTCCACCAGGGCTGAAGGGCTGCTCCTTCGGCTTCACAGACACCTTGCTGGGCAGCTCCTGTCACCAGGATCCCCTCTGATTGACACGGCTGCTCCGCACCGACCCCACGGCTACGGGGAACATTGGTGACGAGACCTCACACCCTCCTGCTTCCACTCTGTTTACTCAGGGGTGACAGTAATTAAACACCATCCTGCTGCCACGTTGTGTGCTCAGGGGTGACAGTGACCTCAGACCCTCCTCGCTGTGGGGCAGAGTGAGAAAGAGAGAAGGCTTTGTCTGACTGCCAGCTGGGAGCAGCAGGATCTGCAGTTCCAGTGTGTTATCAGCACCCTGAGCAGAGCACAGCACCACATGGGCTGCAAGCAAGATAATTAACTCCATCCCAACCAGGCTCTGGGCAATCTCCATCTCTTCATCCACACTGTTTTTTTCTGGTTTGAGCTAGAGCTGAATCAGTTTTCTCACTTTAGCTCAAAGTTTCTGTCCTTGGACACTTCCAGATGTGGGACATCCACAACTTCTCTGGGTCACCTGTGTCAGCTCCTTGCCACCCTCTTTATAAAATATTTCTTCCTTGCCACACTCATTTTAAAGTATTTCTTCCTTGCCTCCTTCGTTGTAAAATATTTCTTCCTTACATCCAATCTAAATTTCCCCTCTTCTAGTTCAAAGCCAATGTCCTTTGTCCTGCCAATACAGGCCTTCATAAAAAGTATTTCTTGGCCTGTGACCACTATGATTTCATCTTCAAACACCCTGGAGAGTGTCCAGAGACCTCCCAGGATGGGGTTTGGAGGCCTCAAGCGTATGACCAGTGGCCTCTGGGCTCATTGGTGTGGAGACTGCAGGCATTGTAGGATTCGCCTGAGAGTGTTTCAAGGGTGGTTTCAGAGATGGTAGAGCTGGTTTTAGCTGCTGTCGGATGCTTTAATTGGCATCTGAATGCTTGGGCCTTTTTGTCAGGAGCCCCCTCTGACCAGAGCCAAGGTTGGCTCAAGCAGCCCCTGCCTGGACGAGTGACAGGTGTGGGAAAAGCCAGGTGAGGATAGAAAAGAGCAGGGGCTGAGCTTGCCCTGGAAAGCAGGACATGCACCAGCACCTGCTCCCGACAGGGAACCTGCCTGCAGGAATCCCTCTGCTTGGTGGTGCCATCAGGTGCCTCTGTCCCCCTTGGCCAAACTGTGCTGGCAGCTCCCAGCTCGGAGTGTGGAGCCGTGCCAGCTCCGTGCCATGGGAGAGAGAGAGTCCTTGTCCTCCACCTGCAGCTGAGGCTTCAGCAGCCTTTTCTCTCCACAGGATCCACTCTGCAGCTTCACAAACCCTAATGGAAACCAGCAGCCACCCCTCACACACTGACAGCCCAGCCACCTGCCCCGATACCCCTGAGAGCTGGACCCAACCCCAGCAGCCACCACTCCTGCCTGGAGAATCATCACACCCACTCTCCCCACAGCCATCGCTCCCAAACCAGACCATCCCTGGCATCCATGCTGAAGCAAAACCAGCACTTCAGCCTCCAGATCCATTTGTGATTTAAATGGTCCCTGAACCCTCGCAAAGCCTGCCGGCGTCCCTCTTGCCATGGGTCCTACCCTAGCAGCCACTGCTCCTGCTGGAACACGGACACGCCAACCATCAGTCCCCAGCCAGCCCACGCCTGGTGTCCCTGTTGCAGAGGAACCAAGCCCACAGTCTCCAGACACAGCTCAAAATTAAATGGTCCCTGCAGCTCCCCCAGCCCGCAGGCCGTCCTGATGCCATGGAACCAACAGAACCTCAGGTGAAGCCGGTGGAAGAGAAAAGACCCTGCCTGACTTTGTGCAAAGGTGGAAGCAGAAAGAGGAAACTGTGGAGAACCCTGGGACACCACTGAGTGGGAGAGGTGGTGGAAGATGTGGCTGGATGAAGGGGTCTCTCCAAGTCCCTTCATGGGCTCCTGTTTGATGGAAATTGGATGGGTTTCCCTCATGAACTTCTCATGGCTGTGGAGTGTGGCTCAATAAAATGGTTTTCTGGGAATTGAATTGAAGTGAAATGGCACAGATTGGTTAATTTGAACTAATTTATGCATTCTAAGGCAGCTTGCAAATATTCAGTCATCTGCTAGATTAAAATAACTCCCTATGCATGGTGAAAGCAAAGAGAAGCACAAGTATGAAGTGTGTAATGTGCCTGTCTGGAAGGGAGCTGCAGAGTGAGAGACTGGACTCCAGTAACGCTTTTGACACCATGTCCTTCAGCTTAGTCCTGGAGAAGCCCATGGAGGCCCATGTCTGGGGCAGGCGTGCTCTGTGCTGGGTGAAAACTGTCTGGATGGCCGAGCCCAGAGAGTTGTGGAGAATGGAGCTCAATCCAATTGGTGGCCAGCCACAAGCAGTGTCCCCAGGGCTCTGTCTTGGGGCCAGTCTTGTTCAATAACTTTATCCACAATCTTGGTGAGAGGATTGAGCGCTCCTGCAGTCAGTTCAGAGATGACACCAAGTTGGGTGAGGGTGTTGGTCTGGTGGAGGTCAGGAAGGCTCAGCAGAGGGACCTGGGAGCCTTCTGTGACCCAATCTTCTGTAAACCTTCAACAACTGAACTCTTCTGTGACCCCACTCTTCTATGACTCCTCTATGCTGTGGATCCTCTGTGATCTGAGCGTTCTATTAGCAGACAGCCCTAAACCACGAGTCTTCTATGAACCAGGCCTTCTATGACCCAACTCTTCTCTGACCCTTCTATGACTTGACTCCTCTAAGATTCTTCTATGACTCAACTCTTCTGTGATCCAGCTGCTCTAGGACCTCAATAATCTATGACCCAACCCTTCTATGGCCCAGCCTTTTGATGACCTAAGAGTTCCATGACTTGGCTCTTCTATGAGGCTTATATGACCTTTCTATGACTCTGTCATGACCCAAGACTTCCGAGTCCTGTCTCTTCTTTGACCAGACTCTTCTATAAAAGACTCTTCTAAGTCCCATCTATGACTCAACTCTTCTAAGAGCCTTCTGTCACCCAGCACTTCTATAAATGTTCTACAACTGAATTCATTCATGACCTGACTCCTATCACCATACTCTTCCATGACTCCTCTATGGCCCGAATCTTCTGTGACCTCAATCTTCTATGACCCAACACATCTCAAACACGAGTCTTCTATGAACCAAACATTATGAAAGGCAGCTGTGAGAAGTGGGTTTTTTTAGCCTGGAGAAAAGGAGGCTGAGGGAGACCTTCTCACTATCTACAACTGCCTGAAAGGAGGTTGTAGCAAGGTGGATGTTGGACTCTTCTCCCAAGTGACAGGTGATAGGACAAGAGGAAATGGCCTCAAGTCGCACCAGGGGAGGTTTATGTGGGACATCAGGAAAAATTTCTTCATCAAAAGGATTCTCAGGCAGTAGCAGAGGCTGCCCAGGGAGGTGGTGGAGTTGTGGTCCCTGGAGTTATTTAAAAGATGAGGTGATGAAGTGCTCAGAACTCTTATTTAACCCTCTGTGACTTTCTATGACCTGACTTCTCAATGACTCTTCGGTGACCAAACATCATTGTTAGCCATATATATTATGATCAAACCCTTCCACAACACAACTCTTACATGACCCAACAGGTCTGTTACCTTCTATGACTCATATATTCTCTGAGCCGACCCTTCTATGACTGAACACTACAATAAACCAAATGAACTCACACTTCTATGACTCGAGTCTTCCAGGACTCAAATATTCCATGACCCTTTTATGATCTGAATTTTCTGTGACCCCAGAATTCTATTACTTTTCTCTGCTGCGAGACATCTGTGACCCAAGACTTCTATGAACCTTCTGTGACTGAACTCTATGAACTGACTCTTCTATAACCTGAATCTTCCTACACCCCAGATTCCTGTGACTCTTCTAGGACCAACACTTTTATGACCCTAACCTTCTAGGACCCAACTCTTCTGCACCTGCATGGAGCTGTGTGAGAGCCTTGGCATCTCCCGTGACTCTATGGCCTGTGTTTGGAATTACATGGAATAACTGCTTCCAATTTGATTCAGCAACATGAGAATGTCCATGGCACCAGTGACACTGTAGCTAAAGCCAGATCTGCCTGCCCAGGGCCTGGGGGTCAGGGCTTGGCCTTTGTGATTCACCAAGTAAACCCAGGCATTTCTCAGCATCACAGCTGCCTGCACTGAGCCTCTGCCCTCCTGCAATCATGGCCTCCAATTATTGGCACTAACGAGTCCCTGGGGAATGCTGTTTTAGTAACAATCCTCATTGAGACCAATTAATATTTCAAGGTACTCTGAGTTCTAGTTTTGACTTCTTGAGAGCTTCACTTCGTTTTCTCTAAGAAGCTGAGGTTCAAGGACTCATCAGCAAATTCACCCTGGGTCTCATTAAACTACAGAAAGCCTTAACGAGCTCTTTGTCTGCCTGAAGTTTTTTTCAGGTCTTCTAGCCTCACACAGCTCCTTGGAGTAATTTCTCAGTGTGGTTAAAGAGGAAGATTTCAAAGTGCACCTTAAAAAAAATGACTTTCATTTTAATGTTTATATTTCATTATTTTTCAGCTCAGAGAAGAAATGACAGAAGCATCCTCCAACGGGCATTGATGATGAGTGTCACCTCAGGAGATCTGGGCAGCATGGAAAAGCATCCCTTGAGGTCTGACCCTGCATGGACAACCTTGCTCCTAACCTCCTCAGTCCCACAATTTCTGGCACTGACCACTTGGGACTTACATCCCTTTTCCTTACATCCCTTTCTCTTTCCACTCTGACAGCCTGGGGAAATGAGGTCATTCTCTCTCACCTTCCTGGTGGCACAAACCCCTTCCCCTCCTCAGTGATTCTCCTGCCCATGTCATGCAGTAACATTGCAGGAAAGAAGTGTCTCTCCCAGGTGAGGGAGGGAACATCAGGGATGGCTTCAGCCTATTTCTCAGCAGGTTCCCCTGGAGCCCCAGGGACACCTCGAGGGAGCCCAGAGGAGGCAGAGAAAGTGCTGCCTTGGGCTGCTCCTCTGCTGCTGAGCTGGGCTGGGCTCCTGGGACAGAGTGAGCTCAAAACAATAGAGTGGTTTATAAAAGAGCCAGGTCTGACCAGGAGCAGCTTTCTGGCAAAGGCCAGCAGGGCTGAGGGCACTGCCTGCAGGCAGCGAGGGGAGAGGAGGGAGCAGAGAGAGGGGAAAGGCAGGGTGGGGAGGGAGGATGCTGAGAGCTCCCTGCATCTCTTAGTGCCAGGCAATGCAGCTTCAGTTCCTAGAAGGATCTCCTAAAAGGGGCACATCCCCCAGTTCATGGTGTCTGTAAGTACGACCTTAACCTACTCTAGAGCAGAGAGGGAGGAGGATGTGCTGTAGATCAGGGACTCTGCACTGAACTATCAGAGGGACAGAACACAAGGGCTGCCTTCTGCTGCTGGCTATGGGGGTGTAAAGGTGAATCTGCACTGCTGGATGCCCAGGGCTGCCCTTCCAAAAGGGGTCCCTGTGTCCCAGTGTGCTGGGACAGAAACTCTGCACCTTCCAGGGGCAGCACTCAGCCCTTCAGGGGAGTTGATCGTGGTGGGGAGAAGCTGTGTGTGGAAGGAGAAACTTGCAGCAAGGCAGAGTCATTCTGCTTCCAAGAGCTCCGGGTCACCCCTAGAATATTTCCAAAGGGGTGTCTCAAGTTGGTCAAGGCAAGGAATGCTATAAAGGTAAGTATCTTGCCTGAGACTGCATTTTCTGTTTCCTTTTCCAGAGGAGTAGGGAGAGGGAGAGAAAAGAAAAAGTAGAAATAATGAACTCAGTTTATAACAACTCATTGAGATTCTTGAACTGCACCTCTTGTGTAAACAGTAGGTCAGTCGAGACCCTGGTAAAGTCCCCTCACCAGCTTCTCTGCCTATAACCAGCACCAGCCTCACCTGTGCTGGACCCATCAGGTTGTTCCTGCAAAAAGGAACTCGTGCTCCTGCAGTGCAAGCAGGCAGATTTGTGTAGGGGAGTGCCCAGAGGCTGGAATGGGGTCTGTTTCCAACAAGGAAAATCTCCAGGCAGAAGGAACAGGATCACAGAATGCAAGGAACATAAAACAGAGACGTCGTGGGAGGGAGAATTCATACATCTCTATGTGATCCACTTCAGTACAGCCCCTTCCTCTGAGCAAGCCCCCGGCCTCCTCTCCCACCCAGCAAAGCCTCTGCCCTCAGGGCTCTGGGCTCCAAGGCTGAGCCCCCTCCTCTGCAGCCACAGCTCCAGTGCCCTCTCCAGAGCCCAGGGGCTGAGAGCAACTGCCCAGCAATGTTGGTGTCTGGGAGGGAGCGAGCACAGCTGGGGAAGAGGGACACTGTCTGCATGCCTGGCTGCCTCTGCCCTAGGCTCTCTCAGCCAGACCCTCTCTCTCTCTCTCCATGCTTCTCCCCTTTTCTCTGTTGTTGCTGTTATTCTCTTGTTCTCGCTGCCAGGCTCTCAGGGGATGGGAATTGCAGCTATAGAATCACACACTGACCTGATGGCTCCTTTCCTTCTGCTGTGTTCACAGGAACTCGTGTCCTACCTTTGTTCTGAGCTGTGAGGCTGTGGGCAGTGCAGTCACTGGGGCTGGGAAGGAGCTAAATCCCCCTTCAACAAATGCCATCATGAATAAACTTGCCTCTCATTGAGGTTTCCTTCCAAGCTGTGAAATTCCCACCTGGATTCAAGCCTGTCCTGTCACATCTTGGTGTTTCCTGAAGGCCCCATGGAGATATACAGACATGCAATGAGAGAGAAAACATGTTGTTTCTGAAATGAGCCGTGTGTGTCCTGGGTTGAATGTGGGGGCTGAGAATCTAGGAAATGGTGAGATATTGAGTGGTGTGAGGTAGATCCCTCTGCAGGGCTGAATCCTCCAAGCCAGTGGGCAGGGGACCTGCTCCTCCGGCACGTTCAGCTGGCACAAAGCAGCGTAACAGGCACAGAGCTGAAAGAAGGGCTGAGAGAAATGGAAAATAAGTGGCAAGCATACAGTGTGAAAAATGGCTTTGATTTTACTCAGAGCAGTCCCCCGCAACTTCTCACTGTAATTATCTTTTTGTTCAGTGCTTTACATCCGAAGGCAGAAGATGTCCAACGACAGCTCCATCACTCAGTTCCTCCTCCTGGCATTCGCAGACACACGGGAGCTGCAGCTCTTGCACTTCTGGATCTTCCTGGGCATCTACCTGGCTGCCCTCCTGGGCAACGGCCTCATCATCACCACCATCGCCTGTGACCAGCACCTCCACACCCCCATGTACTTCTTCTTTCTCAACCTGTCGGTTCTTGACCTGGGCTCCATCTCAACCACTGTCCCTAAATCCATAGCCAATTCCTTCTGGGACACCAGGGCCATCTCCTACATGGGATGTGTTGCCCAGGTCTTCTTTGTGTTGTTCTTGTTGGGTGCAGAATATCCTCTTCTCACTGTCATGTCCTACGACCGCTACGTTGCCATCTGCAAACCCCTGCACTACGGGACCCTCCTGGGCACCAGAGCTTGTGTCCACATGGCAGCAGCTGCCTGGGGCGCTGGGTTTCTCTATGCTCTGCTGCACACGACCAATACATTTTCCCATCCCCTCTGCCAGGACAATGCTGTGGAACAGTTCTTCTGTGAAATCCCCCACATCCTCAAGCTCTCCTGCTCACACTCCTACCTGAGCGAAGCTGGAATTCTTATGGTCAGTGTCTTAGTAGTATTTGGCTGTTTTATTTTCATTGTGGTTTCCTATGTGCAGATCTTCAGGGCTGTGCTGAGGATCCCCTTGGAGCAGGGTCACCAAAAAGCCTTTTCCACGTGCCTCCCTCACCTGGCCGTGGTCTCCCTCGTTATCAGCACTGGAGCATTTGCCTACGTGAAACACCCTGACATCTCCTCTCCGTCCCTGAACCTCGTGGTGTCAATTATATACTCAGTGGTGCCTCCAGCTGTGAACCCCCTCATCTACAGTTTGAGGAACCGGCAGCTCAAGGATGCAGTGTGGAAACTGATAACTGGATGGTTCTCTGAAGCAATGAACTGCTCATCTCCTTCTGCATAGCAATTATCACGCAATTAATATCAGGCCCAGGCTGGCTTCTCTATTTGTTGTTGGTGTTGCTGTTTTTAATTAGGATAATGTTTTTATCGTGTTTTTAACTCATTCTCTTCTTGTCTTTTCTTACTGATGGGCTGTGCTCTCTGTGTGTGTAAACAAAACGAAGTGATTTTCAATGACTTTTTTTTTTCTGATAACTTTCCTCCGACGCCTTTTTAGTGCTGCAGGGACAGTTTCTATGGGCATGGGTAGAGGGGAAAATAGTCCCAGCAGAGCAGCACTGACAGGCACCAGCACGTCATCTCCCAGAGCTGTTCTCTCTCCACTTCCACACTCTCCTCCTCACCCCTTGCTTTGCTGTAAGGCCTGAGGGCTCTGAGCTTGGTCACAGCCGTGCTGCGTGGCAGTGCTGTGCCCGCAGGCAGGGACAGGCAGGGGCACTTGTGGGACAGATCTGCCTCCAGAACAGCCTCTTCATAAAGCATGAGGGTCTCTTCAGAGCAGAGACTGATGAAGAAGGGCAGAATCATCAGCAGAAGAATCCGCTGATGCATCAGAGCAGATAGAGATGCAGCAGCGGGAGGCTCAGCAGAGGATGCAGCAGCAATTGATGCAGGAGGAGATCCAGGAGGATGAGATAGAGCAGCAGGAGATGTAGCAGCAGATGCACCAAGAGATGCAGCATCAAGAGATGCAGCATCAAGAGATGCAGCATCAAGAGATGCAGCAGGAATGCAGCATTGGATTCAATAGCCGGTGATACAGCAGGAGATGCATCGGGATATGCAGCAGTAGGAGATGCACCAGGGGATACAGCTGCAGGAGGAGCAGCAGCAGGAGATGCAGCAGGAATGCAGCAGGGGATTCAGTAGCAGAAGCAGCAGCAGTAGATGAAACAGAGGAGGCAGAAGCAGAGGATAAAGCAGCGTGAGATGCATCAGCACGAGATGCAACATAAGATGCATATTCAGCAGGAGATGCAGCAGCATATTCCGCAGCACATCCAGCAGAAGATGCAGAAGCAGGAGATTCAGCAGCAGGAAATTAAGACCCAGCAGATGCTGCAGCAGATACAGAAGGACATTCAGCAAGAGTTGCAGCAGGAGATGCAGCAGCAGGAGATGCAGCAGTGTATGCAGCAGCAGCAGATGATGCAGGAGGACATCAAAAAGCAGAAGGTGAAGCAACAGGAGATGCAGCAGTATATTAATCTACAGCAGATGCACCATAAATGCAGGAGATGCAGCAGCAGGAGATGCAGCAGCAGAAGATGCAGCAAGATATGCAGAAGCAGGAGATGCATCGGCTGGAGATGTGGCAGGAGATGCAGAAGAAGGAGATGCAGAGAAAATGCAGCTGCAGCAGACGCAGCAGCGTAGTCAACGGCAGATTCAGTAGGAGTAGCAGCAGCAGGAATTGAAGCAGCAGGAGATGCAGCAGCAGAAGTTGCAGAAGCAGATTCTGCAGGAGATAGAGTAGAAAGAGAACCTTCAGCAGATGCAGCAGCGTGAGATGCAGCAGAAGGAGATAATGCAGGATATGTAGCAGGGGGAGTTGTAGAAGGAGATACAGCAGCAGGAGATTAAGAAAAAATGCATCAGGAGATGCAGCAGCAAGATATTTAGCAGAAGGAGATGCAGCAGCAGGAGATGCAGCATCAAGAGGTGCAGCTGCAGCAGCTGCAGCAGCAGATTCAGAAGCAGATTCCTTAAGAGATGTAGCGGAAGAAGATTCACAAGCAGAAGATGCAGCAGCAGGAGATTTAGTAGAAGGAGATTCAGAAGGAGATGCAGCAGCAGGAGATGAACAAGGTGGAAATGCTTTAGGAGACGCAGCAGCAGGAGATGCATTAGGTGATGTAACAGCAGATGCAGCAGCAGAAGATGCAGCAGCAGAAGATGCAGCAGCAGAAGATGCAGCAAGATATGGAGCAGAAGGAGATGAAGGAGATGCAGCAGCAGGAGATGCAGCATCAAGAGATGCAACCGCAGCAGATGCAGAAGCAGATTCAGAAGCAGATTCATTAAAAGATGAAGTGGCAGGAGATTCACAAGCAGAAGATTCAGTAGCAGGAGATTTAGCAGCATGAGATACTTTAGGAGATGTGGCCGCAGCAGATCAGCAGCAGATTCAGAAGCAGATTGAGTAAGAGATGTAGCAGCCGGATATTCATATGCAGAAGATGCAGCAGCAGGAGATTCAGAAGGAGATGCAGCAGAAGGAGATGCAGCAGTAGGATATGCAGCAGGAGGAGATGCATCAGGGGGAGATGGAGCAGGAGATGCAGCCAGAAGAGATGCAGCAGGATACGCAGCAGGATATGCAGCAGGAGATTTAGTATCAGGTGTTTTAGAAGCAGGATATGTAGCAAGGGATTGAGTAAGAGGAGATGCACCATGAGATGCAGCATCAGGTGATGCAGCAGGAGATGCAGCAGCAGACAAAACCTCAGTGGATGCAGTAGCTATATATGAAGCAGAAGGAGATGAAGCAGGAGTTGCAGCATTAGGAGATTAAATAGAAGGAAATGCATTAGGAAAATTTGTAGCAGGAGATGCAGCAGGAGAAGATGCAGCAGGCCATGCAGCAGCAGTAGATGCAGCAGGGTATGAAGCAGGACGAGATTCAGCAGCAGGAGATGCAGCAGACGATGCAGAAGCAGTAGATGAATTAGGGGTTTGCAGCAGCCGTAGATGCAGCAGGGGAACCAGCAAGAGAGCAGCACCATATGATGAATCTGCAGATGCATCAGAAGTAGAAAGAGCACGAGATGCAGCAACAGGAGTTGACACAGAATATGCCACAGCAGGAGATGCAAGAGGAGATCCAGAAGCAGGAGATGCAGAAGCAGGTGATGTAGCAGGAGATGCAGCAGTAGATGAATCAGCAGCAGATGCAGCAGGAGATGCAGCAGTAGGGGAAGAAATAGCTGGAGATGCAGAGAAGAAGGTGCAGAGAACTAGAAGCAGAGTAAGGAGATGCAGCAGCAGATGCAGCAGCAGGTGTAGCAGCAGGAGATGCAACCGCAGAAAATGCTGCAGATCCAGCAGCAGGAATTTCAGCAGGAGATGCAGCAGCAGGAGGTGGAGCAGGCGATGCAGACAGAAGAGATGCAGCAGGAGATGGAGCAGGATATGCAGAAGGAGGTGCATTAGCAGGTGATGTAGCAGCAGTATCTGCAGCAAGAGATTAAATAAGAGGATATGCACTATGAGATTCAGAATCAGGGGATGCAGCAGTAGATGCAGGAGAAATAGATGCATCAGAAGGAGATGAAGCAGGAGATGCAGCATCAGGAGATGCGGCAGTAGATGAATCTATAGCAGATGCACCACAAGATGCCAGAGATGCAGCAGCAGGACATGCAGCAGGACATGCAGCTGCAGGAGATGCAGCAAGATATGCAGAAGAAGGAGGAATTCCATCAACGGGAGATGTGGCATGAGATGCAAAAGCAGGAGATCCTGCAGCAGATGCAGCACAGGCAGATGCAGCAGCAGGAGATTTAGAAGGAGATGCAGCAGTATATGAAGCAGATATGAAGCAGTAGATGATTCATAAGGAAATGCAGCGGTAGTTCACAGAATCACAGAATCACAGAATCACAGAATCACAGAATCACAGAATAACCAGGTTGGAAGAGACCCACTGGATCGTCGAGTCCAACCATTCCCACCAATCCCTAAATCATGCTCCTAAGTACCTCATCCACCCTAACCTTAAACACCTCCAGGGACGGGGATGTAGCAGCAGGAGGTTCTGCAGGTGCAGGAGCAGTAGATGCAGCAGCGTTTGGAGCAGCAGGAGATTCAGCAGCAGGGGAACTAGCCAGAGAGCAGCACCGTATGGTGAATCCGCAGATGCCTCAGAAGGATATAGAGCATGAGATGCAGCAACAGGAGTTGCCGCAGAAGATGCCACAGCAGGAGATGCAGGAGGAGATGCAGAAGGAGGTTATGTAGCAGGAGATATAGCCAGAAGAGATGCAGCAGATGCAGCAGCAACGTATGCAGCAAAAGGAGATGAAGCAAGATATGCAGCATCAGGAGATTAAGCAGCAAGAAATGCATTAGGAGATGCAGCAGCAGGAGATGCAGTAGGTGATGCAGCAGCAGCAACAGCAGCAGGAGATGCAGCAGCAGGAGATGCAGCAGGAGATGCTGCAGCAGGAGATGCAACAGGAGATTCAGCAGGAGATGCTGCAGCAGGAGATGCAGTAGGAGGTGCAGGAGAAGATTCATCAGCAAGAGATCAAGAACCAAGAGATTTAGCAGAAGATGTAGCAGTAGGAGTTTACACAGAAGGTGCCGCAGCAGGAGATGAAGCAGCAGGTGATGCAGCAGCCAGAGTTGCAGCAGCAGAATATTCAGAAGTAGCAGATGCAGAAGGATATGCAGAAGCAGCACAGGCAGCAGAAGATTCAGCAGCAGATTCAGAAAGATATGCAGCAGCAGGAGATGCAGCAGCTGGAGACGCAGCAGCAGAAGATGCTTCAGAAGGAAATGCAGCTTGAGATGAAGGAGGAGATGAAGCGAGAGATGCTGCAACAGGTGATGCCGCAGGAGATGCAGCAGCAGGAGATGCAGCAGCAGCAGGAGATGCAGCAGCAGCAGAAGATGCAGCAGCAGGAGCTGAAACAGAATATGCAGCAGCAGGAAATAAAGCACCAAGAGAAACCAAGGAAGATGAAGCAGCAAATGCAGCAGCAGGAGTTCACGCAGGAGATGCAGCAGCAGAAGATTGAGCCGCGGGACATGAAGTAGGAGATGCAGTAGCTGGAGATGCAGAAGCAGATGCAGCAGCAGGTGATGAAGCAGCAGATGCAGCAGCAGGAGTTGCAGCAGGAGGAGATGCAGCAGGTGATGTGGAAGCAGGAGATGCAGCAGGAGATTCTGCATCAGTAGAGTAAGCAGGAGATACAGCAGCAGGTGTTGTAGCAGAAGAAGATGCACCAAGATATGCAGCATCAGCAGATGCAGCAGCAGGAGATGAAGCAGAAGATGCAGCAGCAGCATATGCTACAGCAGGAAATTATGCAGGAGATGAAGCAGTAGGAAATGCAGCAGCAACACATGCAGAAGGATACGCAGCAGCAGCAGATGAAGCAGTTGAGGCATCAGCAGGAGATTCAGCAGCAGGAGATCCAGTAGAAGAGTAGCACCATGAGATGAATACGCAGATGCATCAGAAGGATATGAAGCAGCAGAAGCAGTATATGCAGGTGGAGATCCAGCAGCAGTAGATTCAGAAGAAGGAGATGTAGCAGGAGATGCAGGAGTAGATGAATCAGCAGCAGATGCAGCAGCACATGCCAGAGATACAACAGCAGGAGATGTATCAGGAGATGCAGCAGCAGGAGATGCAGCAGCAGGAGATGAAGCAGCAGGAGATGAAGCAGCAAATGCAGCAGCAGGAGATGCAGCAGCAGGAGATGAAGCAGGATATGCAGCATTATGTGAAGCAGCAGCAGATGCAGCAGCAAATGCTAGAGATGCTACAGCAGGAGATGCAGCAGGAGATGCAGCAAGAAGAGATGCATCAGGAGGAGATGCATCAGCAGGAGATGCAGCAGGAGATTCAGTAGGAGATGCTGCAGCAGTAGATACAGCAGCAGTAGATGAAGTAGGGTATGAAGCAGCAGTAGGTGCAGCAGGGAATGCACCAGAAGGAGTTTCAGCAGCAGGAGATGAAGCAGGAGAGCAGCATCATGAGATGACTCAGCCGATGTTTCAGAGGCAGTTGCAGCAGCAGGAGGTTCAGCAGAAGATTCAGCAGAAATATATGCAGGAGGAGATCCAGCAGGGTGTGATACAGCAGGAGGAGATGTAGCAGGAGATGCATATTCAGCCACACATTCAGCAGGAGACGCAGTATCAGGAGATTCAGCAGCAGGAGATTCAGCAGATGCTGCCGCAGATACAGAAGCACATTCAGCAGAAGATGTCGCAGCAGGAGATGGAGCTAAATATCCAGCCAGAAAAGATGCAGCAAAAGATGCAGCAAAAGATGGAGGAGGAGAAGCAGTAGCAGGTGATGTAGCAGCAGGATATGCAGCAGGATATTGAGAAAAGATGCACCATGAGATTCAGCATCAGGGGATGCAGCAGGAGATGATGCAGCAGGAGATCCTGCAGCAGATGCAGAAGCAAATGCAGCACCAGCAGATGTAGCAGCAGGAGATGAAGCATCAGATTTAGCAGCAGGAGGTGCAGCAACAGGAGACGCAGCAAGAGGACATGTAGCAAGTTATGCATCAGCAGAAGATGCAACAGCAGTTGATGCTGCAGGAGATGCGGTAGGATTAGATTCAGTAGGAGATGCAGCAGGAGATGCAGCAGCAGGAGATGCAGAAGGAATATAGCAGGAGATTCAGTAGCAGGTAATACAGCAGCAGATGCAGCAGCTGATGCAGGAGATGCAGCAGACGGAGATGCAGCAGGAGGAGGAGCAGCTGCAGAAGATGCAGCAGGAGATGCATCAGAAGGTGAAAGAGTAGAATGAGATTAAGAGAAGAAGCTGCATAGAATGAAAAGCAGAAGAAAGAGATGCAGCAGGAGAAGCTGCAGCAGTAGATTCAGCAATAGATACAGGAGCAGCATATGCAGCAGGAGATGCAGCAGCAGGAGATGCAGCAGCAGGAGTTGCAGCAGCAGATGCCACAGCAGGAGATGCAGGAGGAGATCCAGAAACAGGAGATGCAGAAGCAGGATTTGTAGAAGGAGGTGCAGCAGTAAATGAATCAGCAGCAGATGCAGCAGCAGATGCAAAAGATGCAGCAGCAGCAGATGCAGCAGGAGGTGCATCAGCAAGGGGAGCAAGAGCAGGAGATGCAGAGAAGAAGAGACAGAGAATGAGAAGCAGCAGAAGGAGATGCATCAGGAGGTGCAGCTGCAGTAGATGCAGCAAGAGATACAGCATCAGCAGATGCAGCGACAGGTGCTGCAGCAGGAGATGTAGCAGGAGATGCCAGAGTATATGAAGCAGAAGCAGGTTCACCAGAAAATGCTGCAGATGCAGCAGGAGGATTTTCAGCAGGAGATGCAGCAGGAAGACATGAAGCAAAAAATGCAGAAGATGCAGCAGTAATGACGCATAAATAGATGCATCAGAAGATGCAGAAGGAGATGAAGCCACAAGAGATGTAGCAGTAGATGCCACAGAAGGAGATGCAGCAGCAGGCGATGTAGCAGTAGGATATGTAGCTTGAGATTGAGCAAGAGGATGATGCAGCAGAAGAAGCAGCAGTAGATGCAGCACCAAGATATGCAGCAGAAGGAGTTGTAGCAAGAGATGCAGCAGCAGGAGATGCAGCAGCAGGAGATGCAGCAGCAGGAGATGCAGCAGCAGGAGATGAAGCAGCAGGAGATGAAGCAGCAAGAGAGGCAGCAGGAGATGCAGCAGGGAATTCAGCAGCAGGATTTGCAGCAGGAGATGCTACAGGAGAGTACCCCAGAGATACAGCAGCAGGTGATGTAGCAGAAGAAGATGCACGATGAGATACAGCACCAGGAGATGCAGCCGCAGGAGGTGAAGCAGCAGGTGCAGCACCAGCAAAAGCATCAGCAAAAGAGGCAGCATCACAACGTGCATCAGGAATTGCATCAGCAGACGCAGCAGCAAGAGATGCAATCGCAGCAGATACAGAAAGATATGAAGCAGCAGTAAATGCAGCAGCGGATGCAGAAGAAGGAGATTCAGCAGCATGATATCCCGCAGCAGAGCAGCATCGGGAGATGAATCCGCAGATGCATCAGACGGATATGAAGCAGCAGATGCAGCAGCAGGAGATGCAGGAGGAGATCCAGCAGGAGTAGTCGCAGCATAAGGTGATCCAATCGCAGATGCAGCAGGAGATACAAGAGATGAAGCAGGAGGTGATCCAGTCGCAGATGCAGCAGTAGGAGATGCAGCAGGAGATGCAGCAGCAGGAGATGCAGTAAGACATGCAGCAGGAGATGCAGCCGCAGGGGATGCAGTAGCAGGAGGTGGAGAGCAGAAGATGCAGAGGATGATAAGCAGCAGAAGGAGCTGCTGCTGCATGTGCTGCTGCTTCATGTAATGCTGCATCTCCTGCTAAATATCCTGCTACTTGATGTCCTCCTGCATCTCCTGCTGCTGCATAGCCTGCTGCTTCATCTCCTGCTGCTGCATAGCCTGCTGCTTCATCTCCTCCTGCAACCTCTGCTCATGCATCTGCGGATGCATCTGCAGAAGCATCTCCATTTCGTGCTGCCTCTGCTGTTCAATCTTCTACTGATGCATCTAGTGCTTCTGCATTTCAGCTGCAAATCCTGCTGAATCCATCTGCGGCTGCATCTCCTGCTGCTGCATCTCCTGCTGAATCTCCTGCTGCAACTGCTAATGCGTATGTTGCTACTTCATCTCCTGATGCATCTGCTGTATCTCTTCCTGCATCTTCTTCAATAGAATCTCCTCCTGCATCTCCCGCTGCAGAATCTCCTGCTATATTCCTGCTGATGTATCTCCTGCTGCATGTCCTACTACATCTCCTGCTGCTGAATCTACTTCTATATCTCCTGCTGCATCTCCTGCTCCTGAATCTACTTCTATATCTCCTGCTGCATCTCCTGCTCCTGTATGTCCTACTGGGAATCTGCTGCAGCATCTCCTGCTGATGAATCTCCTAATGAATCTGCATCTACTGCTGCATCTCTCGCAGCTGCATCTCCTGCTGCTTCATCCCCATTCTCAGCATCTCCTGCCGCATCTCCTGCTGCATCTCCTGCTGCGGAATCTCCTGCTGCTGCATCCCCTGCTGTATCTTCTACTGATGCATCTCCTGCTTCATCTCCTCCTTCTGCATCTGCTGCTGCTGAGTCTGCTGCATCATCTCCTCCTGCCTCTCCTCCTACTGCATCTCCTGCCCAATCTCCTGCTCATCTCCTGTATCATCTGAAGCATCACATCCTGCTACATCTTCTGCTTAATCTGCATCTCTTACTGCATCTGCTTCTGCATCTCATTTTGCTGCGTCTCCTGTGGCATTTGCTGCTGAATCTGCTGCTGCATCCCCTGCTGCTTCATCTCCTGCTGCATCTAATGCTGCATATCCTGCTGCTGCATTTACTAATGAATCTGCTGCTTAATCTGCTGCTGCATTTTCGTGGCAGCATCTCCTGCTCTTTCATCTCCTGCTGCTGAATCTCCTTCTGCATCTCATGCTGCTACATAGCCTGCTACATCTCCCAATGCATCTCCTCCTGAATACACACCTCTTGATGCATCTCCTCCTCCTGCATCTCCTCCTGCTACTTCTGCTGCTGCTTCATCTCCTGCTGCTGCGTCTGCTGCATCATCTCCTCCTTCTGCATATCCTGCTGAATCTCCTGCTGTGTCTCATTCTGAATATGCATCTCCTGCATCTGAATCTACTGATGCTGTGTCTGCTGCTGAATATCTTGTGTCTGCGGCTGCATCTCCTTCTGCTGCATCTCCTGCTGCATCGCCTGCTGCTGCATCTCCTGCTTTATCTCCTGCTGCATCGCCTGCTGCTGCATCTCCTGCTTTATCTCCTGCTGCATCGCCTGCTGCTGCATCTCCTGCTTTATCTCCTGCTGCATCGCCTGCTGCTGCATCTCCTGCTTTATCTCCTGCTGCATCTGCTGCTTCAGCTCATCATGCATATCCTGCTGCTGCATTTTCTGCTGATTTATATCCTGCTGCTGCATTTTCTGCTGCAATTCTTGCTGCTCTATCTCCTGCTGCATCTCCTGCTGGATCTCTCTCTGCTAGATCGCCTGTTGCTGCATCTCCTCCTGCTGCATTTCCTACTGCATCTCCTACTGCTTCATCTCCTGCTGAATTTACTGCTGCACCTCCTGCTTCTGCATCTGCGTTGCATCTCCTCCTGCTGCATTTCTTGCTTCTGCATTTCGTGGTCCTGCATCACATGCTGAAGTTCTGTGGAATCTCCTGCTGCGTATCCGTATGCTGCACGTTCTCCTACTCTATCTTCTCCTGCTGCATCTCCTGCTGCATCTGCTGCTACTGCACCTTCTCCTGCTGCATCTCATGCTCCTGCATAGCTTGCTGCTGCAGCTCCTGCTGCAGCTCCTGTTGCACCCTCTTCTGCGTATCCTGCTGCTGCATCTTCCACTGCTGCATGTTCTGCTGCTGCATCTGCTGCTGCTGTATCTCTTCCTGCATCTATTGATGATGAATCTCTTGCTGCAACGATTGTGGCTGCATCTTCTGCTGCATCTCATTCTGCTGCTGATCATTCTCTGCATCTTCTGCTGTGCATCTCCTGTTACTGCATCCCCTGCTGCTGCATATCCAGATTCATATCCTGCTACTGCATCTCCTCATTCTGCAGCCCCTGCTGCTTCACCTTCTGCTTCACCTCCTGCTGAATATGCTTCTCCTGCTGCATCTCGGTCTGATGCATCTCCTGCTCCTGTATTCATGCTTCTGCATTCTCTGTTTCATCTACTGCTGCTGCATGTCCTGCTATATCTTCTCCTTCTGACTCTCCTGCTGCTGCATCTGCTGCTGCATCTGCTGCTGCTGAATCCCCTGCTGCATTCGTCCTGCATCTCCTGCTGCTGCACCTCCTGCTGCTGCATCCCCAGATGCATCTTCTGCTGCTGCATCCCCAGATGCATCTCGTACTGCATTCCTGCTGCATCTTCTGATGATTTATCTCCTGATGCTGCAGCTCCTGTTCTGCAGCTCCTGATGCGTATCCTGCTGATTCTCTTTCTGCTGCATCTCCTGCTGCATCGCCTGGTACTGCATCTCCAGCACCTGCTGCTGCATCTGCTGCTACATCTCCTGCTGTATCTCCTGCTGCTGCATCTCCTGATGCATCTCCTGCTGCTGCATCTCCTGATGCATCTTCTGTTCCTACATCTCCTGCTGTTACATTGTCTAATGCATCTCCTGATGCATCGTCTCTTAAGACTTTTTCTGCCTGCTTCATCTCCTGATGCTGCATCTCCTGCTTCAAATTGTTCTGATGCATCTATTTCTCCTGCATCTACTCTTGAATATCTTGCTGCTGTATCTACTGCTGCATCTCCTGCTGCTGCTTCTCATTCTCTGCATCTACTCTGCACCTCCTGCTGCTGCACCTCCTGCTGCTGCATCTCCTGCTGCTGCATCTCCTGCTGAATCTCCTGCATCCTTTGCTGAATCTACTGTGGATTCATCTACTGCTGCATTTCTAGTGGCTTCATCTCCTGCTGCTGCATCTCCTGCTGCATCTCCTATTGCTGAATCTCATCCTGCTTCATACCCTGCTGTATCTACTGCTGCTGCATCGCCTCCTGCAACTTTTCCTGCTGCATCTACTGCTATTAAATCTCCTAATGCATTTTCTTCTATTTAATATCCTAACGCTGTATCTCCTGCTTCATCTCCTTCTGCTGCATCTATTGCTACTGCATCCACTGAGGTTTTGTCTGCTGCTGCATCTCCTGCTGCATCACCTGATGCTGCATCTCATGGTGCATCTCCTCTTACTCAATCTCTTGCTGCATATCCTGCTGCTATAACACCTGATAGTGAATCTCCTGTTGCATCTCCTGCTCCATCTCCTGCTGATGCATCTCTTTCTGCTGCATCATCTGCATGTCCTGATGCATCTCGTCCTGTTGCATCTTCTGCTGAATCTCCTGCTGCTGCAGATGCTGTTGCTTCACGAACTGTTGAGTATCCTGCTTGCTATCCTGCTGCTGCATCTACTGCTCCTCCATGTGCTTCTGCATCTCCTGCTGCATCTCCTGCTGCATCTCCTGCTTCTTCATCTCTGGCATCTGCTGCTGCATCTGCTGCTGATTCATCTACTGCTGCATTTCCCGCTACAGCTCCTTCTTCTGCATCTCCTGCTGCTGGATCTCCTCCTGCATCTCCTGCTGCTTCATCTACTAATTCGTATCCTTCTGACGCATCTGCGGATTCATCTTCTGCTGCTGCACACGCTACTTAAACTAATGGTGCTGCATCTCCTGCTGCTGCATCATCTAATGCTGCATCTGCTGCGTAATCTCCTGCTTCTGCATCATCTACTGTTGCATCTCCGACTATATCTCCTGCTGCTGCATCTGTCTCTGCATTTGCTGCTGCTCTATCTCTTGCTGCATATACTGCGGTTGCTTCTTCTGCTGCACGTCCTGCTGCTGCATCTCCTGCTTCATCTCCTTCTGCATCTTTTCCTGCTGCATCTTCTGCTGCATGTTTGCTGCTGCATCTCTTTCATCTGCTGCTGCATCAACCTGCTACATAATCCACTCCTGCATTCCTGTTGCATCTCCTGATGCTGCATCTCCTGCTTCTGGATGTTCTCCTGCATCACCTAATGCTGCAGCTGCTGCTGCTGTCCTGCTGCTGCATTTCCTACTGCTGACTCTGCTGCTGCTCCATCTATTAATGCTGCATCTCCTGCTCCATCTTCTGCTGCTGCATCTCCTGCTGCTGCATCTGCTGTTCCATCTCCTGATGCATCTCCTGCTGCTGCATATCCTAAGGCATTTCCACCTGCTTCATCTCCTGGTGCTGTATCTCCTGCTTCATTTCGTTCTGATGCATCTATTTCTCCTGCATCTACTGCTGCATCCCCTGATTCTGAATCTCATAGTGCATTTCATCTTATTTAATCTCTTGCTGCATAGACTGCTGCTACATCACCTGCTAATGCACCTCCTCCTGCATATCCTGCTCCATCTCCTGCTGCTGCATCTCCTGATGAATGTGCTTCTCTATCGGCAATGGCATCTGCTAAATCTTCATCTCCTGCTGCTGAAAATCCTGTTTCTGCATTTCCTGATGCTGAATATGCTGCTGCATCTTCTGCTGCAACTCCTGCTGAAATGCATCTCCTGCTGCATCTCGGTCAGATGCATCTCCTGCTGCTGTATCCCCTGCTTCTGAATCCTCTTTCATCTACTGCTGCTGCATGTCCTGCTATATCTTCTCCTTCTGACTCTCCTGCTGCTGCATCTGCTGCTGCATCTGCTGCTGCATCACTGAATCCCCTGCTGCATTCGTCCTGCATCTCCTGCTGCTGCCCCTCCTGCTGCTGCATCCCCAGATGCATCTCTGGCTGCTGCATCCCCAGATGCATCTCCTGCTGCATCACCTGCTACTGAATCCCCTGCTGCATTCCTGCTGCATCTCCTGATGATTTATCTCCTGCTGCTGCATCTCCTGCTGCATATTCTGCTGATTCTCCTCCTCCTGAATCTCCTGCTGCATCACCTGCTGCTGCATCGCCTGCATCTTCTGCTGCATCTGCTGCTACATCTCCTGCTGCTCTATCTCATCCTGATGGATCTCCTCGTGCATCTATTGCTGCTGCATCAGCGGATTCATCTCATGATGCAGCTACCCTGCTAAATCTTCTTCTCCTGAATCTCCTGCTAGTGCATAACCTGCTGCATCTGCTTCTGCTTCAGAACCTACTTCATCTACTGTAGCTGCATCACTTGTTGCATCTCCTTCTGCTGCATCTCCTTCTGAATCTCCTGCTGCTAGATCTCCTTCTGCTGCATCTTCTGCTTATGAATATCCGGCTGCTACATCTCTTACTGAATCTGCTTCTGAATCTGCTGCTGCATCTGCTGAGGCCACATCTCCTAAAGCATCTCCTGCTGCTTAATCTCCTGCTGCTGCATCTCCTTAGGCATTTCCACCTTGTTCATCTCCTGATGCTGCGTCTCCTTCTGAATCTCCTCCTGCTAAATCTCCTGCTGCTGCATCTTCTGCTTGTGAATCTCCTGTCGCTACATCTCATAATGAATCTGTTTCTGAACCTGCGGCTGCATATCTTGATGCTGCATCTCCTAATGCATCTCCTGCTGCTTAATCTCCTGCTGCTGCATCTCCTTCTTCATCTCCTGCTGCTGCACATCTTGCTGCTGCATCTCCTGCTGCTGCGTCTGCTGCATCTACTCCTGCCTCTCCTTCCAGCATCTCCTTCCGTATCTCGTGCTACATCTCATGAAGCTGTACATGCCGAAGCATCGCTTCCTACTGCATCTCCTGATGAATATGCATCTATTGATGCATCTGCTCTTACATCTCCTGTTGTTGCATCTCCTGCTACATGTGCTTTTCAAACTGCTGTTGAAACTCCTGCTGCTGCACCTCCTACTTCTGCATCTGCTTCTGCATCTTCTGTTGCTGCATCTCCTGCTTCTTCATCTCCTGCTCCTGCTCCTTCTGCTGCTAAAGCTCTTGCTTCATCTTCTGCTTCATCTCCTGCTGCTGCATCTCCTGCTCGTGCATCTCCTGATCCATTTCCTTCTTAATCTCCTGCTGCTGTATCGCCTTCTACAACTCCCCCTGCTACATATCCTGCGTTATCTCCTTCTGCTGCACTTCATGCTGCTGCATCTGCTGAAGATTCTCTTCCTACTGCATCTCCTGCTGAAGCTGCTTCTGCAACTTCTGCTGCTGCGTCTTTTTCAGCTGCATCTCCTGCTGCTGCAACTCCTACTGAATCTGCTGTTGACTAAGCTGCTGCATCTGCATCTCCTCTGCATCTCCTTCTTCTGCATCTCATGCCACACCTCCTGCTGATGCATCTCCTGCTGCTGCATATCTCGCTGCATCTTCTGCTGCTGCATCTCCAGCTGCATCTCCAGCTGCGGCATCTCCTGCATCTTTTGGTGCATCTGCTGTAGATTAATCTACTGCTGCATCTCCTGCTGCTGCATCTGCTGCTTCGTCTCCTGCTGCTTCATCTGCTGGTGCTGCATATGCTGCTGCATCTGCTGCAGGTTCCTCTTCTGCATCTCATGCCGCACCACTCACCGATGCATCTCCTGCTTCTGCATATCTTGCTGCATCTTCTGCTGATGCATCTCCTGCTGCTGCATCTCCTGCTGCTGCATCCCCTGCTGCTGCATCTCCTGCATCTTTTGCTGCATCTGTTGTAGATTAACCTACTGCTGTATCTCCTTTTGCTTCACCTTCTGCTTTTGGAAGTCCTCCTGCATCACCTGGTGCTCCATCTGCTGCTGCTGCATACACTGCTCCTGCATCTCCTGCTGCAACTCCTGCTGAATGTGCTTCTGTATCTGCTGCGGTATCTGCTGAGTCTTCATCTCCTGCTGCTTCATCTCCTGCTTCAGCATCTTCTGCTGAATGTGCTGCTGAATATGCTGCTGCAGCTCCTGCTGCTGCATCTCCTGCTGCTTTATCCCCTGCTTCTGCATCCTCTGTTTCATCTACTGCTGCTGCATGTCATGCTACTTTTTCTGCTGCTGAATTTACTTCTGTTGCATCTGCTGCTGCATCAGCTGCTGCATCACTTGCTGCTGAATCCCCTGCTGCATTCCTGCTGCATCTCCTAATGCTGCATCTCCTGATGCCGCACCTCCTGCTGCTGTATTTCCTGATGCATCTCCAGCTGAATCTCCTCCTGCTGCTTCTCCTGGTGCTTCATCTCCTGCATCTGATGCTGAATCTGCTGCTACATCTCCTGCTGCTGATTCTCATCCTGCTGCATCTCCTCCTGCATCTAGTGCTGCTGCATCCTCTGCTGAAACTACTGATGCTGCATCTCCACCTGCTGCATCTCCTCCGCATGCATCAGCGGATTCTTCTGCTGATGATTCTGTCCTGCTTTATCTCCTGCTGCTGAATCTCCTGCTGGTTCATACCCTGCTGCATCTACTGTTGCTTCATAACCTACTTCATCTACCGCGGCAGCATCTCCTGCTGCTTTTCCTGTTGCTGCATCTCCTATTGAATCTCCTGCTGCTGCATCTCCTGGTGGTTTATCTTTTGCTTAGGAATCTCCTGCCGCTGCATCTCTTACTGAATCTGCTTCTGAATCTGCTCCTGCATCTGCTGCAGCTGCATCTCCTGATGCTGCATTTACTAATGCATCTCCTGTAACTTAATCTCCTGCAGCTTAATCCCCTGCTTTTTCATTTCCATCTTTATCTCCTTCTGATTCATATCTGGCTGGGGCATCTACTGCTGCTTCGTCTGCTGCTACATCTCCAGCTGCACCTCCTGCTGCTGCATCTCAGGGTACATCTCCTCTTGCTCGATCTCCTGCTGCTACACCTCCTGCTACTCCATCTCCTTCTGCATCTCCTGCTGCCTCTCTTGCATCTGCATCTCCTGCTCTATGTCCTGCTGGTGAATCTTCTCCTGATCGATCTCCATAAGCATCTCTTTCTTCTGCATCTTCTGCATTTCCAGGCGCATATATTCCTGCTGCCTCTCCTGCTGAATCACTTACTGCTGCATCTCCTGCTGCATCTCCTGCTGCTGCATCTCCTGCTGCATCTCCTGCTGCATCTCTTGCTGCATCTACTGTGGCTTCACCTCCTGCTGTATCTCCTTCTGCTGCTTCTCATTCTCTGAATCTGCTTCTCTGCATCTCCTGATACTGCTTCACCTGCTGCATCACATGCTGCTGCCCCTCCTGCTGCCGTATCTCCTGCTGCTTCACCTGCTGCTGCATCTGCAGCTGCAACTCTTGCTGCTGCATCTCCTGCTCCATATCATTCTGATACATCTGCAGATTCATCTTATGATGGTGCTTTCATGCTGCATCTCCTGCATCTCTTGCTGCTGCAAACCCTGCTGCAACTACTGCAGCTGCATTTCCAGCTGCATCTGCTGCTGCTTCATCTCCTTCTGCTACGACTCCCGCTGCATCTCCTCTTGCTGCGTTTCTTGCTGCTGCATCTCCTGCATTTGATTCTGCATCTCCTGCTGCTGCATCTCCTGCTGCTGCACCTCCTTCTGCATCTGCTGCTGCACCTCCTGCTTCTCCATCTCATACTACATCTCCTGCTGATGTGTCTCCTGCTTATGCACATCTTGCTGCATCTCCTGCTGCTGCATCTCCTGCTACCGAATCTCCTGCATCTTCTGTAGCATCTGCTGTAGATTCATCTACCGTTGCATCTCCTGCTATCGCATCTCCTGCTGCTGGATGTCTTCGTGCTGCTGCTGCATCTGCTGCTGCATGTCCTGCTGCTGCATTGCCTTCTGCGTCTCCTACTGTTGAATCTCGTGCTTCTGAATTCTCTGCTGCATCTACAGCTGCTTCATCGCCTGCTGCTGAATCTCCTAATGCATCTCCTCTTGCTTAGTCTCCTGATGCTTCATCTCCTTTTGCTGCATCTATTGCTGCTGCACCTCCTGCTGCTTCGCACGCTGCTGTATCCCCTGCTCCATCTCCCGCTGAGGCATCTCCTGCTGCATCTCCTTCTGCATCTCCTGCTGCTCCAGCTGCTGCATCTGCATCATCAGGATATTCTGAAGGAGATTCAGCTGCAGGAGATGCAGCAGCAGGAGATGCAGCAGGATTGTGAGCAGGAGATGCAGCAGAAAGGAGATGCAGCAGGCGATGCAACAAGAGGACATTCAGCAGCAGGAGATGCAGCAGGAGATCCAGCAGCAGATGCAGCAGAAGTAAATGCAGCAGCAGGAGATGCAGCAGGAGATGCAGCAGCAGAAATGAAACGGAGGATAAAGCAGCAGGGTATGCAGGAGCAGGAGATTCAGCAGGAGTTGATTCAGCAGGAGATTCAGATTCAGCACGAGAAGCAGCAGCACATTCAGCAGGAGATGCAAAAGTAGGAGATTCAGCAGCAGGAGATGCAGAATCAGCAGATGCCGCAGCAGATTCATAAGCACATTCAGGAGGAGATGCATCAGCAGGAGACGTACCACCAGGAGATACAGCAGCAGGAGTAGCAGCAGGAGATGCAGCAGAAGATGCATCAGGAGATGAAGCAGGAGGAGATGTAGGAGGAGAGGAAGCAGAAGGAGATGCAGGAGGAGTTGCAGCAGAAGGAGATGTAGCAGTGGGTGCAGCAGATGAACCAGCAGGAGATGCATCAGCAGTAGATTCAGCAGGAGATTTATATTCAGCATGAGGTGCAGCAGGAGATCCGCAGCATATTCAGCAGCACCTTCAGCAGGAGATGCAAAAGCAGGAGTTTCAGCAGCAGGAGATGCAGAATCAGCAGATTCAGAAGCACATTCAATAGGAGATGCATCATCAGGAGATGCAGCAGCAGGAGATGCAGCAGCAGGAGAAGCAGCCAGAGATGCAAGAGTAGATGTAGCAGGAGATGCAGCAAGAGATGAAGCAGGAGGAGGCAGACGAGGAGAGTCAGCAGAGGAGATGCAGCAGTAGACGCAGCAGCAGATGCAGCAGCAGCAGTTGCAACAGCAGGAGATGCTGCAGCAGATGAAAGAGGAGATGCAGATCCAGCCGGAGGTGCAGATTCAGCAGCAGATACAGTAGCTGGAGATGCTGCAAAAGGTGCAGCGGCAGGAGATGCCACAGGAGATGCAGATGCAGGAGATGCAATAGGAGATACCGAAACTGTATATGCAGTAGCAGGAGAGTCATCGGCACCAAATGTATCGGCAGATGCAGCAGGAGATGCAGCAGGAGATGCAGCAGTACGAAATAAAGCAGGGGATGCATTATCTGGAGATGAATCAGGAGATGCAGTAGCAGACGCAGCTGCAGGGGATGCAGCAGAAGAGATGAAGCATCGCTAGATGTAGCAGGAGATGCGGCAGCGGGAGATGCGAGCAGCAGACGAAGGAGGAGATGCAGATTCAGAAGGAGATTCTGTAGCAGGAGATGCAGCAGCAGATGCTACAGCTGGAGATGCAGCAGTAGGTGAAGCAGCAGCAGATGCAGCAGCACATGCTGCAGATGCCGTAGAACAACATTAAGCAGGAGATGTATCAGGATATGGAGAAGAAGTTGCGGCAGCAAGAGATGCATCAGGAAATGCACCAACAAGAAAAGCATCAGCGGGAAAAACATCAGGAGAGGCAACAGCTGGAGATGTAGCTGGAGATGCAGCAAGAGGAGATGCACCATGAGATACAGCAGCAGGAGAGGCAACAAGAGATGCAGCAGGAGTTGCATCAAGACATGCAGCAGGAGGAGATGCAGCAGGAGAGGCAGCAGAGGAGAGGAAGCAGTGGATGCAGCAGCAGAGGCAGGTGTAGCAGAATTAACAGCAGCAAGAGATGCAGCAGCAGGTGAAAGAAGAGATGCAGATTCAGCAGGAGATGCAGTAGCTGGAGATGGTGCAGCCGCAGGAGATGCCCCGGGAGATGCAGCAGCAGGAGATGCAGAAGCAGGAGATGCAATAGGAGATGTAGCAGCAGGAGATGCAGAATCAGGAGGTGCATCAGCACACGACGCAGCAGGAGATTGAGCAGCAGACACAGTAGGAGAAGATGCAGAAGCAGGAATTGCAGCTGAAGACACAGCAGTAGGAGATGCAGCAGGCGATACCGCAAGAGGTGCAGAGGATGGAGTTGCAGGAGGAGATGCAGCAGAAGGAGATGTCACAGTAGATGCAGCAGCAGATGCAGCAGCAGGAGATGCAGACACCAAATGAAAGAGGAGATTCAAACTGAGAAGGAGATGCAGTACCATAAGCAACAGCATGAGATGCAGCAGTAGGTGAAGCAGCAGCAGATGCAGCAGCAGATGCTGCAGATGCAGTAGAAGGAGATTCAACAGGAGATGCAGCAAGAAGAGATGCAGGAGGATGTGCAGAAAAAGATGGAGCTAGAAGAAATGCATCAGGAACTGCTCCAGCAGGATAAGCATCACCAATAAAACCAGCAGGAGATGAACCAGCAGGATACGCAGGAGGAAATGCAGCAGTAGATTTAGCAAGACGAGATCCACCATGAGATGCAGCAGCAGGAGAGGCAGCAGGAGATGCAGCATGAGATGAATAAGAGATGCAGAAGAAGATGTAGCGGCGGGAGATGCATCAGGAGATGAAGCAGAAGGAGGTGCAGCAGAGGTAGATGCAGCAGGGGATGCAGCAGCAGGATATTCAGCAGCAGGAGATGCAGCAGGAGATGCAGCAGCAGGAGATGCAGCAGCAAGAATTACTGCAGCAGATGCAGTAAGAGGTGATGCAGCAGCAGCAAATTCAGGAGATGCAGCAGGGGGAGATGCAGCACGTGATGCAGCAGCAGAATTAGCAGAAGATACAGGTGGAGGAGACACAGCAGCCCCTGATGCCAACGGAGATGCAGAAACAGGAGATGCAGCAGATGCAGGAGTATCTGAAGCAGAAGATGCAAAGGGCAATTCAGCAGCAGGAGACAGACGAGGAGATGAAGCAGCAGGAGACGCAGAACCAGATGCATCAGGAGATGCAGCAGGATATACAGCAGCAGCTACTGCATGAGATGCAGCAGGGGGAGATGAAGCAGCAGAAGAAGCAGGAGGAGATGAAGCAACAGGAGAAGCAGCGGGAGATGAAAAAGCAGGAGATGCAGAAGCAGCAGAATCATCGGCAGCAGAATCAGCAGGAGGTGAAGCAGGAGAAGGAGAAGCAGGAGATGCAGCAGAAGATGAATCAGAGTTGCAGCAGAAGATGCAGCAGGATATGTAGCAGCAGCAGATGCAGGAGTAAGAGATGCAGCAGCAGATGCAGCAGGAATTGCAGCAGGAGGAGATGCAGCAGGAGGAGATGTAGCAGGAGCAGATGCAGCAGCTGATGCAGCAGCAGATTCAGCATGAGATGCAGGTGCAGCAGCTGATGCAGCAGCAGATGCATTAGCAGGTGCAGCACGAGATGCAGCAAACAGGTTCAGAAGCAGATGCAGGAGCAGGGGATGCAGCATCAGGAGTTGCAGGAAGAGATGCATCAATAGACGAAGGAGGAGGAGATGCAGGAGGAGAGGCAGCAAAAGGAGATGCAGAAGTGGATGCAGTGTTAGACGCAGCAGTAGCAGATCTAACAGCAGTAGATAGAGCAGCTAATGAAAGAGGAGATGTAGATTCAGCAGGAGATGCAGTAGCTGGAGATGCCAGAGGAAACCAAACAGAAGGAGATGCAGAAGCACGAGATGCAGCAGCAAGAGATGCAGCAGGAGATGTAGCAGGAGATGAACGGGAGATGCAGAAGAATTCGCAGCAGGAGATGCAGCAGGTGATGCAGCAGTAGATGAAGGAGGAGATGGAGCAGCAGGAGATGCAGTAGCACGAGATGAAGAAGAACGAGATGCAGCAGGCGGAGATGCTGCAGTAGGAGATGCAGAAGCAGGGGATGCAGCTAAGGTGATTGAAAAGTGGATGCAGCAGGGTGTGCTGCAGCAGATGCAGCAGGAGATGCAGCGACAAATGCATATTCAGCAGTAAATTGAGCAGGAGATGCAGCAGGAGATGCAGCATCAGAGATGTAGCAGGAGATTCAGCAAGAGATGCAGCCGCAGCGATCCAGCAGCAGGAGATGAAGCAGAAGGAGAAGCAGTAGAAGGAGAATTAGCATATGATACAGCTGCAGGAGATTCAGCAGCAGATGCAGCAGCAGATTCAGCATCAGGAGATGGAGCCGCATAGGCAGATTCAGCAGGAGATGCAGCAGCAGCAAATGCAGCAGGAGATGGTACTGGATATGCAAGAGCAGGAGTAGAGGCAGCAGACGCACCAGCTGGAGATGCAGCAGGAGACACTGTAGGCTCTTCAATTTTGAAGTGACGCATTAATAGCCATTCTGACGTTACAGAACACAAGCCTAGACTGAAAGTTCTACGTGTTTGGCTTTGCTGTGAAAGAGCTATAAGAGAAGATATTCAGAAACAGCAGCATTCCCTGCTAGCATCTTCCTGGCAGGAGTCGCTCCCTTTTCCTGGAGCTCATTAATAGGCGCAATTAAGACACAATTCAGTCCCCTACACTAAAACGGTCCATAAATCGTTCCTTGCTGCTCGTATTGAAATCATTTCCACAGAAGAGTCTAATGAGAGCCCACATTCGATCGCAGCAGCTTCCCTGCGTTCCTTGTTCTGAACCCTCTGAAATTTCGAAGTGACACTTTAATAGACATCTGAACGTTGCAGTACGCAAGCCTAGACTGAAAGTTCTACAAGTCTTCCTTTGAAGTGAAAGTAATCTAAGAGAGGGCATTCAGAAGCATCAGCATTGTATTCTAGCATCTTCCATGCAGGAATTACTCACTTTTCCTAAAGAGTTTTCATAGGTGCAGTTAAGTCACGATTCCCTAATCTATACTAAACGTTCTGTTAGTCGCGCATCGCAGCTTGCAGCGAAAGCGCCTCTACAGAAGACTCTAACGAGAGTCAATCTTTGATCAGAGCAGCTTCCCGGCGTTACTTGTTCCGAACGACTTAAATTTTGAAGCGACGCTTTAATAGCCATTCTGATGTTACATTACGCAAGCCTAGATGGAAAGTTCTACAAGCCTTGATTGGCAGTGGAAGCGCCCTAAGGGAACACATTGAGAACCTTCATCATTCCATCTTCCCTTTGGGAGTTACTCACTTCTCCTAAAGCGTCTTCATAGGCGAAGACAAGTCACCAATTGAGTACTCTACACTAAAGGTCCATAAGTCTTGCTCAGCCGCTTGCAGTGAAAGCGCTTTAAGAGAAGACTCAAACGAGAGCCAGCATTGGATCGTAGCAGCTTCCCTGCGGTTCTCGTGCTCAACGATCTGAAAATATTGAAGTGACGCTTTAATAGCCATTCTGATGTTACATTACGCAAGCCTAGATGGAAAGTTCTACAAGCCTTGATTGGCAGTGGAAGCGCCCTAAGGGAACACATTCAGAACCTTCATCATTCCATCTTCCCTTTGGGAGTTACTCACTTTTCCTAAAGCGTCTTCATAGGCGAAGACAAGTCACCATTGAGTACTCTACACTAAAGGTCCATAAGTCTTGCTCAGCCGCTTGCAGTGAAAGCGCTTTAAGAGAAGACTCAAACGAGAGCCAGCATTGGATCGTAGCAGCTTCCCTGCGGTTCTTGTGCTCAACGATCTGAAAATATTGAAGCGACGCTTTAATAGCCATTCTGATGTTACATTACGCAAGCCTAGATGGAAAGTTCTACAAGCCTTGATTGGCAGTGGAAGCGCCCTAAGGGAACACATTCAGAACCTTCATCATTCCATCTTCCCTTTGGGAGTTACTCACTTCTCCTAAAGCGTCTTCATAGGCGAAGACAAGTCACCATTGAGTACTCTACACTAAAGGTCCATAAGTCTTGCTCAGCCGCTTGCAGTGAAAGCGCTTTAAGAGAAGACTCAAACGAGAGCCAGCATTGGATCGTAGCAGCTTCCCTGCGGTTCTTGTGCTCAACGATCTGAAAATATTGAAGCGACGCTTTAATAGCCATTCTGATGTTACATTACGCAAGCCTAGATGGAAAGTTCTACAAGCCTTGATTGGCAGTGGAAGCGCCCTAAGGGAACACATTCAGAACCTTCATCATTCCATCTTCCCTTTGGGAGTTACTCACTTCTCCTAAAGCGTCTTCATAGGCGAAGACAAGTCACCATTGAGTACTCTACACTAAAGGTCCATAAGTCTTGCTCAGCCGCTTGCAGTGAAAGCGCTTTAAGAGAAGACTCAAACGAGAGCCAGCATTGGATCGTAGCAGCTTCCCTGCGGTTCTCGTGCTCAACGATCTGAAAATATTGAAGCGACGCTTTAATAGCCATTCTGATGTTGCAGTGCACAAGCCTAGATGGAAAGTTCTACAAGCCTTGATTGGCAGTGGAAGCGCCCTAAGGGAACACATTCAGAACCTTCATCATTCCATCTTCCCTTTGGGAGTTACTCACTTTTCCTAAAGCGTCTTCATAGGCGAAGACAAGTCACCATTGAGTACTCTACACTAAAGGTCCGTAAGTCTTGCTCAGCCGCTTGCAGTGAAAGCGCTTTAAGAGAAGACTCAAACGAGAGCCAGCATTGGATCGTAGCAGCTTCCCTGCGGTTCTTGTGCTCAACGATCTGAAAATATTGAAGCGACGCTTTAATAGCCATTCTGATGTTGCAGTGCACAAGTCTACACTGAAAGCTCTACGAGTCTTGCTTTACAGAGAAAGCGCTATAAGAGGAGACCTTCAGAAGAAGCAGCTTTTCATCCAGCGTCTTTTCTTTTATCGAATTGCCTGAAGCGCCCTGATAGGTGCAGATAAGGCACAATTCAGCGCCCTACGCGAAATCGTTAGCCGTGCTTCGCATCTCGCAGTGAAATAGCTTCCACACAAGACTCTAACGAGAGTCAGCATTGGATCGTAGCAGCTCCCCTGCGGTCCTTACGCTGAACGATCTGAATTTTTGAAGCGACGCTCTAATAGCCATTCTGATATTACAGTGCACAAGCCTCGACTAAAAGTCTTACGTGAGTTGCTTTTAGCAGTGAAAGCGCTGAAATAGAAGCTATTCAGAGGCTCAGCGTTCCTTGCCAGCTTTTTCGCTGCGGGATTTATTCGCTTTTCCTAAAGCGCCTTAATAGGCACAGTTAAGTCACAATTCCGTACGCTAGTCCGAAAGGGTCAACTAGTGCTTTGCAGCTCGCAGGGAAAGCGCTTCAAGAGAAGATGCAAAGGGAATCCAGCATTTGATGGTAGCAGCTTCCCTGAGCTACGTCTGCTGAGCGGTTTTAAAGTTTGAAGCGACGTTTTAATAACCATTCTGATGCTGCAGTACAGAAGCCTGGACTGAAAGCTCTACAAGTCTTGCTTCGCAGGGAAAGCGCTATAAGAGAAGAGATTCAGAAGCCACGGAATTCCATGCTAGCGTCTTACCTGCAGGAGTCAGACGCTTTTCCTAAAGCGCCTTCATAGGCGAAGACAAGTCATAATTAAATACCCTATAAAAAACGGTCCATGAGAAGGTACTTTGCAGCTCGCAGTGAATGCTCCTTCACAGAAGACTCTTAACGAGAGCCAGCAGGCGATCGTAGCACCTTCCCTGCAGCACTTGTGCTGAGCAATTTTAAATTCTGAAGCGACGCTATAACAGCCATTCTGATGGACACAAACCTAGACTGAAAGGTCTACAAGGCTTGCCTTGCAATGAAAGCGATTTAAGAGAAGACATTCCGAAGCATCAGCATTCCCTGCTAGCACCTTCCTTGCGGGCATTATTCAATTTTAATATAGCACCTTTATAGACACATCGCTATTTATTATCCCATATGAAACGTTCTCTAAGTCCTGCTTTTCCACTTGCAGTGAGAGCTCGTCCAATGAAGACTCAAACCAAAGCCGGCATTTCATGGTATCAGCTTTCCTACCCGTGTTAAATTCTGAAGTGAGGCTTTAATAGCCATTCTGATGTTACGGTATACGAGTCTAGACTGAAATTTCTACCTGGCTCGCTTTGCAGTGAAAGCTCTAAGAGAAGAAATTCAGAAGCAGCAGCATTCCCTGCCGGCATCTTCCCTCTGGCAGTGACTCATTTTTCTCAAAGAGCAGTAATTTGTGATATTAAGGCACAATTCAGTATGCTGTACCAAATGGTTCTTTTAGTCGTGCTCTGCAGCTTGCAGTGAGAGCGTTTCCAGAGAAGACTCTAAGGAGAGCCGGCATTTCATGGTGGTATCTCACCTGCGGTGCTTGTGCTGAACGGTTTCAAATGTTCACGTCAAGCCTCACTAGCCTTGCTGATGTGACAGTTCACAAGCCTAGAGCGAACGTTTCAAAAGTCTCGATTTGCAGTGAAAGGGCTCTAAGAGAAGACATCCAGAAGCAGCAGCATTCCATGCTAATATCTTCCCTGCTGGAGATATTCATATTTCCTAAAGCGCCTTATGAGGCGCTATTAAGTCGCTATTCAATAGCCAACCAATAACGTTGCATGAATCGTGCTCCGCATCTTGCAGAGGGAGCACTGTACGAGAAGACTAACGAAATCCAGCGTTTGATGGCAGCAGCTTTCTTGAGCTACTTGTGCCGAGCGCTCTGAAGTTTTGAAGTGACGACTTTTAGTCATATGCTGATGTTACGGTTCGAAACTGTGGAGTGAAAGTTCTACAGGTCTTGTTTTGCGGTGAAAGCGCTCTAAGAGAAGACATCCAGAAGCAGCAGCATTCCATGCTAATATCTTCCCTGCTGGAGATATTCATATTTCCTAAAGCGCCTTATGAGGCGCTATTAAGTCGCTATTCAATAGCCAACCAATAACGTTGCATGAATCGTGCTCCGCATCTTGCAGAGGGAGCACTGTACGAGAAGACTAACGAAATCCAGCGTTTGATGGCAGCAGCTTTCTTGAGTTACTTGTGCCGAGCGCTCTGAAGTTTTGAAGTGACGACTTTTAGTCATATGCTGATGTTACGGTTCGAAACTCTGGAGTGAAAGTTCTACAGGTCTTGTTTTGCGGTGAAAGGGCTCTAAGAGAAGACATCCAGAAGCAGCAGCATTCCATGCTAATATCTTCCCTGCTGGAGATATTCATATTTCCTAAAGCGCCTTATGAGGCGCTATTAAGTCGCCATTCAATTGCCAACCAATAACGTCGCGTGAATCGTGCTCCGCATCTTGCAGAGGGAGCACTGTACGAGAAGACTAACGAAATCCAGCGTTTGATGGCAGCGGCTTTCTTGAGCTACTTGTGCCGAGCACTCTGAAGTTTTGAAGTGACGACTTTTAGTCATATGCTGATGTTACGGTTCGAAACTCTGGAGTGAAAGTTCTACAGGTCTTGTTTTGCGGTGAAAGAGCTCTAAGAGAAGACATCCAGAAGCAGAAGCATTCCATGCTAATATCTTCCCTGCTGGAGATATTCATATTTCCTAAAGCGCCTTATGAGGCGCTATTAAGTCGCTATTCAATAGCCAACCAATAACGTCGCATGAATCGTGCTCCGCATCTTGCAGAGGGAGCACTGTACGAGAAGACTAACGAAATTCAGCGTTTGATGGCAGCAGCTTTCTTGAGCTACTTGTGCCGAGCGCTCTGAAGTTTTGAAGTGACGACTTTTAGTCATATGCTGATGTTACGGTTCGAAACTCTGGAGTGAAAGTTCTACAAGGCTTGTTTTGCGGTGAAAGTGCTCTAAGAGAAGACATCCAGAAGCAGAAGCATTCCATGCTAATATCTTCCCTGCTGGAGATATTCATATTTCCTAAAGCGCCTTATGAGGCGCTATTAAGTCGCTATTCAATAGCCAACCAATAACGTTGCATGAATCGTGCTCCGCATCTTGCAGAGGGAGCACTGTACGAGAAGACTAACGAAATCCAGCGTTTGATGGCAGCAGCTTTCTTGAGTCACTTGTGCCGAACGCTCTGAAGTTTTGAAGTGACGACTTTTAGTCATATGCTGATGTTACGGTTCGAAACTCTGGAGTGAAAGTTCTACAGGTCTTGTTTTGCGGTGAAAGGGCTCTAAGAGAAGACATCCAGAAGCAGCAGCATTCCATGCTAATATCTTCCCTGCTGGAGATATTCATATTTCCTAAAGCGCCTTATGAGGCGCTATTAAGTCGCTATTCAATAGCCAACCAATAACGTTGCATGAATCGTGCTCCGCATCTTGCAGAGGGAGCACTGTACGAGAAGACTAACGAAATCCAGCGTTTGATGGCAGCAGCTTTCTTGAGCTACTTGTGCCGAGCGCTCTGAAGTTTTGAAGTGACGACTTTTAGTCATATGCTGATGTTACGGTTCGAAACTCTGGAGTGAAAGTTCTACGAGGCTTGTTTTGCGGTGAAAGCGCTCTAAGACACTCCGAAGCAGAATCATGACATGCTACCATCTTCCCTGCAGCCTATATTATAACTCCTAAATAACTAAATAACTCCTAAAGAGCGTTATTAGGCGAAGTAAAGAAACTATTCAGTACCATAGACTAAAACTCTGTTAGTCGTGATTCGCAGCTGGCAGTCAAAGCGCTTCCAGAGAAGGTTCTGAGAGCCAGCATTTGATGGTAGCATCTTCCCTGAGGTACTTGTGCTGAACGCTCGGAAGCCTTGAAGTGATGCCTCGCTGGCCACGCTGATGTCACAGTTCACTAGGCTAGACGGAAAGTTCGATAAATCTTGGTTTGCAGTGAAAGGGCTCTAAGAGAAGACATTCAGAAGCATTCCATGCTAATATCTTTCCTGCTGGAGACAGTCGCTTTCCCTTAAGCACGTTATTAGGCGTTATTAAGTCGCTATTCCCTAGCCTATACGAAAACTTCGCCTTCTTCGTGCTTTGCAGCTGGCAGGGAAAGCGCTTCGTGAGAAGATCCTAACGAGAGCCAAAATGTGATGGTAGCAGCTTCCCTGTGGAGCCTGTGCTGATCGCTCTGAAGTCTTGAAGCGACGCCTTAATAGCGATGCTGATGTTCCATTTCACTAGCCGAGATGGAAAGTTCTACAAGTCGTGCTCTGTAGTTGAAGCGCTTTAAGAGAAGATATGAAGTGGCATCATTTCATGCTAACATCGTCCTTGCTGGAGTTATTAATTTCAACGATAGCGCCATAATAGGCATTTTAATATCCCTATTAACAAGCCTATACTAAAACGTTCTTTGAGTCGTGCAGCGAAAGCCTTTCCAGGAAGACCCTGACGAGAGGCAGCATTGGATGATCGCAGTTTTCCTGCGGTGCTTGTGCTGAATGATCTGAAATTTCAACGTGACGCCGTAACAGCCATTCTGATGTTAGAGGTCACAAACCTAGACTGAAAGCTCTATGATACGTGCTTGGCAACGAAAGCGCTCTAAGAGACGACACTCGAAGCAGCCGCGTTCCGTTTTAGCGTCTCCGCCGCTGGAGATAAATCTCTTTCCCTAACGAGCGTTATTAGTCGTTATGACGTCCCTATTCTTTCTCCTGCTCTCAAACGTTGTGTTCGGCGTGTTTAGCGCCTCTCAGTCAAAGCCCTTCAGGAGAAGATTCTAACTAGAGCCAAAATTTGACCGTAGCAGCTTCTCTGAGGAGCTTTTGCTGGACTTTCTCAACTCTCGAGGTGACGCTTTAATAGCCGCGCTGACGTTCCAATTCACAAGCCTAAGAATTCTACGAGTCGCCTTTTGCAGCACCAGCGCTATTGGAGAAAACATTAAGAAACGGTGTGATTTCATGCCAGCATTTGCACTGCCTGAGAAACTCTCTTTCCCAGAAGCACGTGAATAGGCTCAGTAAAGTCACAATTCATCATCCTCAACTAAAATGTGTTTCACAGCTCGCAGCGAAAGCGCTGGAAGAGAAGACTCTAACGAGAACCAGCATTTGATGGTAGCAGCTTCCCTGCCGTACGTGTTCTGAACGCTCTGAAATTTTGAAGTGAAGCTTTACCAGCTGATGATACGCTTCAGAAGTCTAGAGGGAAACTTCTCGAAGTCGTACTTTGCAGCGAAAGCGCTATAAGAGAAGACATTCAGAAGCAGCAGCTTTCCATGCTACCACCTTCCCTGCAGCCGATATTCCCTATTCCTAAAGCGCGTTATTAAGCGAAGCGAAGATTTACAGCTTGCAATGAAAGGGCTTCCAGAGAAGGCTTTTTATCATCGATCCAGCATTTTATCGTAGCATCTCCTCTGACGTACTTGTTCTGAACTATTTGAGATTTTGAAGTGATGCTTTAATAGCCATTCTGATGTTACAGTACATGAGGCTAAGAATGAAACTTCTACAAGTTTTCCTTGCCGTGAGATCCACTAAGAGAAGACATTCAGAAGCAGCAGCATTCCATGCTGGCATCTTCCCTTTGGGATTCACACACTTTTCCTAAAGTGCATTAGACTTTAATAGCCTTTCTGATATTACAGTCCACGAGAGCAGCCTGGAAGCTCTACAAATCTCGCTTTGCAGTGAAAGCTCTATAAGAGAAGACATTCAGAAAAAGCAGCTTTCCATGCTAGAATATTCCCTGCAGGAGTTATGATGTTTACACCAAACAGCAGGAAATGTAGATGGAGGAGTCGCCGTAGGAGACGAAGCCGGAGATGCAGCAGCGGGAGATGCTGCAGAAGATGCAGCAGCAAGAAACGCAGCAGCGGGAGATGCTGCTGAAACTGCAGCAGCCGGAGATGAAACAGAAGGAGGTTCGGTATCGAGAGATGTAGAGGTAGATGCAGATGCAGGAGATGAAGCAGCAGATACGGAAAGAGATTCAGCAGCAGATGCAGAAGCAGTTGCAGCAGGAGATGATGCAGGGGGAGATGCAGCAGCAGGAGATGCAGCAGCAGCAGGTGCAGCAGATGAAGTAGGAAATGCAGCAGGAGATGCAGCAGTAGGAGACTTAGCAGAAAATGCAACCGCAGCTGGATATGTAAGAGAATATGCAGCTCGAGGGGATGCAGCAGCAGGAGATGCAGCAGGAGATGCAGCCAGAGGTGCAGTAGGATGAGATGCAGCAATAGGAGATGCAGCAGGAGATGCGGGAGCAGGAGATGCAGAAGTAGGAGCTGCAAAAGGAGATTCAGCAGGAAGAGAGTCAGTTGGAGATGCTGCAAGAGGAGATGAAAGAGGAGATTCAGAAGTAGATGCCGCGGTTCGAGATGTAACAGGAGTTACTGCAGCAGGACACGCAGCAAGAGATGCAGCAACAAAAAATTCAGGAAGATATAAATAAGCAGCAGATGCAGCAGCAGGAGATTCAGAAACAGGAATTGCAGCAGCAGGAGTCGTAGCAGCTGGAGATGCAGAAGAAAGAGATGCAGCAGGAGAGGCAGGGAATTTTATGCAGCAGCAGACGCAGCAGGACGAGATGCAACAGGATTTGCAGCAGTGGGAGATACAACACCAGATGCCACAGCAGCAGAACCAGCAGCGGCACATGCAGCAGCCCGAGATGCGGTAGGAGATTAAGCATCAGGAGATGAATCAGCAGGAGATGCACTAGGAGATCCTCCAATCATATGTAGGAGAAGGAAATGCAGCAGGAGATGCAGCAGCATTTGCAGCAGGGGATGCAACAGGACACGAATCACCAGGAGACGCAGGAGCGTAGGATTCAGCAGGATATGCAGCAGTAGGAGATGCAGCAAGAGGAGATGGAACAGCAGGAGATTCAGTAGCAGGACATTCAGTAGCAGGTGTAGCAGGATATGAAGCATCAGTAGATGCATCCACAGGTGCATCAGTAGAGCAACTGCTGCTGCATCTACTGCTACTTCATCTACTGCTGCATCTCCTACTACATCTCTTCTGCCTCATATTTTTCTGTATCTCCTCCTGCTGCCTCTGCTGGTGCGTCTGCTGCTGATGTATCTCCTGCTGCATCTCCTTCGGCACATCTCCCGCTATATTTTTTGGTTCATCTCATGCTGCTCCAATTGCTGCTGCATCTGCTGCTGTTTCTATCCCGATGAATCCCCTGCGGATGCATCTCCTGCTACATATCCTGCTGCTGCATCTCCTGCTTAAGAATCTCCTGCTGATGCATCTCCTGCTTAAGAATCTCCTGCTGATGCATCTCCTCTTTGTGCATCACCTGCTGAATCTCTTGCTTCTCCATCTTCATTTGCATCTCCGGCTGCATCTCTTCCTGCTGCATCACCTGCTGCATCTCCTACTGCTGCGTCTGCAGCATATGCTGCTTCATCTGGTGCTGCTTCACCTACTGCTGCACCTCCTGCAACATCTCCTGCTGCATCTGCTGCTGGATCTGCTGCTGCAGCATGTCCTGCCTAATTCCCTGAAGCTTCTCCTTCTGCATTTCCAGCTGCTGCAGGCTCCTGTCTCATATCCCGCTGCTGTGTCACCTGCTGATGCATCTCCTGCTGCATCTCCTGCTGATGCATCTACTTCTGCATCTACTTCTTCTGCATCTCTGGCTCCAGCATCTCCTGCTGCATCAATTGCTGCTACATCTCTTATGCATCTCCTCCTGCTGCATCTGCTGCTGCGTCTGCTGCTGCATCTCCTCCTGCTGCATCTCCTGCTGCATCTCCTCCTGCTGCATCTCCTGCTGAATCTCCTGGTGCATCTCCTGCTACGGCTTTTCCTGCTGTATCTGCTGCTTCTGCAACTCCTGATGCATCTCTTGTTGCTTCACCTCATGCTGCTGCATCTCATGCTGCATCTCCTGCTGCTTCATATGCTGCTGCTGCATCTCTTGATCCATGTCCTGCTGCTGCATCTCCTGTTTCTGCATCTCCTTCTGCTTCGTCTGCTGCTGCATCTCCTGCTCTATCTCATGTTGCACTTTCTATTGAAGCATCTCCTGCGTCATCTCCTTCTGCTGCATCTCGTTCTGCATCTCTTGCTACTACATCCACTGCTGCTTCATTTCTTGCTGCATCTCCTACTCCTGCATCTCCTGATGCAGCCTCCCTCTCTGCATCTCCTGCTGCTGCATCTCCTGCTTCAGTATAGAACTCTACATCTCCTGCTGCTGCATCTCCTGCTGCTGAATCTCTTACTGCATCTCCTGCTGCATTCCTACTGCGTCGGCTTCTGCATCACATAATGCATCTTCTACTGCTGCACCTCCTGGTGATGCATCTCCTGCTGAATCTGATGCTAAATCTGCTGCTGCATCTCCTGCTGCTTTCTCTCCTGCGGCATCTCCTGCTGCATCTCCTCCTGATGCATCTCCTGCTTAATCTCCTGAGGTATCTTCTGCTGCTGCATCTCCTGCTTCTGTATCTCCTATTGCATCTCCTGCTGCTGCATCTCCTGCTGCTGCATTTTCTGCTCCTCAATCTCCTGCTGCTGCATCTCCTACTTACACATCTCCTGCTGCATCTCCTGCAGATGCATCTCCTGCTGCATCTTCTGCTTCATATCCTGCTGCTGCACCTTTTGCTTCTGCACCTCCTGCTAATGCACCTCCTGCTACTGCACATCATGCTGCTACATCTCCTATTGTGAATCTGCTGCAGCATCTCCTGCTTCTGCATCTCCTGTTGAATCTGCATCTCCTGCTGAATCTGCAGCTACTGCTGCATCTGCTTCTGCATCTCTTTCTGTTGCATCTTCTGCTCCATCTCCTGCAGCTGCATCTCCTGCTGTTCTGTCAACTGCTGAATCTCCTGCTGCATCTTCTGCTGCTGCATCTGCTGCTGCATCTTCTGCTGCTGCATCTCCTGCTCATGCATCTTATGCTGAAGCTGCTGCTAAATCTGCTTCTACATCTTCTTCTGCTTTCTCTCCAGTGGCATCTCCTCTGGCTGTATATCCTGCTGCATCTCCTGCTGCTCTGTCTCCAGCTGCATCTCCTCCTGCTCCATCTCCTGCGGCATCTCCTGCTTTATCTTCTGCTGCTGCATCTCCTGCTTCTACATCTCCTGCTGCCACATATCTTGCTGCATCTTCTGCTTCATATCCTGCTGCTGCGTCTGCTGCATCATCTACCCTTGCCTCTCCTCCTCCTGTATCTCCTGCTGAATCTCCTGCTGAATCTCCTGATCCTGTATCATCTGAAGCATCTCCTCCTGCTGCATCTCCTGCTGAATCTGCATCTCCATCTGTATCTGCTTCTGCATCTCCTGCTGCATCTCCTACTACTGCATCTCCTGGTGATGCATCTCCTTCAGAATCTACTACGGCTGCATCTGCTGAAGCTGCTGCTGCATCTGCTGCTGCTGAATCTGCTGCTGCATCTCCTGCTACATCTCTTACTGGTGCATCTTATGCTCCTGCATCTCTTGCTGCATCTCCTCCTGATGCTTCTCCTGCTCTATATCCTTCTGCATTTCCCGCTGCATCTCCTCCTCCTGAAGCTTCTGTTGCGTCTCGTCCTGCAGATTCTCCTGCTGCATCTATTTCTGCGCATCTCCTGCTGCATCTCCTGCTCCTGCATGTCCTACTGTGAATCTGCTGCAGCATCTCCTGCTGATGAACCTCCTAATGAATCTGCATGTACTGGCACATCTGCTTCGGCTGCATCTCCTGCTGTGGAGTCTCCTGCTGCTGCATCCCCTGCTGTATCTACTACTGATTCATTACCTGCTTCATCTTCTGCTTCTGCATCTCCTGCTGCATATTCTGCTTCTGTATCTCCTGGTGCTGCATCTGCTGCATCATCTCTTCCTGCTTCTCCTCCTATTGCATCTCTTGCTGAATCTCCTGCTGCATCTCCTGATGCTGTATCATATGAAGCATCTCTTCCTGGTGCATCTCCTGCTTAATCTTCTTTTCTTACTGCAACTGCTTCCGCATCTCATTTTGCTGTGTCTCCTGCTGCATTTGCTGCTGAATCTGCTGCTGCATCCCCTGCTGCTGCATCTCCTGCTGCATCTGCTCCTGCGTCTCCTTCTACTTCATCTGCTGCTGAATCCGCTGCTTCAGCTCCTCCTGCATCTCCTGCAGCTGCAGCTGCTTCTGCATCTCCTGCTTCTGGATCTCTTCCTGCATCTCCTGCTGCGGCATCTGCTGCTGCAGCTGAATCTCCAGCTGCATCTCCTGCTGCTGCATCATCTAATGCTGCATCTCCTGCGTAATCTCCTGCTTCTGCATCTCTGGCTTCGGCATCATCACCCGCTCCATCTCCTGCTTCTGCATCTCCTCCTGATGCATCTCCCTCTGCATCTCTTCCTGCTGCCTCTTCTACATTTCTTATAGAAAAATTTCCTCCTGCATCTCTTGTTGAATCTCCTTCTAGTGCATCTGCTGCTGAATCTCATACTGCTGAATCTACTGCTGCATCTCCTGCTGCTGCATCTCCTGCTGAATCTCCTGATGCAGCATCTCCTGCAGCATCTCCTGCTGCTGCCGCATTCCCTGCTGCGTTCCTGCTGCCTCTCCTGATGCTGCATCTCCTGCTTCATCTCCTTCTGCTGCAAATCCTTCTGTCTTTCCTGCTGCATCTCCTGTTGCATCTCTTGTGGCTGCATCTCCTGATGCTGCATTTCCCTCCTCATCTATTTATGCATCACTTGCTGCTGCATCTTCTGCATTTCCCGCTGCATCACTCCCTGCTACACCTCCTGCTGAAACTCCTACTGAGGCATTTCCAACATTTTCTGCTGCATCTGCTGCTGTTTCTTATACTTCTGCACCTCAAGCTACATCTCCTGCTGGTGCATCCACTGCTGCTGCATCTGTGGTTGCATCTCCTGCTACTGCGTCTGCGGCTGCATCTGCTGATGCTGTATCTCTTGCTGCATCTACTGCTGCTTCATCAAGTGCTGCGTCTCCTGCTGCCTCTCTTTCTCTGCACCATCTTCTCTGCATCTCCTGCTATTGCTTCCTCTGCTGCTGCGTTTTCTGCTGCATCTCCTGCTGCTGCACCACCTGCTGCCGCATCCCTAGCTGCATCTCCTCCTGCTGCATCTCCTGCTGCTGAATCTCCTGCACCTGCTGCTGCATCTGCTACTGCTACACCTCCTGCTACACCTCCTGATTCTTCATCTCATGCTTCTGGATCTCTCCTTCATCTCCTGCTGCTGCAACTCCTGCTGCTGCATCTCCTGCTCCATATCCTTCTGGCGCATCTACGGATTCGTGTTTTATTGCTGCTTTATTGCTGCTTCTCCTGCTGTTAAGTCTCCTGCAGGTGCAAACCCTGCTGCGTCTCCTGTTGCTGCAAACCCTGCTGCATCTCCTGCTGATGCATTGGTGGCTACATCTTTGCTGCTGCATCTCCTGCTGCATTTTCCTTTTTCATCTGCTGCCGTATTACCTTCTACATCTCGTCACGCTGCCCCTCCTGCATCTGCTGAAGATTCTCTTCCTAACGCCTCTCCTGCTGCGTCGTTTCTTGCTGCAACTGCTGCTGCGTCTGCTGCTGCACCCCCTTATTCTGCATCTCCTCCTGCACCTCTTGCTGCTGCATCTCCTGCTGCATCTCCTGCTGTTGCATCTCCTTCTGCTTCATCTCCTGCTTCATCTACTTCTCCTGCATATCCTTATATATCTCCTGCTGCATCTTCTATGGTATTTATTGCTGCATCTGCTGCCTCATCTCCTCCTGCAACTCCTGCTGCATTAGCTGATGCATCTCTTCCTTCTGCATCTCCTCCTTCATCTTCAGCTGATGCATCTCTGGCTTCATCTCCTGATATTTCATCTCTTGCAGCATCTGCTGTGGCATCTCCTACTGCTGCATCTCCTGCTGCAGCATCTCCTTCTGCATTTCTTGCTGCATCTGGTGCTGCTCTGCTGCTGAATCTCCTGCTACATGTCCTGCTGCTGTGCCTCCTGCTGCATCTCATACTGAATCTCCTGTTCCTGCATATCCTGCAGCACCTCCTGGTGCTGCATGTCCTGCTGCTGCATCTCTTAAAGCATCGGATGATAATGCTACGTCTCTTGCTCCTGCATCTCCTGCTGAATCTCCTGCTGCTATATATCTTGCTGCATCTTCTGCTGCTGCATCTCCTGCTGCTGCATCTCTTGCTGCGTCTCCTCCTACTTCATCTTCTGCTGCATCTCCTCCTACTGCTTTCCCTACTGCATCTATTTCTGCAAATCTCCTTCCGCATCTCCTGCTGCTGCGTGTCCTATTGCGAATCTGCTGCAGCATCTCCTGCTGAGGAATCCGCTGCTGAATCTGCACCTGCTGCTGCATCTCCTCCTGCTGCATCTCCTGCTGCTGCATCTCTTGCTGCGTCTCCTCCTACTTCATCTTCTGTTGCATCTCCTCCTACTGCTTTCCCTACTGCATCTATTTCTGCAAATCGCCTTCTGCATCTCCTGCTGCTGCGTGTCCTATTGCGAATCTGCTGCAGCATCTCCTGCTGAGGAATCCGCTGCTGAATCTGCACCTGCTGCTGCATCTCCTCCTGCTGCATCTCCTCCTGCTGCGTCTGCTATCGCATCTCCTGCTGAATACGTCTACCCTGCCGCCTCTCCTGCTGCTGCACCTCCTGCTGCAATGTCTACCGCTCGATCTCATACTGCATCTGCTGCTGCTGAATTTCCTACTGAATCGGCTGCTGCTGCATCTCCTGCTTCATCTCCAGCTGCTGCATCTCCTGCCGCTGTGTCTGCTCTTGAATCTACTGCTGCATCTCGCACCTCGAGGACTGTGTTCAGTTCTGGGCCCCTCACCACAAGAGGGATGTTGTGGCTCTGGAGCGAGACCAGAGAAGAGCAACGAAGCTGGGGAAGGGGCTGGAGAACAAATCTTATGAGGAGAGGCTGAGAGAGCTGGGGTTGTTCAGCCTGGAGAAGAGGAGGCTGAGGGGAGACCTTATTACTCTCTACAACTACCTGAAGGGAGGTTGTGGAGAGGAGGGAGCTGGGCTCTTCTCCCAAGTGACAGGGGACAGGACGAGAGGGAATGACCACAAGCTCCACCAGGGGAGATTTAGGCTTGAGATTAGGAAAAAATTCTTCACAGAGAGGGTGATTAGGCATTGGAACGGTCGCCCAGGGAGGTGGTTGAGTCACCGTCCCTGGAGGTGTTTAAGGTTAGGGTGGATGAGGTGCTTAGGAGCATGATTTAGGGCTTGGTGGGAATGGTTGGACTCGACGATCCAGTGGGTCTCTTCCAGCCTGGTTATTCTGCGATTCTGTGATGCTGTGATCGTCTGCTGCCGCATCTCCTGCTACTGCTGCATCTCCTTCTGCTGCCTCCCTTCTTGCTAAATCTCCTCCTGCATCTGCTGCTGCATCTCTCGCGGCTGCTCTAACTCATGCTGCATCTCTTGTTGCTGCATCTCCTGCTGCTGCATCTCCTGCTGCATCTCCTGCTGAATCACATGGTGCCTCTTCTGCTGCTGCATCTCCTGCTTCTGCCTCTCCTACTCCTGCATCTCTGCTGCTGCATCTCCTGCTTGTGCATTTCCAGCTCCTGCTTCTCCTGATGCATCTGCTGCTGCATCTCCTGCAGCATCTCCTACTGCTTCATCTCCACATCCTGCATCTCCTACTGCATCTGCTGCTACTGCACCTTATCCTGCTGCATCTCCTGCTCCATTTTCTTGTGCATCTGCTGCTTCATGTGCTGCTGTATCTTCTGCTGCTGCATCTCCTGCTGATGCGTCTGCTGTTGAATCTCCTGCTGCATCTCCTGCTGCTGCATCTTCTTCTCTGCAGATCCTGCTGCAGAATCTCCTGCTGCAGAATCTCCTGCTGCAGAATCTCCTGCTGCAATCTCCTACTGAATCCTCTGCTCATCTCTTGCAGCTGTAACTCCTGCTGTGTCTCCTGGTTCTGCACCTTCTTCTCTGCATCTTCTTCTCTGCATCTCCTGCTGCTGCAGAATCTTCTGCTGCATCTTCTGCTTCTTCATCTCCTGCTACTGCGTCTGCTGCATCATCTACTCCTGCTTCTCCTCCTACAGCATCTCCTTCTGTATCTCATGCTACATCTCATGAAGCTGTACATCTCTTCCTGCTGCATCTCCTGCTGAATATGCATCTATTGATGCATCTGCTGTTTCATCTCCTCTTGCTGCATCTCCTTCTGCATCTGCTCTTGAATCGGCTGTTGAAACTCCTGCTGCTGCACCTCCTTCTTCTGCATCTGCTTCTGCAGCTCCCGTTGCTGCATCTCCTGCTTCTTCATCTCACGCTCCTGATTCTTCTGCTGCTGTATCTCCTGCTAAAGCTCTTGCTTCATCTCCTGCTGCTACATTTTCTGCTGCTGCACCTCCTGCTGCTGCATCCCGATGCGTCTCCTACTGCTGCATATACTGATGTATCTCCTGCTGCATCACCCGCTATTGAATCCCCTGCTGCATTCCTGCTGCATCTCCTAATGCTGCATCTGCTGCTGCTGCATCTCTTGATGCTGCATCTCTTGCTGCATCTCCTGCTGATGCATCTCTAGCTGAATCTCCTCCTGCTGCTTCTCTTGGTGCTTCATATCCTGCATCTGCTGCTGCATCTGCTGCTACATCTCCTGCTGGTGTATCTCCCACTCCTGGATCTCCTCCTGCATCTATTGCTGCTGCATCTTCTGCTGAACCTCCTGCTGCTGCATCTCCATCTGCAACTACCTCTGATGCATCCGCAGATTCATCTCATAATGCTGCTTTCTTGCTGGACCTCCTGCTGCTGAAGCTACTGCTGCTGCAAACCCTGCTGCATCTACTTCTGCTGCATTTCAAGCTGCATTTTCTGCGCTGTATCTCCTGCTGCTGCTGCATCTCCTGCTGCTGCATCTCCTGTTGCTGCATCTCTTGTGAAATCTCCTTCAGCTTAATATATTGGTGCTGAACCTGATTCTTCATCTGATGCTGCATCTGCTGTATCTGCATCTCCGGCTGCATCTCTTGGTAGTGATTCTCCTGCTTCTGCATCTCTTGTTCTGCATCTGCTGCTTCATCTCCTGTTGCTGAATCTACTGGTGCTGCATCTACTGCTGCAACTGCTGCTGCATGTCTGCTTCTGCATCTCATGCTACAAGTCCTGCTGATGCATATCTTGCTGCATCTCCTGCTACTGAGTCTCCTGCATCTTTTGCTGCATCTGCTGTAGATTCATCTACTGTTGCATCTCCTTCTGCTGGATGTCCTCGTGCATCTCTTGATGCTGTATCCGCTGCTGCATCTCCTGTTCCTTCATCTCCTGCTGCATCTCCTGTTCCTTCATCTCCTGCTGCATCTCCTGTTCCTTCATCTCCTGCGGCATCTCCTGCTCCTTCATCTCCTGCTGCATCTCCTACTGCTCAATCTCATGCTGCTGCATCTCCTGCATCTGCTGCTGCATCTGCTCCTGATTCATCTACTGCTGCATCTCCTGCTACATCTCTTGCATCTCCTGCTACATCTCCTGATGTCTCTCCTGCTTCTGCATCTCCTGCCTCTGGATATCCTCCTGCATCTCCTGGTGCTTCGTCTGCTGCTCCATATACTTCAGATGCATCTGCGTATTCATCTTCTGCTGCTGCTGCTCTCTTGCTGGATCTCCTTCTGCTGGATCTCTTGCTGCTGCAATCCCCGCTGCATCTACTGCTTCTGCACACCCTACTTCATAACGGAATCACTTCATACATTTCCTTCTGCTTAATCTCCTAACGCTGCATCTCCTGCTTCATCTCCTTCTGCTGCATATATTGCTGCTGCATCTACTGCTGCTTCGTCTGCTGCTGCATCTCCTGATGCTGCACCTCATGGTGCATCTCCTCTTACTCACTATCTGTCTACATCTCCTTCTGCTACATCACATGCTACTGAATCTCTTTCCACATATCCTGCTGCTTCTACTGCTGCATCTCTTTCGGCTGCATCTCCTGCTCCATCTCCTGCTGGTGCATCTCCTCCTGCTTCATCTCCTGCTGCCGCATCTCTTTCTGCTTCATATTCCGCATTTCCCTGCTGCATCTCTTCCTGCTGCATCTCCTGCTGCATCTCCACCTGCTGCCTCTGCAGCATCTGCTGCTGCTTCACATGCTGCTGCTTCACATGCTGCTGCATCTACTGCTGCTCCGTGTGCTGCTTCAGCTCCTGCTTTTGACTCTCCTGCTGCTGCATCTGCTGCTTCAGATCCTGCTTTTGACTCTCCTGCTGCTGCATCTGCTGCTTCAGATCCTGCTTTTGACTCTCCTGCTGCTGCATCTGCTGCTTCAGATCCTGCTTTTGACTCTCCTGCTGCTGCATCTGCTGCTTCAGATCCTGCTTTTGACTCTCCTGCTGCTGCATCTGCTGCTTCAGATCCTGCTTTTGACTCTCCTCCTGCTGCATCTGCTGCTTCAGATCCTGCTTTTGACTCTCCTGCTGCTGCATCTGCTGCTTCAGATCCTGCTTTTGACTCTCCTGCTGCTGCATCTGCTGCTTCAGATCCTGCTTTTGACTCTCCTGCTGCTGCATCTGCTGCTTCAGATCCTGCTTTTGACTCTCCTGCTGCTGCATCTGCTGCTTCAGATCCTGCTTTTGACTCTCCTCCTGCTGCATCTGCTGCTTCAGATCCTGCTTTTGACTCTCCTGCTGCGGCATCTGCTGCTTCAGATCCTGCTTTTGACTCTCCTGCTGCTGCATCTGCTGCTTCAGATCCTGCTTTTGACTCTCCTGCTGCTGCATCTGCTGCTTCAGATCCTGCTTTTGACTCTCCTGCTGCTGCATCTGCTGCTTCAGATCCTGCTTTTGACTCTCCTGCTGCTGCATCTGCTGCTTCAGATCCTGCTTTTGACTCTCCTGCTGCTGCATCTGCTGCTTCAGATCCTGCTTTTGACTCTCCTGCTGCTGCATCTGCTGCTTCAGATCCTGCTTTTGACTCTCCTGCTGCGGCATCTGCTGCTTCAGATCCTGCTTTTGACTCTCCTGCTGCGGCATCTGCTGCTTCAGATCCTGCTTTTGACTCTCCTGCTGCTGCATCTGCTGCTTCAGATCCTGCTTTTGACTCTCCTGCTGCGGCATCTGCTGCTTCAGATCCTGCTTTTGACTCTCCTCCTGCGGCATCTGCTGCTTCAGATCCTGCTTTTGACTCTCCTGCTGCTGCATCTGCTGCTTCAGATCCTGCTTTTGACTCTCCTGCTGCGGCATCTGCTGCTTCAGATCCTGCTTTTGACTCTCCTGCTGCTGCATCTGCTGCTTCAGATCCTGCTTTTGACTCTCCTGCTGCTGCATCTGCTGCTTCAGATCCTGCTTTTGACTCTCCTGCTGCGGCATCTGCTGCTTCAGATCCTGCTTTTGACTCTCCTCCTGCTGCATCTGCTGCTTCAGATCCTGCTTTTGACTCTCCTGCTGCGGCATCTGCTGCTTCAGATCCTGCTTTTGACTCTCCTCCTGCGGCATCTGCTGCTTCAGATCCTGCTTTTGACTCTCCTGCTGCGGCATCTGCTGCTTCAGATCCTGCTTTTGACTCTCCTGCTGCTGCATCTGCTGCTTCAGATCCTGCTTTTGACTCTCCTGCTGCTGCATCTGCTGCTTCAGATCCTGCTTTTGACTCTCCTGCTGCTGCATCTGCTGCTTCAGATCCTGCTTTTGACTCTCCTGCTGCTGCATCTGCTGCTTCAGATCCTGCTTTTGACTCTCCTGCTGCTGCATCTGCTGCTTCAGATCCTGCTTTTGACTCTCCTGCTGCTGCATCTGCTGCTTCAGATCCTGCTTTTGACTCTCCTGCTGCTGCATCTGCTGCTTCAGATCCTGCTTTTGACTCTCCTGCTGCTGCATCTGCTGCTTCAGATCCTGCTTTTGACTCTCCTGCTGCTGCATCTGCTGCTTCAGATCCTGCTTTTGACTCTCCTGCTGCTGCATCTGCTGCTTCAGATCCTGCTTTTGACTCTCCTGCTGCGGCATCTGCTGCTTCAGATCCTGCTTTTGACTCTCCTGCTGCTGCATCTGCTGCTTCAGATCCTGCCCTTTTGACTCTCCTGCTGCTGCATCTGCTGCTTCAGATCCTGCTTTTGACTCTCCTGCTGCTGCATCTGCTGCTTCAGGTCCTGCTTTTGACTCTCCTGCTGCTGCATCTGCTGCTTCAGATCCTGCTTTTGACTCTCCTGCTGCTGCATCTGCTGCTTCAGATCCTGCTTTTGACTCTCCTCCTGCTGCATCTGCTGCTTCAGATCCTGCTTTTGACTCTCCTGCTGCGGCATCTGCTGCTTCAGATCCTGCTTTTGACACTCCTGCTGCTGCATCTGCTGCTTCAGATCCCGCTTTTGACTCTCCTGCTGCTGCATCTGTGCTTCAGATCCTGCTTTTGACTCTCCTGCTGCTGCATCTGCTGCTTCAGATCCTGCTTTTGACTCTCCTGCTGCGGCATCTGCTGCTTCAGATCCTGCTTTTGACTCTCCTGCTGCTGCATCTGCTGCTTCAGATCCTGCTTTTGACTCTCCTGCTGCTGCATCTGCTGCTTCAGATCCTGCTTTTGACTCTCCTGCTGCTGCATCTGCTGCTTCAGATCCTGCTTTTGACTCTCCTGCTGCTGCATCTGCTGCTTCAGATCCTGCTTTTGACTCTCCTGCTGCTGCATCTGCTGCTTCAGATCCTGCTTTTGACTCTCCTGCTGCTGCATCTGCTGCTTCAGATCCTGCTTTTGACTCTCCTGCTGCGGCATCTGCTGCTTCAGATCCTGCTTTTGACTCTCCTGCTGCTGCATCTGCTGCTTCAGATCCTGCTTTTGACTCTCCTGCTGCTGCATCTGCTGCTTCAGATCCTGCTTTTGACTCTCCTGCTGCGGCATCTGCTGCTTCAGATCCTGCTTTTGACTCTCCTGCTGCTGCATCTGCTGCTTCAGATCCTGCTTTTGACTCTCCTGCTGCTGCATCTGCTGCTTCAGATCCTGCTTTTGACTCTCCTGCTGCTGCATCTGCTGCTTCAGATCCTGCTTTTGACTCTCCTGCTGCTGCATCTGCTGCTTCAGATCCTGCTTTTGACTCTCCTGCTGCTGCATCTGCTGCTTCAGATCCCGCTTTTGACTCTCCTGCTGCTGCATCTGCTGCTTCAGATCCTGCTTTTGACTCTCCTGCTGCGGCATCTGCTGCTTCAGATCCTGCTTTTGACTCTCCTGCTGCGGCATCTGCTGCTTCAGATCCTGCTTTTGACTCTCCTGCTGCTGCATCTGCTGCTTCAGATCCTGCTTTTGACTCTCCTGCTGCTGCATCTGCTGCTTCAGATCCTGCTTTTGACTCTCCTGCTGCTGCATCTGCTGCTTCAGATCCTGCTTTTGACTCTCCTGCTGCTGCATCTGCTGCTTCAGATCCTGCTTTTGACTCTCCTGCTGCTGCGGCATCTGCTGCTTCAGATCCTGCTTTTGACTCTCCTGCTGCTGCATCTGCTGCTTCAGATCCTGCTTTTGACTCTCCTGCTGCTGCATCTGCTGCCGCGTGTTTCGCTTCAGCTTCACGCGGCTTATTCAGCTGCATCCAGCGACAGGACGGTGAGTTCTGCTTTTGGGGGAGCCCCAGGCGACTGGGGGCTTCCCGAACGGGGAAAAACCCTAAAAAACTCGATCGGAAAAATCGGTGCCGGGCTCAACGGGCCGATCCCACGCGGTGACTGATGGGAGGGGGGGGGTCCCAGAAGCTCCCGCGGGGGATTTAAAGGGCCCTTGAAGGGGAGGGGGGCAAAGAGGTGCTGGGCTCATTAAACAAGGCTCATTAAGCAAGGCAGGGCGAGCAGGAGCACGGTCGGAAGGGATTGAGGGAAACGGTGGATGCCCGACGAAAGGCTAAAGCAGCGCCAAGCGTGGTGGACGCTGCCACCCAGACGGAGCCCCCGGTGGGCACAGGCAGCTCCCCAGGCCCTGGGGTGCAGGCAGTTGCCCCCCTCCTGGAGTGGCTCACGCCTCTGGCTCAGGCTCCACCTGTGGAAGCTGCGCTCGGGTAGGGGAACTGCTCCAGATGGTGGAAGAACTTAGAAAATAAGTGGAAAGGCTGAGGGCCATCAGGGAGTGTGAGAGGGAGATAGATGAGTGGAGCAGGACCCTCTCACAGGCTGCTGGAGCTAGTGATGCTGAGTATCCCCCACCGGGAAGCTGCGAGGATGGGAGAGACAGAGATAGGGAACGGCAGCAGGTTCCTCTCCAGAGAAGGAAACCTGCTCCCCCTACCCAGGCAATTAACCCCCAGATCTCTCTGGGGAGCAAATATGAGGTGCTGAGGGTGCATCCAAGCCCTAAAGATGAAGAGGGCTGCACCCACAGCCTAGAAGTGCTTCCGAAACCCCATCACCCTCCCACAGCCTTAAAAACATCCTCGGTTAGAAAGAAGAGGAGGGTGATTGTCTTGGGGGATTCCCTTCTCCAAGGAATGGAGGGTCCCATCCGTAGGCTGGACCCGCTCCGTAGGGAGCTCTGCTGCTTGCCGGGAGCATCAGTGAGGGACGTTACTAGAAAGCTCCCTTCCCTGGTCAAAGACACCGACTACTACCCGCTCTTAGTTTTTCAACTTGGTAATGAGGAAATAGAACATAGAAAGCCTAAAGCCATCAAAAGGGTCTTCAAGGCACTTGGGAGAATGATCGAGGGCTCTGGGGCTCAGGTGATATTCAACTCCATCCCAATACTAAGGAACCAGGAGAAAGAAATGAGGAATAAGAAACGGGTTAATGAATGGCTTAGGGACTGGTGTGAGAAGAGGGGCTTTGGGTTCTTTAATCATGGGGAGGCCCACGCACCCCCAGGCTTTCTCACTAGGGATGGGACACGCCTGTCTGCTAGGGGGACAAAAGCCCTCACCAAAAACCTAGTTAAGCTCATAAATCGAGCTTTAAACTAGATGTGAGGGGATGGAGGCCAGTCGGGATGGGAGTGAGCCTGGAGGTGACACCTGGAGGTGATAAAGGGGGGGGGTGTGCTGGCAACACCTGCTGGTGTTTCACCACTGAGCACGAGGGGGTGAGTGCAGCTGGGGATGGGAGGCAGCAAACTGGCCCTGTGGCCTTAGTTAAGTCAAGGATCGCTCGGTTGGGTCCCTATTGCGAAGGGTGAAGCTTCGCCTGCCCAGCTGAAGGGCATTTACACCAATGCACGCAGCGTGGGGAATAAGAAGGAGGAGCTGGAAGCTGTGGAAGGGCAAGGAGACTACGATGTCGTTGCCATCGCGGAGACGTGGTGGGATGACTCGTACGACTGGAGCGAACCCATGGTGGGGTATAAACTCTTTAGGAAGGGTAGAAGAGGAGGTGGGGTAGCCCTCTATGTTAGAGAGGGCTTGATACCCTTGAGTTGGACTATGGTCAAGATGGGACTGAGCGCCTGAGGGTGAAAATCAGAGGAGTCCACGGGCACGTAGGGATTGTGATGGGAGTCTGCTATAGACCGTCCAACCAAGAAGAAGCAGCCGATGAGCTCTTCTACAAACAACTGAGTGTAGTCTCAAAATCGCTACCTCTAGTCCTTGTGGGAGACTTCAATTCCCCAGATATAGGCTGGGAGGATAATACAGCAGAAAGGAAGCAGTCCCGGAGGTTCCTGGAGTGTCTGGAAGAGAATTTTCTCGCAGAGCTGGTGAGCGAACCGACCATGGATGGTGCCCTCCTGGACCTGCTGTTGGTGAGCAGAGAAGGGCTGGTGGGGATGTGAAGGTTGGAGGATGCTTGGGGCAATCGATCATGAGATGATAGAGTTCTCAGTGCAGGGTAAGATGAAGAAGGAGGTTAGCAGAACGGTCGCCCTCAACTTTCAGAGAGGAGACTTTGGGCTGTTCAGAATTCTGGTCGGAAAAGTCGCGTGGGAGACGCTCCTTGAAGGCAAAGGTGTCCATGAGGGCTGGGAGCTCTTCAAGAAGGGACTCCTAGCAGCTCAGGAGACAACAAAAAGTCTCTCTACAAATACGTCAACAGCCAAAGGAGGGCGAGGGAGAATCTCCAGCCCCGGGTAGGTGCAGAGGGAACAACAGTAACAGGGGACGAAGACAAGGCTGAAGGGCTCAATGCCTCTTTGCCTCAGTCTTTAACAGTAAAGAAAATTGTTCCCTTTCCCCCCTCCCTTCCCGCCTTTTCCCCCTTTTCCGTGTGTTTCCACGTGTTCTTTCTCATGTTTCTCCGTGTCCCTTCATGCCTTTCCATGTTTTCTCGTGTCCCTGTGTTCCCTGGGTTCCTCCATGTTCCCCTATTCTCTCCCTGTCCCTCCACGTCCCCCTGTCCCTCCACGTCCCCCTGTCCCTCCACGTCCCCCTGTCCCTCCACGTCCCCCTGTCCCTCCACGTCCCCCTGTCCCTCCACGTCCCCCTGTCCCTCCACGTCCCCCTGTCCCTCCACGTCCCCCTGTCCCTCCACGTCCCCCTGTCCCTCCACGTCCCCCTGTCCCTCCACGTCCCCCTGTCCCCTCCACGTCCCCCTGTCCCCTCCACGTCCCCCTGTCCCCTCCACGTCCCCCTGTCCCCTCCACGTCCCCCTGTCCCCTCCACGTCCCCCTGTCCCCTCCACGTCCCCCTGTCCCCTCCACGTCCCCCTGTCCCCTCCACGTCCCCCTGTCCCCTCCACGTCCCCCTGTCCCCTCCACGTCCCCCTGTCCCCTCCACGTCCCCCGTGTCCCCTCCACGTCCCCCGTGTCCCCTCCACGTCCCCCGTGTCCCCTCCACGTCCCCCGTGTCCCCTCCACGTCCCCCGTGTCCCCTCCACGTCCCCCCGTGTCCCCCCCACGTCCCCCCGTGTCCCCCCCACGTCCCCCCGTGTCCCCCCCACGTCCCCCCGTGTCCCCCCCACGTCCCCCCGTGTCCCCCCCACGTCCCCCCGTGTCCCCCCCACGTCCCCCCGTGTCCCCCCCACGTCCCCCCGTGTCCCCCCCACGTCCCCCCGTGTCCCCCCCACGTCCCCCCGTGTCCCCCCCACGTCCCCCCGTGTCCCCCCCACGTCCCCCCGTGTCCCCCCCACGTCCCCCCGTGTCCCCCCCACGTCCCTCCGTGTCCCCCCCACGTCCCTCCGTGTCCCCCCCACGTCCCTCCGTGTCCCCCCCCACGTCCCTCCGTGTCCCCCCCCACGTCCCTCCGTGTCCCCCCCACGTCCCTCCGTGTCCCCCCCACGTCCCTCCGTGTCCCCCCCACGTCCCTCCGTGTCCCCCCCACGTCCCTCCGTGTCCCCCCCACGTCCCTCCGTGTCCCCCCCACGTCCCTCCGTGTCCCCCCCACGTCCCTCCGTGTCCCCCCCACTGGTGTTTATAGTAGGCTTGGGGGTGTTTTGGAGGGCCAGAGCGGCTTTAGGGGGGCTTAGGGGGATGTTAGAGTGGGTTTGGGGGGTTTAGAGTGGATTTTATGGGTTTTTTGGGGGGTTACAGTGAGTTTGGGGGGGTTAGAGTGGGTTTGGGGGGGTTAGAGTGGATTTTATGGGGTTTTTGGGGGTTACAGTGAGTTTGGGGGGGTTAGAGTGGGTTTGGGGGGGTTAGAGTGGATTTTATGGGGTTTTTGGAGGGGTTACAGTGAGTTTGGGGGGGTTAGAGTGTGTTTGGGGGGTTTAGAGTGGATTTTATGGGTTTTTGGGGGGGTTACAGTGAGTTTGGGGGGTTAGAGTGGGTTTGGGGGGGGTTAGAGTGGATTTTATGGTGGTTTTGGGGGGTCCCAATGAGTTTGGGGCGGTTAGAGTGGATTTGATGGGGTTTTTTGGGTTTAGAGTGGGTTTGGGGGGGTTAGAGTGGATTTTATGGGATTTTGAGGGTTACAGTGAGTTTGGGGGGGTTACAGTGAGTTTGGGGGGGTTCAGAGTGGATTTTATGGTTTTTTGGGGGGTTACAGTGAGTTTGGGGGGGTTAGAGTGGGTTTGGGGATGTTTAGAGTGGATTTTATGGGTTTTTTGGGGGTCCCAATGAGTTTGGGGGGGTTAGAGTGGATTTGGGAGTGTTTAGAGTGGATTTTATGGTTTTTTTGGGGGGTTACAGTGAGTTTGGGGGGGTTAGAGTGGGTTTGGGGGGTTTAGAGTGGATTTTATGGGTTTTTGGGGGGTTACAGTGAGTTTGGGGGGGTTAGAGTGGGTTTGGGGATGTTTAGAGTGGATTTTATGGGTTTTTTGGGGGGTCCCAATGAGTTTGGGGGGGTTAGAGTGGATTTGGGAGTGTTTAGAGTGGATTTTATGGTTTTTTTGGGGGGTTACAGTGAGTTTGGGGGGGTTAGAGTGGGTTTGGGGGGTTTAGAGTGGATTTTATGGGTTTTTGGGGGGGGTCCCAGTGAGTTTGGGGGGGGTTAGAGTGGGTTTGGGGGGGGTTAGAGTGGATTTTATGGGTTTTTTGGAGGGGATACAGTGAGTTTGGGGGGGTTAGAGTGGGTTTGGGGGTGTTTAGA
>JAUNZM010001261.1:0-197844 GCA_033459285.1 Clamator glandarius
TGATTTGAAGCTGAAAGAGATAAGATTTAGTTGAAATATTAGAAGGAAATTTTCCCTGTGAGAATAGGAGGCCCTGGCCCAGGCTGCTCAGAGAAATGGTGACTCCCCAATTCCTGGAGGTGTCCAAGGGCAGGCGGGATGGGGCTTGGAGCAACCGGATCCAGGAGGTGGCCCTGCCCACAGCTGGGGTGGAACTGGGTGGGCTTTGCCGTCCCTTCCCACCCAAACCATTCCGTGATTCCACGACAAGATGAGTGGGGGGTGACAGAAGCCAAAGAGCTCCCACCAAAAGCCTCTCGGGGCCCCACCTTGATGGTGCTGAGGTCCATGGGGTGCTTGATGATGTCGTGATAGTCGTGCAGCCCCAGGGCGGAGGCGTCGACGGGCTTGTAGAAGGGCCAAGCGTAGGCCGCGTGCTTCTTGGAGAGCAGCTCCTTCAGGATCCCGTTGCAGTACTTGAGCTGCTCCGATAACTTGCCCTTCTTGGACGTCTGGTGCTGCTGCGAATCCGGTAAATCCTTGCGGGGGGGGCTTGATGGGACGGCCGCTCTCGCGCCGGGCGGGAATCTTGGCCGCTTTGGGCTCCACCAGGGTGGCTGAGGGCGAGGATTCGCCGCTGGTGGCGATGATGGCGGTGGTGGTGGGGAGTGGTGGTGTCCGCTTTCCGCTTGACGCCCTTCTTCTGCCAGAGGGGAAAACGAGCCGGCGTGAGGCACAGCCACCCCACGGAAGCCAACCCCACGCTCCAGCCCTCTCCAGCCCCACCGATGCCGTCCTATACTCCAACCCTGCACTCCGGCCCTCTCCAGCCCCACATCCAGCCCTCTCCAGCCCCACGGAAGCCGTCCCCACGCTCCAGCCCTCTCCAGCCCCACATACAGCCCTCTCCAGCCCCACCGATGCCGTCCCATACTCCAGCCCTGCACTCCGGCCCTCTCCAGCCCCACATCCAGCCCTCTCCAGCCCCACGGCAGCCATCCCCACGCTCCAGTCCTCTCCAGCCCCACAGAAGCCGTCCCATACTCCAGCCCTGCACTCCGGCCCTCTCCAGCCCCACAGAAGCCAGGCCCCCACTCCAGTCCTCTCTAGCCCCACCGATGCCGTCCCATACTCCAGCCCTGCACTCCGGCCCTCTCCAGCCCCACAGAAGCCAGGCCCCCCACTCCATCCCTCTCCAGCCCCACGGAAGCCGTCCCCACGCTCCAGCCCTCTCCAGCCCCACAGAAGCCGTCCCCACGCTCCAGCCCTCTCCAGCCCTACCGATGCCGTCCCATACTCCAGCCCCACATCCAGCCCTCTCCAGCCCCACGGAAGCCGTCCCCACGCTCCAGCCCTCTCCAGCCCCACATCCAGCCCTCTCCAGCCCCACGGAAGCCGTCCCCACGCTCCAGCCCTCTCCAGCCCCACATCCAGCCCTCTCCAGCCCCACCGATGCCATCCCATACTCCAGCCCTGCACTCCGGCCCTCTCCAGCCCCACATCCAGCCCCACGGAAGCCGGCCCCACGCTCCAGCCCTGCACTCCGGCCCTTCCCGGCCCTACGGAAGCCGGCCGTCTCCTCGTACCTTGGCCACGGGCTGGGTGGGAGCGGGCGCAGCCAGAACGGCCGGGGCGGTGGAGTGCAGCGACTTGAGGATCGGAGCGGAGATCACGGATGGGTGGGGAATGTTGACGATGGTGGTGGGGATGTCGGGGCTCGGGGTGAAGACGGTGGTGTGGGACACGGAGGAGACAGCCGGCACTTGCTGAGCAGCCGTGAGTCCCGCCAGGAGCGCTGGGCCGGGATATGGAGCCTCCGTTAGCGCCGCCGTCGTGCCAGGGAGGACGCCGGGCCCTGCTCCCTCAGGATCCCTCCCAAACCGCGGAACCATCGCGCCCCGTACCTGCTGCCCGGGATGCTCCCTTCTTGTGGCTGTTCTTGGCCACCGGCACCACGATCTCCTGCTCCTCCGGCGGCATCTGCGCCACCTTCTGCAGGAAGATCTTCTCCAGGGTTTGGGCCATCAGCACGATGTCGTCTGTGGGCTGCGAGGAGAACCAGAGGCAGGATGAGAATCCACCGGGAAGGTCTCAGAGGAGGCACCGGCAGCCCCGGCGCGGTTCCCACCTTGTTGTAGATGTAGCAGTTGGTGAACATGGTGTTGAAGTCCTGCATGCACTCGGCGGCGCCCCAGTAGTAGTTGTTCTCTAGGCGCCGCTTGATCGTCCCCATGTCCATGGGCTGCTTGATGATCTTGTGGTAATCCTGCCGGCAAAACCCACGGAATTTGTGGTCAGGGAGGCTCTGGTTTACCAGGCCGCGTCCCCAGCAGCAGCATCCCCGCTCCCACCACCGCCTGGCACCCAGCAAAGCGCTGGGATCCGTGCCACTTTCTGGCGTGCGAGCCAGGGTCGGCTCGCAACGCTGGAGCCAGTGCCGCGTTCCAAGGCCTGACACCCGCATTCAGGCCGGAGCCGTGCTCCAGCACCGGGACAACGATCCGGAGCCAGCTCGCCCGCGTCCGAGCCGGAGTCGCGCTCCAGGACGAGCGCATCGCCCCGCGGCCCACTCGCCCGAGCCGGAACCAAACACCCGTTCACACAGCAACTCTCGCTCCTCAGCCAAGCGCAGGCAGGGGTTGGATGGAGATCGGGGAATCGCCTCCAGATCTGGTCCCCGTCCCGAGATCCCGAGAGTGCCACCGTCCCTCTAGCCCACGGAGGCTCAGGGAGGGCCCTGGGGAGCAGCCAGCTCTGCCGGGGGCGCCTACGCTACCGGGAAGGGCCGGATCCCGGCGCCTGGAAGGCACCACGCACCCCAGATGAGAGGCGGGATGAGGCTCGGGAAAGGCTAAGGCTAATTTTGGAAGAGCAAAACCTCTGTGGAAATTACCTCTGGGCTTTAACTCCTTGGGCGCCACAGGTGCACAGGGGGGCTGGCGTTTAAAATTGGGGTCACAGGATGTCTTCTACAAATTCATGGATGGGAATCTGCAAAACGCATTCAGGGCACAAGAGATTAGGAGGGAAAGCGGCCGGGACAACTCCAGAGCGGCTGCGTCACCTCATCCATACCTTTGTAGGGGACATCGGGGACAAAACAGGGGCGGCAGCTGCTCTGAGGACGTCGCCAGGACCAGCCTGGACGCCTGTAAGGGTCTGAGGGGCGGCCAGAACGGATCCGGCCCCTCGGGAAAGGCCGGCACAGCCCGAAGACCTGCGGCTGCGTTGCTATGGCAGAGCCCCCAGGAGGGGACCGGCGCTGGCCCTGGCACTCTCGGGCTGGGAAGCCACATTCCGATGTGGAATTTGGGGATACGGCTGCCCTAAGGCCCCCCTGCCTGCGCGGGGAGCGAGCGAAGGGGACACACACACAGGCCAGACTCGCGCAGGCCGTCGCGTCAACCGCACGCAGGGCTGGTTACCGGCAGGCCCAGCTTGACGGCGTCGACCGGCTGGCGGAAAGGCCAAGCGAACTGGTGCTTCCAGAGCGCCTTCATCACCACTTTGTGCAGGTACTGCAGCTGGTTGGTGATCCGGCCCGGCTTCTTGGGATTGGAAACCTCCGGCGGAGGCGGATTCACCTGCGGGGACGGCAGGGCCGGCACCGAGGCCATGGTGGGGCTCTCGAAGCCCTCATAGAGGAGCGAGGGTTTGCGGATCCGCTTGCCGGGGGTCGATTCCGTCGCCAGGCCCATGAGCCCGGCGTTGCCCTCTCCCAGAATCCTGGAAAGGGGAGCAGAGACAGGATTTAGCGCGTCGAAAGAGAACCGGAACGCCGCAGCGCCACCAAAAAAAAAAATAACTGGAACGCCGCAACGCCGCCAAAAACTCGAGCCGGAGCGCAGGATTCCCAGGAGGAACCCCCGGAAGGAGCCGCAATCGAGGGCGGCGGCAACGCCACCGCGCTTGGCTACGGCACAGCGGAAGGAGCCGATCCCATTTCCCAGGACGCGAGCCAGCACCCATCCCGCTCTCCCAAGGGATCGGGTCGGGAGCTCCCGTTAATTGCTGGGCCCGTTAATTGCTGCCAGGCGGGCACGGGGATCCCCGAGAGGCTGGCAAAGGGGGTTCCAGGCTCCAACAAAGGGCACGGAGCGCGGCGACGGGGACACGGCCCGTGTCACCATGGCAGGAGCGCGGTGCCGGAAGCTTCCGCAGGGACGAGGCAGGGCTGGCGGCACCCACGGCACCAGGGAGACGACGCAGCCACGTCACCCGCGCAACCGCCCCAGCGCCAGCTCCAGGCCACAAATCAGCCTCTCGGGGCCCAAAAAGCAGCTTTTCAGGGCCCCCAGAATCAAGCTTCTCACGCCCCAAAAACTCAGCCTCTCGGGACAACCTCCCAGTATCTTCAAGCCAAGGCCCAGCCCTTCAGGATCAAATACCAGAGGCAAGAATCAAGATTTTAATCAAGATTTTAAACCTCAATATCAGCGCTTTAAGGTCAAAGCAGTGTTTTCGGAGCAAAAAACTCAACATCGTTAAGGCAAATGCCGGCGTTTTGGGGCCAAATCCCAGCATTTTTAAGGCTAAAGCCTCAGTATTTTTACAGCAAATGCAAAAAACATCATTTAAAGGCAAAAAAAATCAGCACCTGAGGGTGAAGGGCCTTGCACTTCCAAAATAAAGGCCCAATATTCTTAAGAAAAATTAAAAAAATCAGAAATTTAGGGCAAACCTCAACATTTTAAGCTTCCCAGAAGCGGTGGGAAGGGCTGAACCCCCACCCCCTAAATGGGGGGTGAAGCCCCCCTTGTCCCCAGGTGACCCTGGGGGGGTCGGTGTCCCTGTCACCCCCTGGGTGGGAGGATGAGGTTCCAGCTCCCAGTAAGCCCTGTGCGTCCCAGAGCTCCCAGTATCCCCTGGCCTCCTGGCTCCCAGTAAGGCCAGGGCCAGCTCCCAGTGACACCACTCGCTGCCCCTCACCTCCCAGTATCACCAGCCCCAAAGCTCCCAGATACCCCTGCGTCCTCCAGCCCCACGGCTCCCAGTAACACCAGTACTGGATACCAGTAACCCCTGCATCGCCTCCCAGTTACTCCTGTATCCTCCAGCCCCACGGCTCCCAGTAACACCAGTACTGGATACCAGTAACCCCTGCATCGCCTCCCAGTTACTCCTGCGTCCTCCAGCCCCACGGCTCCCAGTAACACCAGTACTGGATACCAGTAACCCCTGCATCGCCTCCCAGTTACTCCTGCGTCCTCCAGCCCCACGGCTCCCAGTAACACCAGTACTGGATACCAGTAACCCCTGCATCGCCTCCCAGTTACTCCTGTATCCTCCAGCCCCACGGCTCCCAGTAACACCAGTGCCCCCCACATCCCAGCAAGCCCCCACAGCTGCCAGTAACACCCACACCGCTTCCCAGTAACACCACTGTCAGCTCCCAGTAACACCAGTGTCAGCTCCCAGTGCCTTCAGCCCCGTGGCTCCCAGTAACCTCCGTGTCACCTCCCAGTGACACCAGTGACACCAGTGACCCCAGCCCCCCAGCTCCCAGAGACACCAGTGCCACCCCAAAGCTCCCAGTGCCACCCTCCAGCTGCCAGTGCCACCAGTGCCTCCTCCCACTGCCCCCCAGCTCCCAGTGCCACCAGTGCCTCCACCCAGTGCCCACCATTCCCCAGTGACACCAGTGTCGCCTGCAGGACCCCCCAGTTCCGAGTGTCTCCAGCGCATCCCCAGAGTGCCCAGCGCCACCCCCGGAGCGCCCAGTGCCACCCAGTGCCACCCCCCAGGACCTCCCAGCTCCCAGTGACACCAGTGCCGCCCCAGAGCGCCCAGCGACACCCCAGAGCGCCCAGTGACACCAGTGCCTCCCCAGAGCGACCAGTGACACCCCAGAGCGCCCAGTGACACCAGTGCCGCCCCAGAGCGCCCAGCGACACCCCAGAGCGCCCAGTGACACCAGTGCAGCCCCAGAGCGCCCAGTGACACCCCAGAGCGCCCAGTGACACCAGTGCCGCCCCAGAGCGCCCAGTGACACCCCAGAGCGCCCAGTGACACCCCAGAGCGCCCAGTGACACCAGTGCCGCCCCAGAGCGCCCAGTGACACCCCAGAGTTCCCAGTGACACCAGTGCCGCCCCAGAGCGCCCAGTGACACCCCAGAGTTCCCAGTGACACCAGTGCCACCCCCCAGGGCCCCCCACCTCCCAGTGACACCAGTGCCTCTCCAGAGTTCCCGGTGCCACCAGTGCCGCCCCAGAGCGCCCAGTGACACCCCAGAGTTCCCAGTGCCACCAGTGCCACCCCCCAGGGCCCCCCACCTCCCAGTGACACCAGTGCCTCTCCAGAGTTCCCAGTGCCACCAGTGCAGCCCCAGAGTTCCCAGTGACACCAGTGCCGCCCCCCAGGCCCTCCCAGCTCCCAGTGACACCAGCGTCACCCCAGAGCTCCCAGCGTCCCCAGTGCCTCCCCCCAGTCCCGCCAGCACCTACTTGCTCTGGGGATTCACATTCTGCAGCATCGCGGCGGCTGCGCGCTCGGCCCGCGCTCCCGGCCGCCCTTCGCCTCCTCCTCCTCCTCCTCCTCCTCCAGCCGCCGCCGCCTCCTCCGACGAGCCCCCCACTTTGCCCGGCGCCCCCTGCCCGCTCAGCGCATCCCCGGGCGGCGGGGAGGGGGGAGAAGCGGCCGGGCACCCCCTCCCCTAGCCCGGGGCAGGGTTAGCCTCAGCCCGGCGAGCGAACCCGCCTTCACATCAACGGCCGCGGAGAAAATGGCGGCGGATGAGGGGAGAAGGAGGAGGAGGTGGGGGGGGGGGGGGGTGTCCTTCTTCAGAGCCCCCGCAGACCCCGGAATCCTGCGCGATCCCGTCAATACAGGCCTCGCCGCGTCGCTCAGAGCTCGCTGCGTTCGGAGAGACCGGGGACGAAGCGACGCGCGGCGATCCGGGAGGCGGATGACAACGGATTGTAAGCGGGGAATCACCGGCCGGGCTCCATCTTGGCTTCGCTGAAGGGAGGAGGAGGCCCGGGACGAGGACCCTCGCCGCCGGCCGCAGGCAGGGGTCGCTACGGAGGCCGGGCAGGGTCCGGCGGAGCCCGCCGGGAGCGCGGAGGCGGGGGATGGATCCGGATTGGGGCCGCCCCCCCGCCCGCCCTGCACCGGGCCCGACCCGCTCCGTCCCGCGTCCCAGCGAAATGGCGCCTCCCGGCCTGCCCCCCGCCTCCCTTATATAGACAGCGCCCGGCCTCCCATTGGCCTCCGGCTCCGCTGGCGTCACGCGCCGGCCCCGCCCCGCCCCTCGGCGCCCGCGGTGGGCGGGGCCTCGCGCCTCGCGCCGCTCCCATTGGCCGCGCGCGCCGCCCCTCCCGCCGGCGCGCGCCCCACCCCGCGCGCCCCCCCGCCCGCCGCCCCCCCCCGCCGCGCGCGCCCATTGGCCCGCGCCCCCCAGTCCTTGCGCGCCCATTGGCCGCCGCGTCACGTGACGGGGCGGGGCCACGCGGCCGTTGGCGCCGACGAAGGGAGGAGGGGGGGGGGGGAAAGACGCTGCCGCCATCTTGGCCGGCGGAGGCGGCGGCGCGGGGACAATGGAACCCCGCGATGCCGGGCGGCCCCGCCGCCTCCCCGCTCCCCGCGGGGCCCAGGGGGGATCCCCGCGAACCTCGTCACCCCCCTCGCCGAGGGGCTAAGAGCCCGCTGGGACCGGCGCCGCCGCGCCTCGCCCTGGGGTTGGGGGGGGGGGGGGGGCTGTTTCTGACACCGCGATTCTGCGGCGTCAGCTGGGAGACCAGCCGCCTCCCCCAACCCGTACGGCGGCCCCGGTGGGGCCTAACCCGCACCGACCGGTGGGCGCGCTCACCGCCCGGTACCCCCGTCCGAGCAGCGTGGGTGGGGGCAGAAGGGTAACGCGGGGTCCTGGGGGCCGAACGAGCTCCTGGGGGGAAACCAGAGGGCGAATACGGGGACCAGGCGGCCGCTAGGGTACCAGGGGAGCCCCCGACCCGGAGCCGTGACACAGCACTTGGGGCCTCGCCCGCCGCCCCAGCGCGAACACCCAAACATGGCGCCTCTCGCCCCGAACCGCCGCCCCCGCCGCGCAACAAAGCGGGAACGCCCCCTGCGCTCCTCGACGCTGATTGGCTGCCGCCTCGCCCTCCTCGTCGCTCATTTGCTGCCGCCCCGCCCTACCCGCCAATCAATAAATAAACCCCCGCCCCCATCGCCGCTCATTGGCTGCCGCCCCTCCATCCCCAACGCTGATTGGCTGCCGCGCGACGAGAGGGAGGGGCAGAGATTGATTGACGTCTCCCCGCCGCCACGTGATCTCCCCCGCCCGGTCCTCAAAGAAAGGGGGGGGAAGGCGAGGTCGGCCCCCCCCCCCCCCCCCCCCAAATCACTCACCTGAGCCGCCCCCGCGCCGGGTCGCGACCCCCGGGCCCGGGCCCGCTTCATCCTCCCCCGCTCCGCGCACCCCCGCGAGAAAAGCCCCGCTCTGGGGGCAAAAAAGATGAAAAAACCCCATCCCGGGGCAGAAAAGGGAGCCACGCGCTACGTCACCCGCGCCCTGATTGGCTCCCCGCGGTCACGTGACGCCCCCGCGGCTCCCGTGGCCCCATTCATCCCCCACCTCCCGGCGGGGGCCCGCGGGGTCCTAGTGCCGCCCCGCCCCCCAACCCGCCGGGTCCTAGTGCCGCCCCGCCCCCCCCGCGCATGCGCGGTACGGGGCTGAGCCGGGGGGGGAGGGGATTGGGGGTGTCCTGGGTGCAGGATTGGGGTGTCCTGGGTGCAGGATTGGGGAGCTCTGGGTGCAGGGATTGGGGGTGTCCTGGGTGCAGGATTGGGGAGCTCTGGGTGCAGGATTGGGGAGCTCTGGGTGCAGGGATTGGGGTGTCCTGGGTGCAAGGATTGGGGAGCTCTGGGTGCAGGGATTGGGGTGCCCTGGGTGCAGGATTGGGGTGTCCTGGGTGCAAGGATTGGGGAGCTCTGGGTGCAGGGATTGGGGTGTCCTGGGTGCAGGATTGGGGTGTCCTGGGTGCGGGATTGGGGAGCTCTGGGTGCAGGATTGGGGTGTCCTGGGTGCAGGATTGGGGTGTCCTGGGTGCGGGATTGGGGAGCTCTGGGTGCAGAATTGGGGTGTCCTGGGTGCAGGGATTGGGGTGCCCTGGGTGCAGGGATTGGGGTGTCCTGGGTGCAAGGATTGGGGAGCTCTGGGTGCAGGATTGGGGTGTCCTGGGTGCGGGATTGGGGAGCTCTGGGTGCAGGATTGGGGTGTCCTGGGTGCAAGGATTGGGGTGTCCTGATTGCAGGGATTGGGGTCTCCTGGTTGCAGGATTGGGGAGCTCTGAGTGCAGGATTGGGGTGTCCTGGGTGCGGGATTGGGGTGTCCTGGGTGCAGGGATTGGGGTGTCCTGGGTGCAGGGATTGGAGAGCTCTGGGTGCAGGATTGGGGTGTCCTGGGTGCGGGATTGGGGTGTCCTGGGTGCAAGGATTGGGGTGTCCTGGGTGCAGGATTGGGGAGCTCTGGGTGCAGGATTGGGGTGTCCTGGGTGCAAGGATTGGGGTGTCCTGGGTGCAGGATTGGGGAGCTCTGGGTGCAGGATTGGGGTGTCCTGGGTGCAGGATTGGGGAGCTCTGGGTGCAAGGATTGGGGTGTCCTGGTTGCAGGGATTGGAGTGTCCTGGGTGCAGGGATTGGGGTGTCCTGGGTGCAAGGATTGGGGTGTCCTGGGTGCAGGGATTGGGGAGCTCTGGGTGCAGGGATTGGGGTGTCCTGGGTGCAGGGATTGGGGAGCTCCGAGTACAGGGATTAGGGAGCTCTGGGTGCAGGATTGGGGTGTCCTGGGTGCAGGATTGGGGTGCCCTGGATGCAGGATTGGGGAGCTCTGGGTGCAGGATTGGGGTGTCCTGGGTGCAAGGATTGGGGTGCTGTGGGTGCAGGGATTGGGGAGCTCTGGGTGCAGGATTGGGGTGTCCTGGATGCAGGATTGGGGAGCTCTGGGTGCAGGGATTGGGGTGTCCTGGGTGCAAGGATTGGGGTGTCCTGGGTGCAGGGATTGGGGTGTCCTGGGTGCAGGGATTGGAGAGCTCTGGGTGCAGGATTGGGGTGTCCTGGGTGCAGGGATTGGGGTGCCCTGGGTGCAGGGATTGGGGTGTCCTGGGTGCAGGGATTGGGGAGCTCTGGGTGCAGGATTGGGGTGTCCTGAGTGCAGGATTGGGGAGCTCTGGGTGCAGGATTGGGGTGTCCTGTGTGCAGGGATTGGGGAGCTCTGGGTGCAGGATTGGGGAGCTCTGGGTGCAGGATTGGGGTGTCCTGGGTGCAAGGATTGGGGAGCTCTGAGTGCGGGGATTGGGGTCTCCTGGGTGCAGGGATTGGGGTGTCCTGGGTGCAGGGATTGGGGAGCTCTGGGTGCAGGATTGGGGGTGTCCTGGGTGCAAGGATTAGGGTGTCTTGGGTGCAGGATTGGGGTGTCCTGGGTGCACGGATTGGGGGTGCCCTGGGTGCAGGATTGGGGTGTCCTGGGTGCAGGATTGGGGAGCTCTGGGTGCAGGATTGGGGTGTCCTGGGTGCAAGGATTGGGGAGCTCTGGGTGCAGGGATTGGGGTGTCCTGGGTGCAGGATTGGGGAGCTCTGGGTGCAGGATTGGGGAGCTCTGGGTGCAGGGATTGGGGTGTCCTGGGTGCAGGATTGGGGAGCTCGGGGTGCAGGGATTGGGGTGTCCTGGGTGCAGGATTGGGGTGTCCTGGGTGCAGGATTGGGGAGCTCTGAGTGCAGGATTGGGGTGTCCTGGGTGCAGGATTGGGGAGCTCTGAGTGCAGGATTGGGGTGTCCTGGGTGCAGGATTGGGGAGCTCTGGGTGCAGGATTGGGGTGTCCTGGGTGCAGGGATTGGGGTGTCCTGGGTGCAGGATTGGGGAGCTCTGGGTGCAGGATTGGGGGTGTCCTGGGTGCAGGGATTGGGGAGCTCTGGGTGCAGGGATTGGGGTGTCCTGGGTGCAGGGATTGGGGTGCCCTGGGTGCAGGGATTGGGGTGTCCTGGGTGCAGGATTGGGGAGCTCTGAGTGCAGGATTGGGGTGTCCTGGGTGCAGGATTGGGGAGCTCTGGGTGCAGGATTGGGGTGTCCTGGTTGCAAGGATTGGGGAGCTCTGAGTGCGGGGATTGGGGTCTCCTGGTTGCAGGGATTGGGGTGTCCTGGGTGCAGGGATTGGGGAGCTCTGGGTGCAGGGATTGGGGTGTCCTGGGTGCAGGATTGGGGAGCTCTGGGTGCAGGATTGGGGGTGTCCTGGGTGCAGGGATTGGGGTGTCCTGGGTGCAGGATTGGGGAGCTCTGAGTGCAGGGATTGGGGTGTCCTGGGTGCAGGATTGGGGAGCTCTGAGTGCAGGATTGGGGTGTCCTGGGTGCAGGATTGGGGAGCTCTGGGTGCAGGATTGGGGAGCTCTGGGTGCAGGGCTTGGGGTGTCCTGGATGCAGGATTGGGGTGTCCAGGTTGCAGGGATTGGGGGTGTCCTGGGTGCAATGATTGGGGTGTCCTGATTGCAGGGATTGGGGTCTCCTGGGTGCAGGATTGGGGAGCTCTGAGTGCAGGGATTGGGGTGTCCTGGATGCAAGGATTGGGGTGTCCAGGTTGCAGGGATTGAGGTGTCCTGGATGCAGGGATTGGGGTGTCCTGGGTGCAAGGATTGGGGTGTCCTGATTGCAGGGATTGGGGTCTCCTGGTTGCGGGATTGGGGAGCTCTGAGTGCAGGATTGGGGTGTCCTGGGTGCAGGATTGGAGAGCTCTGGGTGCAGGATTGGGGTGTCCTGGGTGCAGGGATTGGGGAGCTCTGGGTGCAGGGATTGGGGTGCAATTACTGGATGCAGTTTGCATAGTGGGTGCAGCGGGTGCAGCGGGTGCAGTGGGTGCAGTGAATGCAGTGGGTGCAGCGGGTGCAGCGGGTGCAGTGAATGCAGCGGGTGCAGCGGGTGCAGTGGGTGCAGCGGGTGCAGCGGGTGCAGTGGGTGCAGTGGGTGCAGTGGGTGCAGTGAATGCAGCGGGTGCAGCGGGTGCAGCGGGTGCAGTGAATGCAGCGGGTGCAGCGGGTGCAGTGGGTGCAGCGGGTGCAGCGGGTGCAGCGGGTGCAGTGAATGCAGTGGGTGCAGTGAATGCAGCGGGTGCAGCGGGTGCAGTGAATGCAGCGGGTGCAGTGGGTGCAGCGGGTGCAGCGGGTGCAGCGGGTGCAGTGGGTGCAGCTGGTGCAGTGGGTGCAGCGGGTGCAGCGGGTGCAGTGGGTGCAGCGGGTGCAGCGGGTGCAGCGGGTGCAGTGAATGCAGTGGGTGCAGCGGGTGCAGCGGGTGCAGCGGGTGCAGTGGGTGCAGTGAATGCAGCGGGTGCAGCGGGTGCAGCGGGTGCAGTGAATGCAGCGGGTGCAGTGGGTGCAGCGGGTGCAGCGGGTGCAGCGGGTGCAGTGGGTGCAGCGGGTGCAGCGGGTGCAGCGGGTGCAGCTGGAGCTGCAGCCCCGTTATTAATTGCGCCGTGCTAACGAACGCCGGCGCACCCGCTGCGCCCGGAGAGCTGGGCACGATGGGTCCCCCCAGTTTTGGGGGCTCCCCCCCCAGTGTGGGCGGTTGGGGGGCCCCCAGCCCCGTGCGCGGGTGCCCAGGGAGCGGCTGCGGGCGCTGCGCGGGCTCCTTCTCCCGGTAACGGGTGACGGGGGGCGGCGAGGCCTGTTCATTGGCGCTGCGGCTGCACCCAGCGCGGCACCCACGGGGGCTCGGGGGCCGCCGCCATGGGGGCCACGGGGGGGCTGGCGGCCGCGCTGCTCTGGGTGGCCATGGCCGGGGCTGGAGGACACGGTATGGGGGGGCGATTGTGCAAGGGGGGGGCGCTTGTGCGAAGGGAGAGGCTGGGGGGCACTTGTGCAAGGGGGGCACTTGTGCGAAGGGAGAGGCTGGGGGGCACTTATGCAAGGGGGGGCGCTTGTGCGAAGGGAGAGGCTGGGGGGCACTTGTGCAAGGGGGGGCACTTGTGCAAAGGGAGAGGCTGGGGGGCACTTGTGCAAAGGGAGAGGCTGGGGGGGCGCTTGTGCGAAGGGAGAGGCTGGGGGGCACTTGTGCAAGGGGGGCACTTGTGCGAAGGGAGAGCCTGGGGGGCACTTGTGCAAGGGGGGGCGCTTGTGTGAAGGGAGAGCCTGGGAGGCACTTGTGCAAAGGGAGAGGCTGGGGGGCACTTGTGCAAGGGGGGGCACTTGTGCGAAGGGAGAGGCTTTGAGGCACTTGTGCAAGAGGGGCGCTTGTGCAAAGGGAGAGGCTGGGGGCACTTGTGCAAAGGGAGCGGTTGGGGGGGCACTTGTGCAAGAGGGGCACTTGTGCAAAGGGAGAGGCTGGGGGGCACTTGTGCAAGAGGGGCGCTTGTGCGAAGGGGGAGCCTGGGGGGCACTTGTGCAAGGGAGAGGCTGGGGGGGCATTTGTGCGAAGGGACAGGCTGGGGGGCACTTTTGCAAAGGGAATGGGGTGATGGGACGCTTGTGCAAAGAGGGTGAGACTGGAGGGGGCACTTGTGCAAAGGGGCAGCTGAAGGGGCACATGTGCAAAGGTGGGGGCGGGAAGGCACTTGTGCAAAGGGGGAGGCTGAGGGGCACTTGTGCGAAGGGGGAGGCTGAGGGGCACTTGTGCGAAGGGAGAGTCTGGGGGGGCACTTGTGCAAAGGGGATGGGGGTGAGGGGACACTTGTGCAAAGAGACTGAGACTGGAGGGGGCACTTGTGCAAAGGGAGAGGCTGGAGGCACTTGTGCAAAGGAGGGGGGAGATTGGGAGCACTTGTGCAAAAGGGGGAGGCTGGGGGCATTTGTGCAAAGGATAAGGCTGAGGGGGCACTTGTGTAAAGGAGGTGCAAGGACGGGTGTGCGAAGGGCATTTGTGCAAGGGGGGGGTTGTGCAAGAGAGGCGTGGGAGACACTTGTGCAAGGGTGGTGCAGGGGGGGCACTCGTGCGATGAGGGTGCCTAGGGGGGTGAAGGGGTGGGGGGCACTTGTGCAAGGGAGTGGGGGGGGACATGGGTGGGAGGTGCTTGTGCAAGGGGCATGTTGGGGGGGGGCCTTGTGCACCATGGAAGGGGGGTGAGGAGGGGCTGTGCGCTTGTGCAAGCGCTTTGCACGGTGCCGAGCAAGGGCTGAGTGTGCAAGGGGGGGGCCATGGGTGGGAGATCCTTGGGGTTGGGGTCTCCACGGCTGAGGGGTCTGCGGGATGTGGGGTCCTTGGGTTTGGGGTTCCATGAGGTCCATGAGGCAGGAGATCTTTGGGTTTGGGGGTCCATGGGGTGGGAGATCCTTGGGGTTGAGGGTCTTGACTTTGGGGTTCTTCAAGGTTGGGGGTCCATGGGGTGAAGGATCCTTGGATTTGAAGGTCCTTGAGATTGGGGTCTCCAGGCCTGGGGGTCCATGGGGTGGAGGATCCTTCGGTTTGAGGGTCCTTGGAGTTGGGGTCTTCAGGGTTGGGGTCTCCAGGACTAGGAGTCCATGGAGTGAAGGATCCTTGGATTTGAAGGTCCTTGAGGTTGGAGTCTCCAGGGCTGGGGGTCCATGGGGTGGAGGATCCTTGGGTTTGAGGGTCCTTGGGGTTGGGGTCTCCAGGGTTGGGGTCTCCAGGGCTGGGGGTCCATGGGGTGGAGGATCCTTGGGTTTGAAGGTCCTTGGGGTTGGGGTCTCCAGGGCTGGGGGTCCATGGAATGAAGGATCCTTGGATTTGAAGGTCCTTGAGATTGGGGTCTCCAGGCCTGGGGGTCCATGGGGTGGAGGATCCTTGGGTTTGAGGGTCCTTGGAGTTGGGGTCTTCAGGGTTGGGGTCTCCAGGACTAGGAGTCCATGGAGTGAAGGATCCTTGGATTTGAAGGTCCTTGAGGTTGGAGTCTCCAGGGCTGGGGGTCCATGGGGTGGAGGATCCTTGGGTTTGAGGGTCCTTGGGGTTGGGGTCTCCAGGGTTGGGGTCTCCAGGGCTGGGGGTCCATGGAGTGGAGGATCCTTGGGTTTGAGGGTCCTTGGGGTTGGGGTCTCCAGGGCTGGGGGTCCATGGGGTGGAGGATCCTTGGATTTGAAGGTCCTTGGGGTTAGCGTCTCGAGGGTTGGGGTCTCCAGGACTGGGGGTGCATGGAGTGAAGGATCCTTGGATTTGAAGGTCCTTGGGGTTGGGATCTCCAGGGCTGGGGGTCCATGGAGTGGAGGATCCTTGGGTTTGAGGGTCCTTGAGATTGGGGTCTCCAGGGCTGGGGGTCCATGGGGTGGAGGATCCTTGGATTTGAAGGTCTTTGGGGTTGGGGTCTCCAGGGCTGGGGTCTCCAGGGCTGGGGGTCCATGGAGTGAAGGATCCTTGGATTTGAAGGTCTTTGAGATTGGGGTCCCCAGGGCTGGGGATCCATGGGGTGGAGAATCCTTGGATTTGATGGTCCTTGAGGTTGGGGCCTCTGGGCTTGGGATCTCCTGGGTTGGGGCTCCATGGGGTGGAGCACCCTTGAGTTTGAGGGTCTGTGGGGTGGGAGGTCCTTGAGTTTGAGGGTCAGAGTTGGGGTCTCCAAGGTTGGCTGGCCTTGGGATGGGAGATCCTCGGGTTTGAGGGTCCTTGGGTTTGAGGTCTCCAGGGCTGGGGGTCCATGGAATGAAGGATCCTTGGGTTTGAAGGTCCTTCAGATTGGGGTCTCCAGGGCTGGGGGTCCATGGGGTGAAGGATCCTTGGATTTGAAGGTCCTTCAGATTGGGGTCTCCAGGGCTGGGGGTCCATGGGGTGGAGGATCCTTGGGTTTGAGGGTCCTTGGGGTTGGGGTCTCCAGGACTAGGAGTCTATGGAGTGAAGGATCCTTGGATTTGAAGGTCTTTGAGGTTGGGGTCTCCAGGGCTGGGGGTCCATGGGGTGAAGGATCCTTGGATTTGAAGGTCCTTGAGGTTGGGGTCTCCAGGGCTGGGGGTCCATGGAATGAAGGATCCTTGGATTTGAAGGTCCTTAGGGTTGGAGTCTTCAGGGCTGGGGGTCCATGGAGTGAAGGATCCTTGGGTTTGAAGGTCCTTGAGGTTGGGGTCTCCAGGGCTGGGGGTCCATGGAGTGAAGGATCCTTGGGTTTGAAGGTCCTTGAGGTTGGGGTCTCCAGGGCTGGGGGTCCATGGGGTGGAGGATCCTTGGGTTTGAAGGTCCTTGGGGTTGGGGTCTCCAGAGTTGGGGTCTCCAGGGCTGGGGGTCCATGGGGTGGAGGATCCTTGGGTTAGAAGGTCCTTGAGGTTGGGGTCTCCAGGGCTGGGGGTCCATGGGGTCGAGGATCCTTGGGTTTGAGGGTCCTTGGAGTTGAGGTCTCCAGGACTAGGAGTCCATGGAATGAAGGATCCTTGGGTTTGAAGGTCCTTGAGGTTGGGGTCTCCAGGGCTGGGGATCCATGGGGTCGAGGATCCTTGGGTTTGAAGGTCCTTGGGGTTGGGGTCTCCAGGGTTGAGGTCTCCAGGGCTGGGGGTCCATGGGGTGGAGGATCCTTGGATTTGAAGGTCCTTGGGGTTGGGGTCTCCAGGGCTGGGGGTCCATGGAGTGAAGGATCCTTGGGTTTGAAGGTCCTTGAGGTTGGGGTCTCCAGGGCTGGGGGTCCATGGGGTGGAGGATCCTTGGGTTTGAAGGTCCTTGGGGTTGGGGTCTCCAGAGTTGGGGTCTCCAGGGCTGGGGGTCCATGGAATGAAGGATCCTTGGGTTTGAAGGTCCTTGAGATTGGGGTCTCCAGGGCTGGGGGTCCATGGGGTGGAGGATCCTTGGGTTTGAAGGTCCTTGAGGTTGGGGTCTCCAGGGCTGGGGATCCATGGGGTCGAGGATCCTTGGGTTTGAGGGTCCTTGGAGTTGAGGTCTCCAGGACTAGGAGTCCATGGAATGAAGGATCCTTGGATTTGAAGGTCCTTGGGGTTGGGGTCTCCAGGGTTGAGGTCTCCAGGGCTGGGGGTCCATGGAATGAAGGATCCTTGGATTTGAAGGTCCTTGGGGTTGGGATCTCCAGGGCTGGGGATCCATGGGGTGGAGGATCCTTGGGTTTGAAGGTCCTTGGGGTTGGGGTCTCCAGGTTTGAGGTCTCCAGGGCTGGGGGTCCATGGAATGAAGGATACTTGGGTTTGAAGGTCCTTGGGTTTGGGGTCCCCAGGGCTGGGGGTCCATGGGGTGGAGAATCCTTGGGTTTGAGGGTCCTTGGGGTGGAGAATCCTTGGGTTTGATGGTCCTTGAGGTTGGGGCCTCTGGGCTTGGGATCTCCTGGGTTGGGGCTCCATGGGGTGGAGCGCCCTTGAGTTTGAGGGTCTGTGGGGTGGGAGGTCCTTGAGTTTGAGGGTCAGAGTTGGGGTCTCCAAGGTTGGCTGGCCTTGGGATGGGAGATCCTCGGGTTTGAGGGTCCTTGGGTTTGAGGTCTCCAGGGCTGGGGGTCCATGGAATGAAGGATCCTTGGATTTGAAGGTCCTTGGGGTTGGGGTCTCCAGGGCTGGGGGTCCTTGGGGTGGGTTTGGGGGTGCCGGTGGGTTCAGTCGTGCCGTCCTGGTGTCCCAGAGCCGCCGGCGCACGCCCTGGCCGAGGTCCTCTTCTGCCAGCCGCCCTGGCCCTCGCTGGGCGCGGCGCTCACCTTCGACGCCGACCAACTCTTCTGGTTCGACTTCCCCGGCTCCCGCTGGACCCCGCGCCTGCCAGACCTCCCACCGTGGCCTCCAGCCCTGGAGACCCCGGCCCAGCTCCTCCAGGACGCCACCCTCTGCCAGGACCTGCGCCGTGCCATCACCGGCTGGGCCACCGGCAAGCTGGCCGAGGCCAAGGGTAGGTGGCATCACCGTCATGGTGGCCTCATCATCCCCTCCTGGTCCTCCATAACCTTCTCTCTCTTCCCACCATCATCACCCCCTGGTCCTCCATAACGTTCTCTCCCTTCCCACCATCATCACCCCCTGGTCCTCCATAACCTTCTCTCTCTTCCCACCATCATCACCTCCTGGTCCTCCATAACCTTCTCTCTCTTCCCACCATCATCACCCCCTGGTCCTCCATAACCTTCTCTCTCTTCCCACCATCATCACCTCCTGGTCCTCCATAACCTTCTCTCTCTTCCCACCATCATCACCTCCTGGTCCTCCATAACCTTCTCTCCCTTCCCACCATCATCACCTCCTGGTCCTCCATAACCTTCTCTCTCTTCCCACCATCATCACCTCCTGGTCCTCCATAACGTTCTCTCCCTTCCCACCATCATCACCTCCTGGTCCTCCATAACCTTCTCTCTCTTCCCACCATCATCACCTCCTGGTCCTCCATAACCTTCTCTCCCTTCCCACCATCATCACCTCCTGGTCCTCCATAACGTTCTCTCCCTTCCCACCATCATCACCTCCTGGTCCTCCATAACGTTCTCTCCCTTCCCACCATCATCACCTCCTGGTCCTCCATAACGTTCTCTCTCTTCCCACCATCATCACCTCCTGGTCCTCCATAACGTTCTCTCCCTTCCCACCATCATCACCTCCTGGTCCTCCATAACCTTCTCTCTCTTCCCACCATCATCACCTCCTGGTCCTCCATAACGTTCTCTCCCTTCCCACCATCATCACCTCCTGGTCCTCCATAACGTTCTCTCCCTTCCCACCATCATCACCTCCTGGTCCTCCATAACCTTCTCTCTCTTCCCACCATCATCACCTCCTGGTCCTCCATAACCTTCTCTCTCTTCCCACCATCATCACCCCCTGGTCCTCCATAACGTTCTCTCCCTTCCCACCATCATCACCTCCTGGTCCTCCATAACCTTCTCTCTCTTCCCACCATCATCACCTCCTGGTCCTCCATAACCTTCTCTCTCTTCCCACCATCATCACCTCCTGGTCCTCCATAACCTTCTCTCTCTTCCCACCATCATCACCCCCTGGTCCTCCATAACGTTCTCTCCCTTCCCACCATCATCACCTCCTGGTCCTCCATAACGTTCTCTCCCTTCCCACCATCATCACCTCCTGGTCCTCCATAACCTTCTCTCTCTTCCCACCATCATCACCTCCTGGTCCTCCATAACCTTCTCTCTCTTCCCACCATCATCACCTCCTGGTCCTCCATAACCTTCTCTCTCTTCCCACCATCATCACCCCCTGGTCCTCCATAACGTTCTCTCCCTTCCCACCATCATCACCTCCTGGTCCTCCATAACGTTCTCTCCCTTCCCACCATCATCACCTCCTGGTCCTCCATAACCTTCTCTCTCTTCCCACCATCATCACCTCCTGGTCCTCCATAACATTCTCTCTCTTCCCACCATCATCACCCCCTGGTCCTCCATAACGTTCTCTCTCTTCCCACCATCATCACCTCCTGGTCCTCCATAACATTCTCTCTCTTCCCACCATCATCACCCCCTGGTCCTCCATAACGTTCTCTCTCTTCCCACCATCATCACCTCCTGGTCCTCCATAACCTTCTCTCTCTTCCCACCATCATCGCCCCTGGTCCTCCATAACGTTCTCTCTCTTCCCACCATCATCACCTCCTGGTCCTCCATAACCTTCTCTCCCTTCCCACCATCATCACCCCCTGGTCCTCCATAACGTTCTCTCTCTTCCCACCATCATCACCCCCTGGTCCTCCATAACGTTCTCTCTCTTCCCACCATCATCACCTCCTGGTTCTCCATAACCTTCTCTCTCAGTTGGGTGGGGTTCACCATTTGCTGGATCAGGATTTGGGTGGATGGTGGCATCTAGAGGGTCATCGTCAAGGGTTCCATATCCACATCAAAACAGCAGGACTGGAACTAGTCCATATCTTCAACCGTGACCTGTGCTGCCATTGTCCCTCGACATGGTCCTTCACAACCTCCCAGTCAGGTTGGATGGAGCTCAGAGCGACCTGACCTGGTGGGAGATGCCCCATCCCTGGAGATGTTCGAGGTCGGGTTGGATGGAGCTCAGAGTGACCTGACCTGGTGGGAGATGCCCCATCCCTGGAGATGTTCGAGGTCGGGTTGGATGGAGCTCTGAGCGACCTGACGTGGTGGGAGATGCCCCATCCCTGGAGATGTTCGAGGTCGGGTTGGATGGAGCTCAGGGTGACCTGACCTGGTGGGAGATGCCCCATCCCTGGAGATGTTCGAGGTCGGGTTGGATGGAGCTCAGGGTGACCTGACCTGGTGGGAGATGCCCCATCCCTGGAGATGTTCGAGGTCGGGTTGGATGGAGCTCAGAGCGACCTGACCTGGTGGGAGATGCCCCATCCCTGGAGATGTTCGAGGTCGGGTTGGATGGAGCTAGAGTGACCTGACGTGGTGGGAGATGCCCCATCCCTGGAGATGTTCGAGGTCAGGTTGGATGGAGCTCAGAGCGACCTGACCTGGTGGGAGATGCCCCATCCCTGGAGATGTTCGAGGTCAGGTTGCATGGAGCTCTGAGCGACCTGACCTGGTGGGAGATGCCCCATCCCTGGAGATGTTCGAGGTCAGGTTGGATGGAGCTCAGAGCGACCTGACCTGGTGGGAGATGCCCCATCCCTGGAGATGTTCGAGGTCGGGTTGGATGGAGCTCTGAGCGACCTGACGTGGTGGGAGATGCCCCATCCCTGGAGATGTTCGAGGTCAGGTTGGATGGAGCTCAGAGCGACCTGACGTGGTGGGAGTTGCCCCATCCCTGGAGATGTTCGAGGTCGGGTTGGATGGAGCTCTGAGCGACCTGACCTGGTGGGAGATGCCCCATCCCTGGAGATGTTCGAGGTCAGGTTGGATGGAGCTCAGAGCGACCTGACGTGGTGGGAGATGCCCCATCCCTGGAGATGTTCGAGGTCGAGTTGGATGGAGCTCAGAGCGACCTGACCTGGTGGGAGATGCCCCATCCCTGGAGATGTTCGAGGTCAGGTTGGATGGAGCTCTGAGCGACCTGACCTGGTGGGAGATGCCCCATCCCTGGAGATGTTCGAGGACAGGTTGGATGGAGCTCTGAGCGACCTGACGTGGTGGGAGATGCCCCATCCCTGGAGATGTTCGAGGTCAGGTTGGATGGAGCTCAGAGCGACCTGATGTGGTGGGAGATGCCCCATCCCTGGAGATGTTCGAGGTCGGGTTGGATGGAGCTCAGAGCGACCTGACGTGGTGGGAGATGCCCCATCCCTGGAGATGTTCGAGGTCAGGTTGGATGGAGCTCTGAGCGACCTGACGTGGTGGGAGATGCCCCATCCCTGGAGATGTTCGAGGTCGGGTTGGATGGAGCTCAGAGCGACCTGACGTGGTGGGAGATGCCCCATCCCTGGAGATGTTCGAGGTCAGGTTGGATGGAGCTCTGAGCGACCTGACCTGGTGGGAGATGCCCCATCCCTGGAGATGTTCGAGGTCGGGTTGGATGGAGCTCAGAGCGACCTGACCTGGTGGGAGATGCCCCATCCCTGGAGATGTTCGAGGTTGGGTTGGATGGAGCTCAGAGCGACCTGACCTGGTGGGAGATGCCCCATCCCTGGAGATGTTCGAGGTCAGGTTGGATGGAGCTCAGAGCGACCTGACCTGGTGGGAGATGCCCCATCCCTGGAGATGTTCGAGGTCGGGTTGGATGGAGCTCAGGGTGACCTGACCTGGTGGGAGATGCCCCATCCCTGGAGATGTTCGAGGTCGGGTTGGATGGAGCTCAGAGCGACCTGACCTGGTGGGAGATGCCCCATCCCTGGAGATGTTCGAGGTCGGGTTGGATGGAGCTCTGAGCGACCTGACGTGGTGGGAGATGCCCCATCCCTGGAGATGTTCGAGGTCGGGTTGGATGGAGCTCTGAGCGACCTGACGTGGTGGGAGATGCCCCATCCCTGGAGATGTTCGAGGTCAGGTTGGATGGAGCTCAGAGCGACCTGACCTGGTGGGAGATGCCCCATCCCTGGAGATGTTCGAGGTCAGGTTGGATGGAGCTCTGAGCGACCTGACCTGGTGGGAGATGCCCCATCCCTGGAGATGTTCGAGGTCGGGTTGGATGGAGCTCTGAGCGACCTGACGTGGTGGGAGATGCCCCATCCCTGGAGATGTTCGAGGTCGGGTTGGATGGAGCTCTGAGCGACCTGACCTGGTGGGAGATGCCCCATCCCTGGAGATGTTCGAGGTCAGGTTGGATGGAGCTCAGAGCGACCTGACCTGGTGGGAGATGCCCCATCCCTGGAGATGTTCGAGGTCAGGTTGGATGGAGCTCTGAGCGACCTGACCTGGTGGGAGATGCCCCATCCCTGGAGATGTTCGAGGTCGGGTTGGATGGAGCTCTGAGCGACCTGACGTGGTGGGAGATGCCCCATCCCTGGAGATGTTCGAGGTCGGGTTGGATGGAGCTCTGAGCGACCTGACCTGGTGGGAGATGCCCCATCCCTGGAGATGTTCGAGGTCGGGTTGGATGGAGCTCTGAGCGACCTGACCTGGTGGGAGATGCCCGTGTTGATGGAGCAGATGCCCCGTTGATGGCTCCTCTCCCACCCCATCCCTTCTTGACCACTCCAGGTGTCCCCATGGCCGACGTCTTCCCGATGCGACCTCCGGTGCCGGGTGAACCCAACACGCTGGTGTGCCTGGTGGCCAACATCTTCCCTCCGGCAGTGGAGATCGTGTGGCTGCTGGACGGTGTCCCCATCACCCAGGGGGTCACCCACACCCACTACACCCCGATGGGCGATTTCACCTTCCTGCGCTTCTCCTACCTGCGCGTGACGCCGGCCGCTGGTGACATCTACACCTGCGTCGTCACCCGCCAAGGGGACAACGCGTCCACCATCGCCTACTGGGGTGAGGATGGGGATGCTGGAGGTGGTGGGCGCCCATCCTCGTGTCCTCCTGGGTGGAAAATTCTCTCCTGGGTGGAAAGCTGGTTGGATGGAGGGCCCAGAGAGAGGTGGGAGATGGAGTTAACTCCAGCTGGAGGCCAGTTCCAAGTGGTGTCCCCAGGGCTCAATGATGGCTCCATCCTCATTCAGTGTCTTTATCCATGACCTGGATGAAGGCATCGAGCGCTCCCTTAGCAAGTTTGGGGACGACACCAAGCTGGGTGGAAGCTGGATCTGCTGGAGGGTCGGGAGGCTCCAAAGGGATCTGAACAGGCTGGATCCATGGGCTGAGACCAACGGGATGAGGGTTAACGAGGCCAAATGCCGGATCCTGCGCTTGGGGCACAACAACCCTGAGCAGCTCCAGACTAAGAGAAACCTGGCTGGAAACTGCCTGGAGGAGAAGGACCTGGGGGTGTTGGTTGAACAGGAGCCAGCAGGGGCCCAGGTGGCCAAGAAGGGCAAGGGCATCTTGGCTTGGAGCAGCCACGGCGTGGCCAGCAGGGCCAGGGAGGTTCTTCTCCCTCTGGACTCGGCACTGGGGAGATTGCTCCTCGAATCCTGGGGTCTTTTTGGGGCCCCTCGCCACCAGAAGGACGTTGAGGCTCTGGAGCGAGTGCAGAGAAGAGCAACGGAGCTGGGGAGGGGGCTGGAGAAGAAGAGGAGCAGCTGAGGGACCTGGGGGGGGTTATCCTGGAGAAGAGGAGGCTGAGGGGAGACCTCGTCCCTCTCTCCAACTCCCTGAAAGGAGGTTGTGGAGAGGAGGGAGCTGGGCTCTTCTCCCAAGGGACAGGGGACAGGACGAGAGGGAATGGCCACAAGCTCTGCCAGGGGAGGCTCAGGATGGACATTAGGAAAAATTCTTCATGGAAAGGGTTGTTGGGTGCTGGAAGAGTGAGGGGGTTGAGTCCCCTTCCCTGGAGGGTTTAAGGGACGGGTGGCCGAGGCGCTGAGGGACGTGGGTTAGTGATTGATGGGGACGGTTGGACTCGATGATCCGATGGGTCTTTTCCAACCTGGTGATTCTGGGATTCTCTGATCTCCTGGCAGTTCTCCAGCCGCCGGTGGACGCGGAGGAGCTGCAGACGGCTCTGTGCGGCGCCGCCATGGCCCTGGGCGTCCTCCTGGCTCTGCTCGGCATCGCGATGCTGGTGGCCGCGCGACGAGGAGCCCGCGGGGCGGGGAGGTGACCGGGGGGTGTCCTCAATCCCCATGTCCCCAACCCCCTGTGTCCCCAACCCCCCCATCCCACACCCCCTTCCCCAGAATTAAACACCTTGGCTGCGCCCGTGACTCAGTTTCCACATTGCGGAAGGGTGGAAGGGCTGGAGGTGGCCCTGGTGGCGGCTTCTCCGCTGTCTGATACGGGGTTGGGCTGCTCCAGCTCCATTCCCAGAGCCACCCCTGAGCCGTGCCTCAGTTTCCCCATTTGAATGGGAGAGAGGCAGCCATGGTGGTGGCTTCTCTGATGTCTCATATGGGGTTAGGCTCCTCCTGTCCCATTCCCAGACCCAAACCTGGATCCGTGCCTCAGTTTCCCCACTTGATTGGGAGGAGGAGGACATGGATGTGGCTTCTCTGCTATCTGATATGGGGTTGGGCTCCTCCTGTCCCATTCCCAGACCCAAACCTGGATCCGTGCCTCAGTTTCCCCACTTGAATTGGATCGAGGTGGCCATGGTGGTGGCTTCTCTGCTGTCTGATACAGGGTTGGGCTCCTCCCGCCCCATTCCCAGAGCCATTGTAGATCCCTGCCTCAGTTTCCCCACTTGAACTGGAGGGAGGTAGCCATGGTGGTGGCTTCTCCGCTGTCTGATATGGGGTTGGGCTGGATCACAGGCCCAAGGACCAACTTCAGATCCGTGCCTCAGTTTCCCTGCTTTAACTTCTCGTGGTGGTGGCTTCTCTGCTGTCTGATATGGGGTTGGGCTCCTCCTGCCCCATTCCCAGAGCCACCCCTTGGCTGTGCCTCAGTTTCCCCACTTGGAATGGGTGGAGGAGCAGGAGGTGGCCATGGTGGTGGATTCTCCACTGTCTGATATGGGGTTAGGCTCCTCCTGTCCCATTCCCCGAACCAAACCCGAATCCGTGCCTCAGTTTCCCCACTTGAGTTCCAGGGAGGTGGCCATAGTGGTGTCTTCTCCTCTGTCTGATATGAGGTTGGGCTGCTCCTGCCCCATTCCCAGAGCCATCCTAGATCCGTGCCTCAATTTCCCCATTTGAATGGGAGAGAGGTGGCCATGGTGGTGGCTTCTCTGATGTCTCATATGGGGTTAGGCTCCTCCTGTCCCATTCCCAGACCCAAACCTGGATCCGTGCCTCAGTTTCCCCACTTGAATGGATGGAGGAGCACAAGGTGGCCATGGTGGTGGCTTCTCCTCTGTCTGATACGAGGTTGGGCTCCTCCCGCCCAATTCCCAGAGCCACCCCTGAGCCCTGTCTCAGTTTCTCCATTTGGAATGGGTGGAGGAGCAGGAGGTGGCCATGGAGGTGGATTCTCCACTGTCTGATATGGGGTTGGGCTCCTCCTGTCCCATTCCCAGACCCAAACCTGGATCTGTGCCTCAGTTTCCCCACTTGAAGTGGAGGGAGGTGGCCATGGTGGTGGCTTCTCCACTGTCTGATGTGGGGTTGGGCTGGATCACAGGCCCAAGGAGCCACTTCAGATCTGTGCCTCAGTTTCCCCATTTGAATGGGAGAGAGGTAGCCATGGTGGTGGCTTCTCTGATGTCTCATATGGGGTTAGGCTCCTCCTGTCCCGTTCCCAGACCCAAACCTGAATCCGTGCCTCAGTTTCCCCACTTGAAGTGGAATGAGGTGGCCATGGTGGTGGCTTCTCTGCTGTCTGATATGGGGTTGGCCTGGGTCACACCCCCAAGGAGCCACCCCTGAGCCGTGCCTCGGTTTCCCCACTTGAATGGATGGAGGAGCACGAGGTGGCCATGGTGGTGGCTTCTCCTCTGTCTGATATGAGGTTGGGCTCCTCCAGCTCCATTCCCAGAGCCAGCCCTGAGTCCTGTCTCAGTTTCTCCATTTGAAGTGGAGGGAGGTGGCCATGATGGTGGCTTCTCTGCTGTCTGATACAGGGTTGGGCTCCTCCCGCCCCATTCCCAGAGCCATGGTAGATCCGTGCCTCAGTTTCCCCACTTGAACTGGAGGGAGGGTGGCCTTGGTGGTGGCTTCTCCGCTGTCTGATATGGGGTTGGGCTGCTCCCGCCCCATTCCCAGAGCCATTGTAGATCCCTGCCTCAGTTTCCCCACTTGAAGTGGAGGGAGGTGGCCTTGGTGGTGGCTTCTCTGCTGTCTAATATGAGGTTGGGCTCCTGCAGCCCCGTTCCCAGAGCCACCCCAGGGTCTGTGCCTCAGTTTCCCCAGTGGGCAGGGCCCCGTGGTGCCCATCCCGAGCCCTGGCACGGGCGCTGGTGACGCAGGAGAAGGCCCTGGGGACAATCCCTGAGGAGGAGGAGGAGCCGGCGGGGATGAAGGTTGGAACATGCAGGACGAGGCCGGAGCTCGAGCTTTGGTGGCCCTGGGGACGCTGGTGGTGCTGGTGCTGAGCGGCCAGGGAGCAGGTGGCGGGGGACACGGAGGAGGTCGAACCCCTGGGGACTGTGGCCACCTCGTGCCTGGGGGTGGCCACCAGCTCCAAGCCGGAGATGGACTTTGGATCTTGGTGGATGGAGGGGAGGGGATGGAGAAACGGAGATGGATGGAGGGGTGGGAAGAGATGGAGATGGATGGAGGGATGTGGATGGAGAGGTGGGAAGAGATGGAGATGGATGGAGATGGATGGAGATGGATGGAGATGGATGGAGATGGATGGAGGGATGGGGATGGAGAGGTGGGAAGAGATGGAGATGGATGGAGGGATGGAGAAATGGAGATGGACAGAGAGGTGGGAAGAGATGGAGATGGAGATGGATGGAGGGGTGTGGATGGAGAGGTGGGAAGAGATGGAGATGGATGGAGGGATGGGGATGGAGAGGTGGGAAGAGATGGAGATGGATGGAGATGGATGGAGGAATGGAGAAATGGAGATGGACGGAGAGGTGGGAAGAGATGGAGATGGAGATGGATGGAGGGGTGTGGATGGAGAGGTGGGAAGAGATGGAGATGGATGGAGGGATGGAGAAATGGAGATGGACGGAGAGGTGGGAAGAGATGGAGATGGAGATGGATGGAGGGGTGTGGATGGAGAGGTGGGAAGAGATGGAGATGGAGATGGATGGAGGGATGGGGATGGAGAGGTGGGAAGAGATGGAGATGGATGGAGATGGATGGAGGGATGGGGATGGAGAGGTGGGAAGAGATGGAGATGGATGGAGATGGATGGAGATGGATGGAGGGATGGAGATGGAGAGGTGGGAAGAGATGGAGATGGATGGAGGGATGGAGATGGAGAGGTGGGAAGAGATGGAGATGGAGATGGATGGAGGAATGGAGATGGATGGAGAGGTGGGAAGAGATGGAGATGGATGGAGGGATGGAGATGGATAGAGAGGTGGGAAGAGGTGGAGATGGATGGAGGGATGGGGATGGATGGAAGGATGGAGGGATGGAGAAATGGAGTTGAATGGAGAGGTGGGAAGGGATGGTGATTGAGATGGATGGAGGGATGGGGATGGATAGAGGAATGGGGTGGATGGAGAGATGGAGAAATGGAGATGAGTGGAGAGGTGGGAAGGGATCGTGATGGAGATGGATGGAAGGATGGAGATGGGTGGAAGGATGGAGGGATATGGTGGATGGAGAGACGGAGAAATGGAGATGGATGGAGGAATGAGGTGGATGGAGAGATGGAGATGGGTGGAGAGGTGGGAAGGGAGGGAGATGGGGTTGGATGGAGGGATGGGAGGTGGATGGAGATATGAGAGGAATGGAAGGATGGGGAGATGGGGTGGGTGGAGGGATGAGGATATAGAGATGGGTGGAGTGGATGGATGGATGGATGGAGATGGAAGGAGGACTGGAGTTTGATAGAAGGAGGAGGGCAGATGGAATCAGAAGGGGAACAGGAGGGATGGGGATGGATGGAGGGGAGGAGGTGAGATGGGTGGGGATGGACGGACATGGACAGAGACACGAGGATGGAGAAAGGTGACCCAGGAGATGCCACCTCCCCCCCGTCCCCTCTTAGGCGCCTTCCTGGTGCACGTGGCCAGCTCCTGCCCGCTGGCGGCCAACGGCTCCGTGCTGGACTTTGACTTTGCCATCGTCTTCAACAAGAACCCGCTGGTCTGCTACAACCCCACCGCCCGGCTCTTCGTCCCCTGCGACTGGGGGCTGCTCCGCGGTGTCACCGACGTGGTGGCCACCAACCTCAACAACAACACCGGCTGGTCGCAGCGAGCCGAGGCCCGGCACCGCGCCTGCCGTGACCTGGGCCACCGCTTCTGGGCCTCCACGGGGCTGGGGAGGAGTGAGCTCTGCGGGCACCTCGTGGGGACATCGCGTGGGGACATGGGGACACCTCCTGGGGACATCTCATGGGGACATCGCATGGGGACATGGGGATATCTTATGGGGTCATCTCATAGGGTCATCTCGTGGGGATATGGGGACATCTCAAGGGGACATCGCATGGGGACATGGGGATATCCCATGGGGACATCGTGTGGGGACACCTCGTGGGGATATCGTGTGGGGACATGGGGACATCTCATGGGGACATTTCATGGGGACATCACATGGGGATATCTCATGGGGACATCTCATGGGGACATCACATGGGGACATCTCATGGGGACATCTCATGGGGACATTGCATGGGGACATCTCAAGGGGACATCTCATGGGGGCATCTCAAGGGGACATTGCATGGGGATATCTCATGGGGACATGGGGATATCTTATGGGGTCATCTCATAGGGTCTTCTCGTGGGGATATGGGGTCATCTCAAGGGGACATCGCATGGGGACATGGGGATATCCCATGGGGACATCGTGCGGGGACACCTCGTGGGGACATCGTGTGGGGACATGGGGATATCTCATGGGGTCATCTCATGGGGACATCTCATGGGGACATCTCATGGGGACATCTCATGGGGACATCTCAAGGGGATATCGCATGGGGACATCTCATGGGGTCATCCCATGGGAACACGAGGAATCTCATGGGGACATCGAATGGGGGCATCACATGGGGACATGGGGACATATCATGGAGATATGGGGATGTCTCATGGGGACACCTCATGGGGACATTGCATGAGGACATGGGGATATCCTATGGGGACATCGCGTGGGGACACCTCATGGGGATATCCCTTGGGGACACCTCATGGGGACATCGCTTGGGGACATTGCATGGGTGCATGGGGACACCTCAAGGGGACATTGCATGGTTGCATGGGGACATCTCATGGGTACATCTTATGGGGACACCTCCAGAGTGGGGAGGGGCTCATCCCACCACTGACCTCCCCCTGTTCCCCGTTCCAGCCCCACCCCAAGTCTGCATCGTCACCTCCAAGACCTCCAACGCCCGGACTCCTGTTCTCCTCACCTGCCACATGTGGGGCTTCTACCCGGCCGAGGTGACCATCACCTGGCTGCACAACGGGGACGTGGTGGCCACCAGGGCCATCCCCAAGGTCCTGCCCAATGGTGACTGGACCTACCAGACGCAGGTGACCCTGAGGGTCACAGCCAAGCCTGGGGACACCTTCACGTGCTCGGTGCAGCACGCCAGCCTGGAGCAGCCCCTCCAGAAGGACTGGGGTGAGGGCAGGTGACAGGGACGTGGCGTGTGGACACCTGGGTCTCTGGTGGCTCATTGTGGCTGCACTGTCCCCACAGGTCCTGGCTTGTCCCCAGGGTTGATGGTGAAGGTGGTGGTGGCCGTGGTGACAATGACCCTGGGGCTGGTGGTCTTCGCTGCGGGCACCTTCAGCTACTGCCACCAGTCTCCAGGTGAGGGACACGTGGGGACACGCGTGGCCGACACGACACCCACCTAAACTAGGGGTGAACCTCATTTGTCTTCTTGTGCCTCCCAGCTCCTGGTCCCGGTCCCAGTCCTGGTCTTGGTCCTGGTCCTGTTCCCAGTCCTAGTTCTGTTCCCAGTGCTGGTTCTGGTCCTAGTCCTGATTCTGATTCTGATCCTGGTCCTGGTCCTGGTCCTGATTCTGGTCCTGGTCCTGGTCCTGATTCTGATTCTGATTCTGATTCTGATTCTGATTCTGATTCTGTTCCTGTTCCTGATTCTGGTCCTGGTCCTGGTCCTGATTCTGGTCTTGGTCCCGATTCTGGTCCTGGTCCTGGTCCTGATTCTGATTCTGATCCTGGTCCTGGTCCTGATTCTGGTCCTGGTCCTGATTCTGTTTCTGGTCCTGGTCCTGATTCTGATTCTGATTCTGATTCTGATTCTGATTCTGATTCTGGTCCTGGTCCTGGTCCTGATCCTGATTCTGATTCTGATTCTGATTCTGATTCTGATTCTGATCCTGGTCCTGGTCCTGGTCCTGGTCCTGGTCCTGGTCCTGATTCTGATTCTGATTCTGGTCCTGGTCCTGGTCCTGGTCTTGGTCCTGATTCTGATTCTGATTCTGATTCTGATTCTGATTCTGATTCTGATTCTGATTCTGGTCCAGGTCCTGGTCCTGGTCCTGATTCTGGTCCTGGTCCTGGTCCTGGTCCTGGTCCCCCACGGCCCCGCGTCCCCTCGGTCCCCGAGCCGAGAGCTCCAGCCCCCTGCACGTGGGGGTCGTGATGCTGGGATCCCTGGGGGTGCCCGGTCAGGGGAGACCCCTCAGACCCCCAATAAAACTCTTGGTGACCCCCGTGTCCCCCCCCATATGCCTCAATGTCCCCTTGTGTTTCCCTCAATGTCCCCTCATGTCCTGCCATGTCCCCCAATGTCCCCATGTCCCCATGTTCCCTCGTGTCCCCCCCATGTGCCCCAATGTCCCCTTGTGTTTCCCTCAATGTCCCCTCATGTCCTGCCATGTCCCCCAATGTCCCTATGTCCCCATGTTCCCTCGTGTCCCCCCATGTCCCCCAATGTCCCCTTGTGTTTCCCTCAATGTCCCCTCATGTCCCTTCATGTCCCCATGTCCCCCAATGTCCCCTTGTCCCCTCGTGTCCCCCCGTGTTACCAAATGTTCCCACATCCCCATGTCCCCTTGTCCCCTCATGTTCCCCCATGTCCCCAAATGTCCCCACACCCCCATGTCCCCCAATGTCCCCTTGTGTTCTCCCAATGTTCCCTCGTGTCCCCCCACACCCCCGTGTCCCCTCACATTCCCCTGTGTCCCCACAACCCCCCCTTTCCTCTCGTGCCCCCCCGATGTCCCCCCTAGTGTCCCCCCCACAATGCCCCCATGTCCCCTTGTGCCCCCCTGGGTGTCTGTGGGCTCCCAGTGCTCCCAGTTTGGGCCCAGAGGGGTTACTGGGACGGGAGGGGCGGTTAACGCTACCACAGAAGCACTTGTGGGGGACACAGGGACCCCTGGGTGGGGGGAGCAGCCCTTTTGGGGGGGTCCCCATGGGGATAGTGACTCCGCTGTGGTGGTCACAGCGAGGGGACCCCCCCCAGTGCCCCCCAGTCTCGTACTGGGGCGGCCGCGGGGCCTTCTGCTCCGGCAACTGGTGACGCCCGAGGGTGCTGGGGCCCCATTGGGTGCTGGGGGGGGAACAGGGGGGGTGTGGGGGGCCGGGCTTGGGGGGGCGGGGGGGCACAGGGAGCAGCCAGACACCCCCACACCCACCCCAGCCCATCATGCTGGTGCTACTGGGGCTGGCACTGGGAGCCCGGGGGGCAGGTGGGGACTGGGGGGCACTGGGGGCACTGGAGGAAGTGGGGAACTGGGGGGAATGAGGGGACTGGAGGGAATGGGGGGGCACTAGGGGAACTGGGGGAACTGGGGGACTGGGGGAAATGGGGGGTCTGGGTGCACTTGGGGGACTGGGGGGACTGGGCGGCACTGGGAGGGCACCGGGGGGGACTGGGGAAATAGGGGGGACTAGGAGGGACTAGGGAGATTAGGGGAACAGGGGGAACTGGGGGGACTGGGAGGGACTGCAGGAACTGGGGGAACTGGGGAGACTGGGGGGGCTGGGGGGACTGGGGAGGATTTGGGATAGGTGGGGCGTGGGGGCACTGGGAGGACTGGGGAAACTGGAGGGACTGGGAGGACTAGGGAGATTAGGGGAACTGGGGGGACTGGGGGTTCTGGGGGGGATTGGGAACAGGTGGGGCACTGGGGGGACTGGGAGAGACTGGGGGGCACTGGGGGGACAGGGGACACTGGAGGAAGTGGGGAACTGGGGGGAATGAGGGGACTGGAGGGAATGGGGGGGCACTAGGGGAACTGGGGGAACTGGGGGGCCTGGGGGCACTGGGGGGACTGGGCGGCACTGGGAGGGCACCGGGGGGGACTGGGGAAATAGGGGGGACTGGGAGGGACTAGGGAGATTAAGGGAACTGGGGGGACTGGGAGGGACTGCAGGAACTGGGGAGACTGGTTGGACTGGGGAGGATTTGGGATAGGTGGGGCGTGGGGGCACTGGGAGGACTGGGGAAACTGGAGGGACTGGGAGGACTAGGGAGATCAGGGGAACTGGGGGGACTGGGGGTTCTGGGGGGGATTGGGGACAGGTGGGGCACTGGGGGGACTGGGAGAGACTGGGGGGCACTGGGGACTTTGTGGGGTTGGAGACACTGGGGGACTGGGGAAACTGGGGACACCGGGGGAAGTGGAGGGTGGGGTTTGGGGGCAAAAGGGGGGCCTGGAGGTAACTGGGGGCACTGGAAGAGAATGGGGGGCTGGGGCAGGGGTGCAGCAGGGGGCATTGGGGACACTGGGGGGGGGACGAAGGGGGGGGAACCGGGGACACTGGGGATGAGGGGGGAGAATGGGGAACATGGGGGGAGACGAAAGGTATGGGGGGGCACACGGGGTCTGGGGGGAGGATTGGGGACAGTGGGAGGCCTGGGGAGAGTTGGGAACCCGGGGGGGTGGGCTGGTCCTGGGGACCCCCAGGAAGGGTTTGGGGCGGGGGGTGGGACTCAACCTTGGGGGAACCAGGAATGGTCTTGGGGGCAAGGATGGAAGTGGATGGAGGTGGATGGAGGTGGATGGGGTTGGATGGGGATGGATGGAGGTGGATGGGGATGGATGGGGATGGATGGAGGTGGATGGAGATGGATGGGGTTGGATGGGGATGGATGGAGGTGGATGGGGATGGATGGAGGTGGATGGAAGTGGATGGAGGTGGATGGGGATGGATGGAGATGGATGGAGGTGGATGGAGATGGATGGAGGTGGATGGGGATGGATGGAGGTGGATGGAGATGGATGGAGGTGGATGGGGATGGATGGAGATGGATGGAGGTGGATGGAGATGGATGGAGGTGGATGGGGATGGATGGAGGTGGATGGAGATGGATGGAGGTGGATGGAAGTGGATGGAGGTGGATGGAGATGGATGGAGGTGGATGGGGATGGATGGAGGTGGATGGGGATGAATGGGGATGGATGGAGGTGGATGGAAGTGGATGGAGGTGGATGGAAGTGGATGGAGGTGGATGGAAGTGGATGGAGGTGGATGGAGGTGGATGGAGAGGGATGGAGGTGGATGGAGGTGGATGGAGGTGGATGGAGATGGATGGAGGTGGATGAGGATGGATGGGGATGGATGGAGGTGGGTGGAGATGGATGGAGGTGGATGGGGATGGATGGGGATGGATGGAGGTGGATGGAAGTGGATGGAGGTGGATGGAGGTGGATGGAGGTGGATGGGGATGGATGGAGGTGGATGGAGATGGATGGGGATGGGTGGGGATGGATGGAGGTGGATGGGGATGGATGGAGGTGGATGGGGATGGATGGAGGTGGATGGGGATGGATGGGTATGGGTGGGGATGGATGGAGGTGGATGGAGATGGATGGAGGTGGATGGGGATGGAGATGGATGGAGGTGGATGGGGATGGAGATGGATGGAGGTGGATGGGATGGATGGGTATGGGTGGGGATGGATGGAGATGGATGGAGATGGATGGAGGTGGATGGAGATGGATGGGGGTGGATGAGGGTGGATGGAGGTGGATGGGGGTGGATGGAAGTGGATGGAGATGGATGGAGGTGGATGGAGGTGGATGGAGGTGGATGGAGATGGATGGAGATGGATGGAGGTGGATGGGGATGGATGGAGGTGGATGGGGATGGATGGAGGTGGATGGGGATGGATGGGGGTGGATGAGGGTGGATGGAGGTGGATGGGGATGGATGGAGGTGGATGGAGATGGATGGAGGTGGATGGAGATGGATGGAGATGGATGGAGGTGGATGGGGATGGATGGAGGTGGATGGGGATGGATGGAGGTGGATGGAGGTGGATGGAGATGGATGGAGGTGGATGGGGATGGATGGAGGTGGATGGAGATGGATGGAGGTGGATGAGGGTGGATGGAGGTGGATGGGGATGGATGGAGGTGGATGGAGGTGGATGGGGGTGGATGGAGGTGGATGGAGATGGATGGAGGTGGATGGGGATGGATGGAGGTGGATGGGGATGGATGGAGGTGGATGGAGATGGATGGGGGTGGATGGAGATGGATGGGGATGGATGGAGATGGATGGAGGTGGATGGGGATGGATGGAGGTGGATGGAGGTGGATGGGGGTGGATGGAGGTGGATGGAGATGGATGGAGGTGGATGGGGATGGATGGAGGTGGATGGGGATGGATGGAGGTGGATGGAGGTGGATGGAGATGGATGGAGGTGGATGGGGATGGATGGAGGTGGATGGAGATGGATGGGGGTGGATGAGGGTGGATGGAGGTGGATGGGGATGGATGGAGGTGGATGGAGGTGGATGGAGGTGGATGGGGATGGATGTGGATGGGGATGGATGGAGGTGGATGGAGGTGGGTGGAGGTGGATGGGGTTGGATGGGGATGGATGGAGGTGGATGGAGGTGGATGGGGCTGGATGGGGGTGGATGGGAATGAATGGAGGCGGGTGGAGGTGCATGGAGGTGGATGGAGGTGAATGGAGGCGGGTGGAGGTGGATGGAGGTGGATGGAGATAAAGTAGATGAGGGATGGAAGAGGATGGACAGAAATAGGTGGGAATAAACAGAGATGGATGGAGAGATGGGGATGGACGGACATGGACAGAGACACGGGGATGGAGAAAGGTGACCCAGGAGATGCCACCTCCCCCCCGTCCCCTCTTAGGCGCCTTCCTGGTGCACGTGGCCAGCTCCTGCCCGCTGGCGGCCAACGGCTCCGTGCTGGACTTTGACTTTGCCATCGTCTTCAACAAGAACCCGCTGGTCTGCTACAACCCCACCGCCCGGCTCTTCGTCCCCTGCGACTGGGGGCTGCTCCGCGGCGTCGCCGACGTGGTGGCCACCAACCTCAACAACAACACCGGCTGGTCGCAGCGAGCCGAGGCCCGGCACCGCGCCTGCCGTGACCTGGGCCACCGCTTCTGGGCCTCCACGGGGCTGCGGAGGAGTGAGCTCTGCGGGCACCTCGTGGGGACATCGCGTGGGGACATGGGGACACCTCCTGGGAATATCTCACGGGGACATCGCACGGGGACATCACATGGGGACATGGGGATACCTCATGGGGACATTGCGTGGGGACATAGGGATATCTCAAGGGGACGTCTTAGGGGGACACCTCATGGGGACATGAGAGTATCTCAAGGAGACATCTCATGGGGACATGGGGACATCTCATGGGGACATCTCAAGGGGACATCTCATGGGGACATGGGGATATCTCAAGGGGACATCTCATGGGGACATCTCATGGGGACATTGCACGGGGACATCGCATGGGGACATAAGGATATCTCAAGGGGACATCTCATGGGGACATGGGGATATCTCATGGGGTCATGGGGACATCTCAAGGAGCTGTCTCATGGGGACATGGGGACACCTCCTGGGAATATCTCACGGGGACATCGCACGGGGACATCACATGGGGACATGGGGATACCTCATGGGGACATTGCGTGGGGACATAGGGATATCTCAAGGGGACGTCTTAGGGGGACACCTCATGGGGACATGGGAGTATCTCAACGAGATATCTCATGGGGACATGGGGACATCTCATGGGGACATCTCAAGGGGACATCTCATGGGGACATGGGGATATCTCAAGGGGACATCTCATGGGGACATCTCATGGGGACATTGCACGGGGACATCGCATGGGGACATAAGGATATCTCAAGGGGACATCTCATGGGGACATGGGGATATCTCATGGGGTCATGGGGACATCTCAAGGAGCTGTCTCATGGGGACATGGGGATATCTCATGGGGACATCTCATGGGGACATGGGGATACCTCATGTGGACGTTGCGTGGGGACATCTCATGGGGACATGGGGATATCTCATGGGGACATCTCATGGGGAAATGGGGACATCTCATGGGGACATCTCATGGGGACATGGGGATACCTCATGGGGATATCTCATGGGGACATGGGGACACCTCATGAGGACATCTCAAGGGGACATGGGGATACCTCATGGGGACGTTGCGTGGGGACATCTCATGGGGACATGGGGATATCTCATGGGGACATCTCTAGGGCAAATGGGGACACCTCATGGGATCATGGGGACATCTCAAGGGACTGTCTCATGGGGACATGGGGATATCTCAAGGGGACATCTCATGGGGACATGGGGTACCTCATGGGGACATCTTGTGGGGACATAAAGATATCTCAAGGGGACACCACATGTGGTCATCTCATGGGGACATGGGGATATCTCATGGGGATATCTCATGGGGACATCTCAAGGGGACATGGGGACACCTCATGGGGACATGGGGATATCTCAAGCGGATGTCTCATGGGGACATGGGGATATCTCAAGGCGACATCTCATGGGGACATGGGGACACCTCATGGGGACACCTCAAGGGGAAATGGGGACACCTCATGGGGTCATGGGGACATCTCAAGGGACTATCTCATGGGGACATGGGGGTATCTCAAGGGGACATCTCATGGGGACATCGTGTAGGGACATAAAGATATCTCAAGGGGACATCACATGTGGTCATCTCATGGGGACATGGGGATATCTCATGGGGACATCTCAAGGGGACATGAGGACACCTCATGGGGACATGGAGATATCTCAAGGCGACATCTCATGGGGACATGGGGACACCTCATGGGGACATGGGGATACCTCAAGGGGACACCTCATGGGGACATGGGGACATCTCATGGGGAGACCTCATGGGGACATCGCATGTGGTCATCTCATGGAGACGCCTTACGAGGATATTTCATGGGGACATCTCATGGACACATCCCATGGGAACTTCTCCTCGGAATATTGCATGGGGACATTGTGTGTGGACGTGGGGATATCTCACGGGGACACACCATGGGGATACACCATGGGGACACACCATGGGGACATCATCCAGGGTGGAGAGGGGCTCATCCCACCACTGACCTCCCCCCATTCCCCGTTCCAGCCCCACCCCAAGTCCGCATCGTCGCCTCCAAGACCTCCAACGCCCGGACTCCTGTTCTCCTCACCTGCCACGTGTGGGGCTTCTACCCGGCCGAGGTGACCGTCACCTGGCTGCGCAACGGGGACATCGTGGGCCCTGGTGACCGCCCCCCGATCTCCGCCATTCCCAACGGTGACTGGACCTACCAGACGCAGGTGACCCTCCTGGTGGACGCGGTGGCCGGGGACACCTTCACGTGCTCGGTGCAGCACGCCAGCCTGGAGCAGCCCCTCCTGGAGGACTGGGGTGAGTTGGAGGGGGAAGACACCCAACCGGACATCTGGGGGGTCACCACGTCGTTGTCCACACCCACCGTGTCCCCACAGGTCCTGGCTTGTCCCCAGGGTTGACACTGAAGGTGGTGGCAGCCACCCTGGTGATGATGGTCGGGCTCGGCTTCTTCATCGCTGGCATCTACCACTACCGGGCTGGGCCACCAGCCAAGGGTGAGTGGAGGAGGGACAGGGACGGCGACAGTGGCCTGGGAGGTGACAGGGACAGTGGCCTGGGGGGTGACACAAACCCTCCTCACCCCCTCGACTTCCCCTTGCAGGTTACACGCCCATTCCTGGAGACAACTACCACGTAGGTAAGGGCTCATCCACCCTGTCCCACGTCCCCAAGGGGCGCGTCACCCCCTCTGCCACCCTGTGTCCCCTCCAGACAGCATCTGAGGACCCCCCGAACGGCCACATCCCTGCAACGACGGCCCTGCCGCGTCGCTGTCACCCTGGGGTGACACTGCAGAGATGACAATAAAGAGGCTCCGTGATGGCGTGGTGGCGTATGGGGACACCAGGAACGAGGGACACCGGGAACGAGGGGACACTGGGGCATGAGGAAGGCTGGGGACACCGAGTTCACTGGGAACAAGGGATGTTGTGGCTACCCATGGCTGTTGGGAACGATGAGGAATGATGGGATGGAGAGCAGCCCCGAGGAGAAGGACTTGGGGTGCTGGGGGAGGAGAACCTCAACCTGAGCCGGCAACGCGTGCTCGCAGCTCGGAATCCAAGCGTGTCCTGGGCTGCCAGCAGGGCGAGGGAGGGGGATTCTGCCCCTCTGCTCCACTCCGGGGAGACCTCAACTGGAGTGTTGTCTCCAGCTCTGGAATCCTCAACATGAGAAGGAGATGGAGCTGTAGGAACGGGTCCAGAGGAGGCCACAAGGATGATGAGAAGGCTGGAGCGTACGAGGAGAGGCTGAGAGGGTTGGGGTTGTTCAGCCTGGAGAAGAGAAGGTTACGAGGAGACCTTAGAGCAGCTTGGAGGGGCTCCAAGAGAGCCGGGGAGGGGCTGTTCACAAAGGCTTGTGGTGACAGGACAAGGGACAATGGGATAAACTGGAGAGAGGCAGATTTAGACTGGACATAAGGAGGAATTTCTTCACTATGAGGATGAGGAGGCCCTGGAACAGGTTGTCCCAGAAGGTTGCATCTGTACCATCCCTGGAGGGGTCCAAGGACAGGTTGGATGGGGGCTTGGAGCCCCTGATCCAGTGGGAGGTGTCCCTGCCCATGGCCAGAGGGCTGGAACCGGATGATCTTCAAGGTCCCTGCCAACTCAAACCATTCTATGATTCTGTGACTCTACCGCTCTACAATAACGACATGAAAACGAGTCCTTGGGAAGGAAAAGAAGGTTGGAAAATTTAGAGATGAGAAATCTCTTCAGTCCCAGTTCTGGTCTCGTTGCCCACGGTTGATGGAGATCACGGCCCCGCAGGGCCCAGGCTGCGTGAGGGATGCTGGCTTCCCAGAACTCCCAGCATGGGTTGGATTGGGCTGGAAGGGACCTCAAAGCCCATCCAGTTCCAATCTTGGAGGTGATAATGTTGATGGTGACGGAGACCATGGAGTTGTGGAAGGGTTTGGGTTGTGAGAGACCTCAAAGCCCATCTAGTTTGACTCCTGGTGGTGCTAATGCTGATGGGGATGGGAATCATGGAAGGGTTTGGGTTGGAATGGACCTCAAAGCCCATCCAGTTTGACTCCTGGTGGTGCTAATGCTGATGGAGTTGGGAATCATGGAATGTTTTGGGTTGGAATGGACCTCAAAGCCCATCTAGTTTGACTCCTGGTGGTGCTAATGCTGATGGGGATGGGAATCATGGAATGTTTTGGGTTGGAAGGGACCTCAAAGCCCATCCAGATCCTCCCCCGGCCATGGGCAGGGACACCTCCCACTGGATCCGGTTGCTCAAAGCCCCATCCAAGCTGGCCTTGAACCGCTCCGGGGATGACGATGGAGCTGGTGATGGGCCCTGGTGGTGCTATTGGTAACGATAACGGGGACGGTGCTGGTGCTGAAAGTGATGGGGACGGGGACGATGGTGGAACGGGGACAGAAATGGGGATGGGGATGGTGGGACCAGTGAAGGAGACAGAGATGGTTGCGCCGATGCTGATGGAGCTGCAACAACAGCTCGGCTCCCAGTGCCTCCCAGTCTGCCCAGCTCAGCTCCCAGTGCCTCCCAGCCTCCCCAGCTCAGCTCCCAGTGCCTCCCAGTGTCCCCAGCTCAGCTCCCAGTGCCTCCCAGTGTCCCCAGCCTGGTCGCAGTGGAGCCCCCAGTGCAGCTCTCAGTGTTTATCAAGCATGGAGGCAGCAGCGGGGGGGCTGGGGGGAGCCCGCAGGGGGGCAGGCGGGGGTCGGGGGGCTGGGGGGCACGGACGGCGCTGGAGCGGCTGCGCAGGAGCTGGGGTTCCTTCAGGAGCTCTGGGGGGGAAAGGGAGGAGGTGAGGAGGGCAGGAACCCTAGATCCCAGGGACCCCCAAACCCCAAGGACCCTTCCCAAGCCCCAGGGACCCATCAAAATCCAGAGACCCCCCAAGAACCACCCCAAACCCCAGAGACACCTAAAAACTGCAGGGGATCACCAACCTCTCCAGACCCCAAGGACCCCTCAAAATCTTTGGGGCCACCCAAAACAACCAACTCCAGAGACCTCCCCAAGCCCTAGGGGTGCCCCCAATCCCCAGGGATCCTCCACGAACCCCAGTTCCCCCCAAACCTCTGGGAACCCGCAAACCCCAAGGAACTCCTGCAACCCCCTGGATTCTCCAACTCCAAACCTCCACAGGAGAAACCCAAAAGCCAGGGACCCCCAAGCCCCAAGATCTCTCAGGGTCCAGGAAACCCCAGGGACATCCCCAAACCCCAAGGACTCCCTCAGACCCCAGGAACCCCCATAAAACTCTTGGAGTCAAGCACCAGGGATTCCCCAAATCCCAGGACTCTCCACTAAAACAAGGAACATCTTAAACCCCAGGATCCCCAGAGCCCAGTGACCCCCCAGATCCCCTGTTCCCCCAGAGTCCAGTGACACCCCCAGATGCCAATGACCCCCACAAACCCCAATGATCCCTCAAAGCCCCAGATCTCCCAGACCCCCAAGACCCCAGGTCTCCAGACACCCCAATGACCCACATACCCCAATAACGCCCCAGATCCCACTGAACCGTAGACCCTCAATGAACCCCCAGACCCCAATAACCCCAAACCTCAGGCTCCCCCAGACTCCAAAGACCCCCAAAACCCAATGACCCCCTAGACCCCAATGAACCCCAAAACCTCAGGCTCCCTTAGACCACAAAGACCCCCCAGATCCCACAAACCCCCCAAACCCCAATGCCTCCTCAGGCCCCAATGACCCCCAAACCACAACTCCCTCCAGATCCCAATGTCACCCCAAAACCCAGACCCTTCCCCCTGACCATCTCAGATCCCCCACAGATGCCAATGACCTCCCCTGAATTCAGGACTCCCAGGACCCAAAGTCACCCCAAAAATCTCAGTTCTCCACAGACCCCAAAGATCCCCTAAAGCCCCAGGTCCCCAGAGACTCCAAGGACTCCCAAACCCCAATGACTCCCTAGACCCCAATGAGCCCCCAAAGCTCAGGTCCCCCCATACCCCAATGACCCCCCAGACCCCAATGACCTCTGAGACCCAAAGTCCCCCCATATCCCAATGATCCCCAGACCCCAATGACCTCCTAGACCCCAATGAGGCTGCAAAGCCCAAGGCCCTAGAAACCCCAACGACCCTCCAGACCCATATGAGCCCCCAGACCCCAATGACCTCTGAGACCCAAAGTCCCCCCAGACCCCAATGACCCTCCAGACCCCAATGAGGCTCCAAAGCCCAAGTCCCTAGAAACCCCAATGACCCTCCAGACCCCAATGAGCCCCCAGACCCCAATGACCTCTGAGACCCAAAGTCCCCCCATATCCCAATGATCCCCAGACCCCAATGACCCTCCAGACCCCAATGAGGCTCCAAAGCCCAAGGCCCTAGAAACCCCAATGACCCTCCAGACCCCAATGAGCCCCCAGACCCCAATGACCTCTGAGACCCAAAGTCCCCCCATATCCCAATGATCCCCAGACCCCAATGACCCTCCAGACCCCAATGAGGCTCCAAAGCCCAAGTCCCTAGAAACCCCAACGACCCTCCAGACCCATATGAGCCCCCAGACCCCAATGACCTCTGAGACCCAAAGTCCCCCCAGACCCCAATGACCCTCCAGACCCCAATGACCCTCCAGACCCCAATGAGGCTCCAAAGCCCAAGTCCCTAGAAACCCCAACAACCCTCCAGACCCATATGAGCCCCCAGACCCCAATGACCTCTGAGACCCAAAGTCCCCCCATATCCCAATGATCCCCAGACACCAATGACCCTCCAGACCCCAATGAGGCTCCAAAGCCCAAGTCCCTAGAAACCCCAACGACCCTCCAGACCCATATGAGCCCCCAGACCCCAATGACCTCTGAGACCCAAAGTCCCCCCACATCCCAATGATCCCTAGACCCTAATGACCCCTCCAAATCCCAAGTCTCACCAGACCCCAATCACCCCCCAGACCCCAACGACCCCCCAAATCCCAGCCTCACCCCCTGTCCCCCACTAACCTTGTTGCGTCTGTAGAGGACGATCCCCAGCGCCAGGAAGACGAAGCCCAGCACGAAGCCCCCCACCCCCGTCAGCATCTTGCTCCTGGCGCCGTCCGCCTGCAGCTCTGCGGGGCCGAGAGCAGGGGCTCAGGGCTGGGGGGGCCCCGTCCCACTCCCCCTGCCCCCAGCCCAGGGTCTTACCCCACGCCTGGGTGACGGGGCGCTGCAGGCTGGCGTGCTCCACCTGGCACGTGTAGGTCTCCCCGCGCTGCGGGATGCTTTCCAGCATCACCAGCACCTGGTAGGTCCAGTCTCCGTTCTGCATCACGTCCGTGGACACCACGCGCTCCACCTCCTCCTGCCCGTTCTTGAACCACTTCACCTCGATCTCGGCGGGGTAGAAATCCGTCACGGCACAAACCAGCCTGTCGGGCTGGGGCAGGGAGCCCGACTGCACGGGGTGGATTTGCACCTGGGGCTGCACTGGGGGAGAGAGCCAGGGAGCTGCCCAGGGGCTGCCAGAGCCCAGGGGCCACCCAGCCGGGAGCAGGGCTCGCCCTCTGCTCCCCACACGGGGGGCCGGGGGCTCGCGGGCCAGGCCGAGAGGCAGAGAGCACAGAGTCGCTGCTGGCAGAGGGCTCCGACACCCTCAAGCCGAGCTGGAGCTCTCCAGGGGCGAGAAAGCGCTGAATGGCGACGTTGGGAAGGGCCTTGGAGACCCTCAAGGCCAACTGGAATGACCCTCCAGGGATGAGGAACAAGAAAGCATCGAATCGCTAGGTTGGTGTAGACCTTGGAGACCCTCAAGGCCAAGCAGAGCTCTCCAGGTTAGAGGGACTGGAAAGCATTGAGTCACTACTCTGGGAAAGACCTTCAAGCCCAAGCGGAGCTCTCCATGTACGAGGAACCAGAAAGCATTGAATGGCGAGGTTGGGAAAGAGCTTGGAGACCCTCAAGGCCAACCGGAGCTCTGCAGGGGCGAGAAACCATTGAATCCCACTGCTGGGAAAGACCTCGGAGACCCTCAAGCTCAGCCTGTAGAAGCTTTACAGCAAAGAGGGACCAGAAAGCATTGAATGACGAGGTTGGAAAGACTTTGGAGACCTTCAAACCCAAGCAGTACGAGCTCTCCAGGGAGGAGAGATGAGAAAATATTGAATGGCTCGGTTGGGAAGGAGCTTGGAGACCCTCAAGGCCAACTGGACCTGGCCCCAGATCTCTGAGCACTTCATCTGCCCGGCGTGGGAAGCCCTGCAGGGATGGGGACTCCACCACCTCCCCGCGCAGCCGTTCCAGGGCCTCGGGGAAGGGCGCGGGGGCTCTGAGCGAGCGGCAGGGACACGCGCTGCCCTCCTGCGCCCGGGGGCTTGGCTCGTGCCCGACCCCCGGAGAGGGGCTGCCACGCGCTCACCTCGACGATCCACGGTGAAAGGGGTGTCCGCCTCGTAGTTGTGTCGGCAGAACGTGTCCACGGCAGCGCGTGCATCCTCCAGGATTTCTTCCTGGCTGTTCCAGTACTTGGCATCAGGCTCGCCCAGGGGGGTGTCGGCCACGTAGACCCCCACATCGCTGTCAAAGTGCATGAACTGCTCCCGGTTGTAGATTTGTCTCTGTGCACAAACCTCACCTGCTCGGTGCCGTTGGTGAAGTAGCAGTCGGCTTTAAACTGGTACTGGAAGAAGCCTGTTGGTGCAGAGCTGGGGTGAGGAGCTGCTGCCCCTTCCCCCTCCAGCGCCCAGCGATGGGGCAGCTGGGAGGATGCCGGGGACCCCGTTTCAAATCCATCCCTTCCCTCTGGAAGCACATCCTTCCTCTGGATCCACTCCCAAAATCTCGGTTCATTGGCCCACAGCTTGGGGAGCTTCTCCTGCCCCAGCGGCCCCCTCCTTCTCCTCTGGGGGCATCTCTTCCCTGGATCCATCCCTGCTTTCTGGATCCATCCCTGCCCTCTGGTTCCACCCATTCCCTCTGGATCCATCTCCTCCTTCTGGATCCTTCCCTGCCCTCTGGGTCAATCCCTACCCTCTGGGTGCATCTCTTCCCTCTGGATCCATCCCAGCCCTCTGGATCCATCCTTTCCCTCTGGATCCATCCCTTCCTTCTGAATACATCCCTTCCCTCTAGGTCCATCGATTCCCTCTGGATCCATCCCTGCCCTCTGGATCCAATCCTTCCATCTGGGTCCATCCCTGCCCTCTGGATCCATCCATGCCCCTGGATCCATCCCTTCCCTCTATCTCCATCCCTTCCCTCCAGCTCCATCCCTTCCCTCTTCATCCATCCTTTCCTTCCAGTATCATCCCTTCCCCCTATATCCATCCCTCCCTTCCAGCTCCATCCCTTCCCTCTATCTCCATCCCTTCCCCCTATCTCCATCCCTCCCTTCCAGCTCCATCCCTTCCTCAATCTCCATCCCTTCCCTCTATCTCCATCCCTTCCCTCTATCTCCATCCCTTCCCTCTAGCTCCATCCCTTCCCCCTATCTCCATCCCTTCCCCTCTATCTCCATCCCTTCCCCTCTATCTCCCTCCCTCCCCTCCAGCTCCATCCCTTCCCTCTATCTCCATCCCTTCCCTCCAGCTCCATCCCTTCCCCCTATCTCCATCCGTTCCCCTCTATCTCCATTCCTTCCCCTCTATCTCCCTCCCTCCCCTCCAGCTCCATCCCTTCCCTCTATCTCCATCCCTTCCCTCTATCTCCATCCCTTCCCCCTATCTCCATCCCTTCCCTCTATCTCCATCCCTTCCCTCTATCTCCATCCCTCCCCTCTATCTCCATCCCTTCCCTCTATCTCCATCCCTTCCCCCTATCTCCATCCCTTCCCCCTATCTCCATCCCTTCCCTCTATCTCCATCCCTTCCCTCTATCTCCATCCCTTCCCTCCAGCTCCATCCCTTCCCCCTATCTCCATCCCTTCCCTCTATCTCCATCCCTCCCCTCTATCTCCATCCCTTCCCTCTATCTCCATCCCTTCCCCCTATCTCCATCCCTTCCCCCTATCTCCATCCCTTCCCTCTATCTCCATCCCTTCCCTCTATCTCCATCCCTTCCCCCTATCTCCATCCCTTCCCCCTATCTCCATCCCTCCCCTCTATCTCCATCCCTTCCCTCTATCTCCATCCCTTCCCCCTATCTCCATCCCTCCCCTCTATCTCCATCCCTTCCCTCTATCTCCATCCCTTCCCCCTATCTCCATCCCTTCCCCCTATCTCCATCCGTCCCCTCTATCTCCATCCCTTCCCTCTATCTCCATCCCTTCCCCCTATCTCCATCCCTTCCCCCTATCTCCATCCCTCCCCTCTATCTCCATCCCTTCCCTCTATCTCCATCCCTTCCCCCTATCTCCATCCCTTCCCTCTATCTCCATCCCTCCCCTCTATCTCCATCCCTTCCCTCTATCTCCATCCCTTCCCCCTATCTCCATCCCTTCCCTCTATCTCCATCCCTTCCCTCTATCTCCATCCCTCCCCTCTATCTCCATCCCTTCCCTCTATCTCCATCCCTTCCCTCTATCTCCATCCCTCCCCTCTATCTCCATCCCTTCCCTCTATCTCCATCCCTTCCCTCTATCTCCATCCCTTCCCTCTATCTCCATCCCTTCCCTCTATCTCCATCCCTTCCCTCCAGCTCCATCCCTTCCCTCTATCTCCATCCCTTCCCTCTATCTCCATCCCTTCCCTCCAGCTCCATCCCTTCCCTCTATCTCCATCCCTTCCCTCTATCTCCATCCCTCCCCTCTATCTCCATCCCTTCCCTCTATCTCCATCCCTTCCCCCTATCTCCATCCCTTCCCCTCTATCTCCATCCCTTCCCCTCTATCTCCCTCCCTCCCCTCCAGCTCCATCCCTCCCCTCTATCTCCATCCCTTCCCTCTATCTCCATCCCTTCCCCCTATCTCCATCCCTTCCCTCTATCTCCATTCCTCCCCTCCATCTCCATCCCTTCCCTCTATCTCCATCCCTCCCCTCTATCTCCATCCCTCCCCTCTATCTCCATCCCTTCCCTCTATCTCCATCCCTTCCCCCTATCTCCATCCCTTCCCTCTATCTCCATCCCTTCCCTCTATCTCCATCCCTCCCCTCTATCTCCATCCCTTCCCTCTATCTCCATCCCTTCCCTCTATCTCCATCCCTCCCCTCTATCTCCATCCCTTCCCTCTATCTCCATCCCTTCCCTCTATCTCCATCCCTTCCCTCTATCTCCATCCCTTCCCTCTATCTCCATCCCTTCCCTCCAGCTCCATCCCTTCCCTCTATCTCCATCCCTTCCCTCTATCTCCATCCCTTCCCTCCAGCTCCATCCCTTCCCTCTATCTCCATCCCTTCCCTCTATCTCCATCCCTCCCCTCTATCTCCATCCCTTCCCTCTATCTCCATCCCTTCCCCCTATCTCCATCCCTTCCCCTCTATCTCCATCCCTTCCCCTCTATCTCCCTCCCTCCCCTCCAGCTCCATCCCTCCCCTCTATCTCCATCCCTTCCCTCTATCTCCATCCCTTCCCCCTATCTCCATCCCTTCCCTCTATCTCCATTCCTCCCCTCCATCTCCATCCCTTCCCTCTATCTCCATCCCTCCCCTCTATCTCCATCCCTTCCCTCTATCTCCATCCCTTCCCTCTATCTCCATCCCTTCCCTCTATCTCCATCCCTCCCCTCCAGCTCCATCCCTTCCCCAGGCTCATGCCCGGGGACCCCCTTTCCCCAGGACCCCCCTCTCCCCCCGGCTCGCCCTCGCGTCCCCCCAAGCCGGGCTTGGGCTCCGAGCCCCCGGCAGCGCCCAGCACCTCCCCACGCCGTGGGGCTGAGCTCCCCTCTGGTCTCCTCGCCGGCAGCCCCGTGGGCTCCCAGCGCCACCAGTGCCACCAGCACGGCCCCAGCTCCCAGCACGCCAGCAGCCCCCATGGTGCTCCCGGCACAGAAGGCAGAGGTGCCGGCACCCCCGAGCCAGCCGCACTCTGCCCCAGTGCTGCCCAGTGGCGGCACTGGGAGTCCCAGCGCGGCCCAGTGCGCAGCGCAGCTGGGCAGCATCACTCGTCTCCAGGCAGAGGCGCGGGCGCGCGTCCGTCCGTCTGTCTGCTCCTCAGGGTGCTCTGGGCCGGGGCTCTGCCTGGGAACAGCTGAGGCGCCCTCGGGGCTCCCTGCCATTGGCCCACAGCTCGGGGGGCTCCTCCTGCCCCAGCGGCCCCGTCCTTCTCCTCGGGGGGCAGCTCTTCCCTGGATCCAAGATTGCCCTACGGATCCATCCCTGTGCTCTGGATCCATCCCTTCCCTCTGGATCCATCCCTGCCCTCTGGATCCATCCCTGCGCTCTGGATCCATACCTACCCTCTGGATCCATCCCTGCGCTCTGGATCCATCCCTGCCCTCTGGATCCATCCCTGCCCTCTGGATCCATCCCTGCCCTCTGGATCCATCCCTGCCCTCTGGATCCATCCCTTCCCTTTTCCACATCTCTATCAATGACCTGGATGAAGGCATCCAGTGCACCCTCAGCAAGTTTGCAGAGGACACTGAGCTGGGAGGAGCTGTCGATCTCCTGGGGGGTTTTGAGTCTTTCCATAAGGATCTCAACAGCCTGGAATGCTGGGATCCATCCCTGCCCTCTGGGTCCATCTCCCCCCTATAGATTCTTTAATTCCCTCTGGATCCATATCTTCCCTTTTGAATCATCCCTTCCCTCTGTATCCTTCCCTTCCCTAGGTCCATCCCATCCCTCTGGATCCACCTCTGCCCTCTGGATCCATCCCTGCCCTCTGGATCCATCCGTCCCTCCGGATCCATCCCTGCCCTCTGGATCCATCCCTTCCCTCTTGATACATCCCTTGCCTCAGATTCATCCATCCCCTCTGGATACCTCAATACCCTCTAGGTCCATCCCTCCCCTCTCATTCCAGCCCTTCTCTCTCCATCCAGCCCTTCTCCCAACGTTCCCACCGTCCCACACACTCTGGTGTCGCTGACAAACTCTCTGAGATGCCCCCAGTCCCACTCCGGGTGTCCCTAACGACAATAGTGACGAGGGGGATAGGACGGTTCCTGGTGACAGAGATGGAGATGATGGTCGTACCCGTCACGGTGCTGCTGATGGGGACGGAGATCATGGAATTGTGGAATGGGTCGGGTTGGAAGGGACCTCAAAGCCCAACTGGTTGGACCCCTGATGGTGCTAATGCTGATGGAGATGGGAATCATGGAATGGTTTGGGTTGTGAGGGACGTCAAAGCCCATCCAGTTCCAGTCCCCGAGCCGTGGGGATGACGATGGAGCTGGTGATGGGCCCTGGTGGTGCTGTTGGTAACGATAACGGGGACGGTGCTGGTGCTGAAAGTGATGGGGACGGGGACGATGGTGGAACGGGGACAGAAATGGGGATGGGGATGGTGGGACCAGTGAAGGAGACAGAGATGGTTGCGCCGATGCTGATGGAGCTGGAATGATGTTTGGGCCTCTCATGGTGCTGCTAATGCTGATGGAGCTGGGAATGATGGAATGGGTTGGGTTGGAAGGGACCCCCAAGCCCACCCAGATCCTCCCCCGGCCATGGGCAGGGACACCTCCCGCGGGATCAGGGGCTCCAAAGCTCCTCCAGCCTGAACCCCTCCAGGGATGGGGCAGCCAGGGCTTCTCTGGCCTCCTGGGCCAGGGCCTCCCCTCCTTCATTCCCGTCCCTGCTGGTAGGAAAAGGCCCTGGGGCGCCGGTCGGCAGCGGCCCAACAGGATCCAGCAGTGGCCCAGGAGGCCCAGGTGGCCACCAGCATCCTGGCTGGGGCCACCGTGGGGTGTCCAGCAGGCACAGGGATGGGATCGTCCCCTGGGGAGGCCGCACCTCCAACCCTGGGCTCAGTTTGGGGCTCCTCACTCCCAGAGGGACCTGGAGGGGCTGGAGCGCGTCCGGAGAAGGGGATGGAGACCCTGGGAAGGGACGTGGCTTGGGAGTGACCTTGGGTCAAGAGTTGGGTTGCATCTGCAAGGACTTTTCCAACCCAACCGATTCCAAGGTTCCCTGGTTCCAAGAGAGACGTGGAGGGGCTGGAGAGCGTTCGGAGAAGGGACCGGAGCTGGGAGGGGTGTGGAGAGTGCGGGAAGGGTCTGAGGGATCTGAGGGGGCTTTGGTGTGGAGAAGAGGAGCTGAGGGGAGACCTCGTCGCTCTCTGCAGCTGGCGGGGAGGAGGTTGGAGCGAGGCGGGTGCTGGTCTCTTCTCCCAAGGAACAAGGGACGGGACGAGAGGGACCGTCCTCCAGCTGGGCGAGGGGATGGGGAGACGTGAGCTGCACCCACAGCTGGATCCCAGTGCCTCCCAGTCTGCCCAGCTGGGCTCCCAGTGCCTCCCAGTCTGCCCAGCTGGGCTCCCAGTGCCTCCCAGTCTGCCCAACTGGGCTCCCAGTGCCTCCCAGTCTGCCCAGCTGGGCTCCCAGTGCCTCCCAGTCTGCCCAGCTGGGCTCCCAGTGCCTCCCAGTCTGCCCAGCTGGGCTCCCAGTGCCTCCCAGTCTGCCCAGCTCGGCTCCCAGTGCCTCCCAGTCTGCCCAGCTGGGTTCTCAGTGCCTCCCAGTCTGCCCAGCTGGGCTCCCAGTGCCTCCCAGTCTGCCCAGCTGGGCTCTCAGTGCCTCCCAGTCTGCCCAGCTCGGCTCCCAGTGCCTCCCAGTCTGCCCAGCTCGGCTCCCAGTGCCTCCCAGTCTGCCCAGCTCGGCTCCCAGTGCCTCCCAGTCTCTCCAGGTCAGCTCCCAGTGCCTCCCAGTCTGCCCAGCTGGGATTCCACTGCATCGCAGTCTCCCCAGCTCACTCCCAGTGCCTCCCAGTCTCTCCAGTTTGGCTTCAGGTGCTTCCCAGTCTGCCCAGCTGGGCTCCCAGTGCCTCCCAGTCTGCTCAGCTCGGCTCCCAGTGCCTCCCAGTGTCCCCAGCTCAGCTCCCAGTGCCTCCCAGTCTCCCCAGCTCGGCTCCCAGTGCCTCCCAGTGTCCCCAGCTCGGCTCCCAGTGCCTCCCAGTGTCCCCAGCCTGGTCGCAGTGGAGCCCCCAGTGCAGCTCTCAGTGTTTATCAAGCATGGAGGCAGCAGCGGGGGGGCTGGGGGGAGCCCGCAGGGGGGCAGGCGGGGGTCGGGGGGCTGGGGGGCACGGACGGCGCTGGAGCGGCTGCGCAGGAGCTGGGGTTCCTTCAGGAGCTCTGGGGGGGAAAGGGAGGAGATGGGGGGTGAGAGACCCCTAAGAACATGGACCCAGTAAAATCCAGACCCCCCCCCCAAGTACACCATGAACCACCTCCAAACCCCAAGGACCCCTCAAAACCCCAAGGACACCCCAAAACTCCATCAGATCTTCAAACCTCATCCCCCTCCAGACCTCAGGGTCCTCTCAAAAATCTTTGAGACCACCCAAAACCCTGGGGATGCCCCCAAGCCCCAGGGATCCTCCCTGAACCCCAGGTTCCCCCAAAACACCGGGACCCCCAAGACCCCAGGAACCACCCAACCTGAGGATCTCTCAAGGTCCAGGAACCCTCGAGGCCTTAGGGACATCCCCAAACCCCAAGGAACTCCCTTGAATCTCTGGGAATAAAACACCACAGAACCCCCAAACCTCTAGCTTCCCAAGGACCCCCCAGAATCCTGGTCTCCTCAAAACCCCCCAACCCCCAAGCGTCCCCCAAACACTAGGTCCCCTCAAACCCAAAGGATCCTCAAATCCTGGATCCCCAAAACCCAAGGTCCCCCCAGATCCCAGGATCGCTCAAGGTCCTGGAACCCCCAGAGACCTTAGGCACCTTCCCAAAACCCCAGGGACTCAATTGAAACTTGGGGATGCAAACCCCTGGGACCCCCAGATCCCAAGGACCCTTCCCAAGCCCCAGTAACTCATCCACATCAGAGACCCCCAAGTACCCCAAAACCCACCCCCAAGCCCCACGGATGCCCAAAAACTGCATGGGATCTGCCACACCTCCAGACCCCAAGGACCCCTCAAAATCTTTGGAGCCACCCAAAACAACCAACTCTAGAGACCCCCCAAACCCGAGGGGCACCCCCAATCCCCAGGAATCCTCCATGAACCCCAAGTTTTCCCCCCAAACCTCTGGGAACCCGAAAACCCCAAGGAGCTCCTGCAACCCCCTGGATTCCCCAACTCCCCGTGTCAACAGGAGAAGCCCCAAAGCCCAGGGACCCCAAAATCCCAGGGACCCCAAAACCCCAACATCTCTCAGGGTCCAGGCACCCCAAGACCCCATGGACATCCCCAAACCCCAAGGACTCTTCCAGGCCCCAGGCACCCCCATAAAACTCTTGGATTCAAACACCAGGGATTCCTCAAATCCCGGGACTCTCCACTGAAACCCAAAACCCCTTAAATCCCAGGGAACCCCCCCAGACCCCAGGACCCCTCAGCCCCAGGGACCCCAAGTCTCCAGGGAACACCGTGAACACTATGGACTCTGCAAAGACCAGGGACTGATACAAACCCCAGGGACTCCCAAACCCAGGAACCCGCAAACCCCACGGACACTCCAGACCCCAGACACCCCCAAACACCAGGAACCCCAACTCCTAGGTCCCCCTAGACCCCAAGAATCCCCAAAACTCATATACCCCTGATCCCTAGGTCTCCACAAGCCCCCGGGGATCTCTCAAGTTCCTGGAACCCCCAGAGACCTGAGGGACCTTCCCAAATCCCAGGGACTGAATTGAAACTCGGGGACTCAAACACCATGGATCCCCAAACCCCAGAGACCCCCAAACCCCAAGTCCATGAAACCCCGTGGACCCTGCAAACCCCACGTCCCTCTAGATCCCAAGGATCCCCAAACCCTAGAAACATCCAACGCCCCAGATCCCTTAAACCCTCGGGACTCCCAGACTCCTGCGACCCCAAAGCCAAAGAGACCCCCAAACCCCAGACCCCCAGATCACAATGACCCCCCCAAGCCCCAAACCTCCCCAGACCCCAATGATCGCCCAGACCCTAACGACACCCCCAGACTCCAATGACCCCGCAAAGCTCAGGATTCCGCCAAGACCCTAATGACATCCCCAGACCCCAATGAACCCCCCGAACCAAATGACCCCCCAAAACCCAGACCCCCAATGACCCCCCCACGGTCCCAAAAAGCCCCAGGTCCCCAGAGGCCCCAATGACACCCAAAACTTCAGGCACCCCCAGACACCAATGACCCCCTAGACCCCACTGAACCCTCCAGCCTCCAATGACCCCCTAAACCCCTATGACCCCCAGACCCCAACGACCCCCCAAATCCCAGCCTCACCCCCTGTCCCCCACTAACCTTGTTGCGTCTGTAGAGGACGATCCCCAGCGCCAGGAAGACGAAGCCCAGCACGAAGCCCCCCACCCCCGTCAGCATCTTGCTCCTGGCGCCGTCCGCCTGCAGCTCTGCGGGGCCGAGAGCAGGGGCTCAGGGCTGGGGGGGCCCCGTCCCACTCCCCCTGCCCCCAGCCCAGGGTCTTACCCCACGCCTGGGTGACGGGGCGCTGCAGGCTGGCGTGCTCCACCTGGCACGTGTAGGTCTCCCCGCGCTGCGGGATGCTTTCCAGCATCACCAGCACCTGGTAGGTCCAGTCTCCGTTCTGCATCACGTCCGTGGACACCACGCGCTCCACCTCCTCCTGCCCGTTCTTGAACCACTTCACCTCGATCTCGGCGGGGTAGAAATCCGTCACGGCACAAACCAGCCTGTCGGGCTGGGGCAGGGAGCCCGACTGCACGGGGTGGATTTGCACCTGGGGCTGCACTGGGGGAGAGAGCCAGGGAGCTGCCCAGGGGCTGCCAGAGCCCAGGGGCCACCCAGCCGGGAGCAGGGCTCGCCCTCTGCTCCCCACACGGGGGGCCGGGGGCTCGCGGGCCAGGCCGAGAGGCAGAGAGCACAGAGTCGCTGCTGGCAGAGGGCTCCGACACCCTCAAGCCGAGCTGGAGCTCTCCAGGGCCGAGAAAGCACTGAATGGCGACGTTGGGAAGGACCTTGGAGACCCTCAAGGCCAACTGGAATGACCCTCCAGGGATGAGGAACAAGAAAGCATCGAATCGCTAGGTTGGTGTAGACCTTGGAGACCCTCAAGGCCAAGCAGAGCTCTCCAGGTTAGAGGGACTGGAAAGCATTGAGTCACTACTCTGGGAAAGACCTTCAAGCCCAAGCGGAGCTCTCCATGTACGAGGAACCAGAAAGCATTGAATGGCGAGGTTGGGAAAGAGCTTGGAGACCCTCAAGGCCAACCGGAGCTCTGCAAGGGCGAGAAACCATTGAATCCCACTGCTGGGAAAGACCTCGGAGACCCTCAAGCTCAGCCTGTAGAAGCTTTACAGCAAAGAGGGACCAGAAAGCATTGAATGATGAGGTGGGAAAGACTTTGGAGACCTTCAAACCCAAGCAGTACGAGCTCTCCAGGGAGGAGAGATGAGAAAATATTGAATGGCTCAGTTGGGAAGGACCTTGGAGACCCTCAAGGCCAACTGGACCTGGCCCCAGATCTCTGAGCACTTCATCTGCCCGGCGTGGGAAGCCCTGCAGGGATGGGGACTCCACCACCTCCCCGCGCAGCCGTTCCAGGGCCTCGGGGAAGGGCGCGGGGGCTCTGAGCGAGCGGCAGGGACACGCGCTGCCCTCCTGCGCCCGGGGGCTTGGCTCGTGCCCGACCCCCGGAGAGGGGCTGCCACGCGCTCACCTCGACGATCCACGGTGAAAGGGGTGTCCGCCTCGTAGTTGTGTCGGCAGAACGTGTCCACGGCAGCGCGTGCATCCTCCAGGATTTCTTCCTGGCTGTTCCAGTACTTGGCATCAGGCTCGCCCAGGGGGGTGTCGGCCACGTAGACCCCCACATCGCTGTCAAAGTGCACGTCCTGCTCCCGGTTGTAGATTTGTCTGTGCACAAACCTCACCTGCTCGGTGCCGTTGGTGAAGTAGCAGTCGGCTTTATTCTGGAGCTGGAAGAAGCCTGTTGGTGCAGAGCTGGGGTGAGGAGCCGCTGCCCCTTCCCCCTGCAGCGCCCAGCGATGGGGCAGGTGGGAGGATGCCGGGGACCCCGTTTCAAATCCATCCCTTCCCTCTGGATCGAACACTGCCCTCTGTATCCATCCCTGCCCTCTGGATCCACCCATTCCCTCTGGATCCATCTACTCCTTCTGGATCCTTCCCTTCCCTCTGGGTCAATCCCTACTCTCTGGGTCCATCTCTTCCCTCTGGATCCATCCCAGCCCTCTGGAGCCATCCCTTCCTTCTGGATCCATCCCTTCCTTCTGAATACATCCCTTCCCTCTAGGTCCATCGATTCCCTCTGGATCCAATCCTTCCATCAGGGTGAATCCCTGCCCTCTGGATCCATCCATTCCCCTGGATCCATCCCTTCCCTCTTCCCCCTTTCCCCAGGACCCCCCTCTCCCCCCGGCTCGCCCTCGCGTCCCCCCAAGCCGGGCTTGGGCTCCGAGCCCCCGGCAGCGCCCAGCACCTCCCCACGCCGTGGGGCTGAGCTCCCCTCGGGTCTCCTCGCCGGCAGCCCCGTGGGCTCCCAGCGCCACCAGTGCCACCAGCACGGCCCCAGCTCCCAGCACGCCAGCAGCCCCCATGGTGCTCCCGGCACAGAAGGCAGAGGTGCCGGCACCCCCGAGCCAGCCGCACTCTGCCCCAGTGCTGCCCAGTGGCGGCACTGGGAGTCCCAGCGCGGCCCAGTGCGCAGCGCAGCTGGGCAGCATCACTCGTCTCCAGGCAGAGGCGCGGGCGCGCGTCCGTCCGTCTGTCTGCTCCTCAGGGTGCTCTGGGCCGGGGCTCTGCCTGGGAACAGCTGAGGCGCCCTCGGGGCTCCCTGCCATTGGCCCACAGCTCGGGGGGCTCCTCCTGCCCCAGCGGCCCCGTCCTTCTCCTCGGGGTCCATCCCTGCCCTCTGTATCCATCTCTGTGCTCCGGATCCATCCCTTCCCTCTAGGTCCATCCTATCCCTCTGGGTCCATCCCATCCCTCTAGATCCTGCACTTCCATCTGACTCCATCCCTTCCTTCTGGATCCATCCCTGCCCTCTAGATCCATCGATTCCCTCTGGATCCATCCCTGTCCTCTGGATCCATCCCTGCCCTCTGGATCCATCCCTGCCCTCTGGATCCATCCCTTCCCTCTGGATCCATCCCTGCCCTCTGGATCCATCCCTGCCCTCTGGATCCATCCCTGTGCTCTGGATCCATCCCTGTGCTCTGGATCCATCCTATCCCTCTGGATCCATCCTTGCCCTCTGGATCCATCCCTGCCCTCTGGATCCATCCCTTCCCTTTTCCACATCTCTATCAATGACCTGGATGAAGGCATCCAGTGCACCCTCAGCGAGTTTGCAGAGGACACTGTGCTGGGAGGAGCTGTCGATCTCCTAGGGTGTTTTGAGTCTCTCCAAAAGGATCTCAACAGCCTGGAATGCTGGGATCCATCCCTGCCCTCTGGGTCCATCTCCCCCCTCTAGATTCTTTAATTCCCTCTGGATCCATATCTTCCCTTTTGAATCATCCCTGCCCTCTGAATCCTTCCCTTCCCTAGGTCCATCCCATCCCTCTGGATCCACCTCTGCCCTCTGGATCCATCCCTGCCCTCTGGATCCATCTGTCCCTCTGGATCCATCCCTGCCCTCCGGATCCATCCCTGCCCTCTGGATCCATCCCTTCCCTCTGGACACATCCCTTGCCTCAGATTCATCCATCCCCTCTGGATACCTCAATACCCTCTAGGTCCATCCCTCCCCTCTCATTCCAGCCCTTCTCTCTCCATCCAGCCCTTCTCCCAACGTTCCCACCGTCCCACACACTCTGGTGTCGCTGACAAACTCTCTGAGATGCCCCCAGTCCCACTCCGGGTGTCCCTAACGACAATAGTGACGAGGGGGATAGGACGGTTCCTGGTGACAGAGATGGAGATGATGGTCGTACCCGTCACGGTGCTGCTGATGGGGACGGAGATCATGGAATTGTGGAATGGGTCGGGTTGGAAGGGACCTCAAAGCCCAACTGGTTGGACCCCTGATGGTACTAATGCTGATGGAGATGGGAATCATGGAATGGTTTGGGTTGTGAGGGACGTCAAAGCCCATCCAGTTCCAGTCCCCGAGCCGTGGGGATGACGATGGAGCTGGTGATGGGCCCTGGTGGTGCTGTTGGTAACGATAACGGGGACGGTGCTGGTGCTGAAAGTGATGGGGACGGGGACGATGGTGGAACGGGGACAGAAATGGGGATGGGGATGGTGGGACCAGTGAAGGAGACAGAGATGGTTGCGCTGATGCTGATGGAGCTGGAATGATGTTTGGGCCTCTCATGGTGCTGCTAATGCTGATGGAGCTGGGAATGATGGAATGGGTTGGGTTGGAAGGGACCCCCAAGCCCACCCAGATCCTCCCCCGGCCATGGGCAGGGACACCTCCCGCGGGATCAGGGGCTCCAAAGCTCCTCCAGCCTGAACCCCTCCAGGGATGGGGCAGCCAGGGCTTCTCTGGCCTCCTGGGCCAGGGCCTCCCCTCCTTCATTCCCGTCCCTGCTGGTAGGAAAAGGCCCTGGGGCGCCGGTCGGCAGCGGCCCAACAGGATCCAGCAGTGGCCCAGGAGGCCCAGGTGGCCACCAGCATCCTGGCTGGGGCCACCGTGGGGTGTCCAGCAGGCACAGGGATGGGATCGTCCCCTGGGGAGGCCGCACCTCCAACCCTGGGCTCAGTTTGGGGCTCCTCACTCCCAGAGGGACCTGGAGGGGCTGGAGCGCGTCCGGAGAAGGGGATGGAGACCCTGGGAAGGGACGTGGCTTGGGAGTGACCTTGGGTCAAGAGTTGGGTTGCATCTGCAAGGACTTTTCCAACCCAACCGATTCCAAGGTTCCCTGGTTCCAAGAGAGACGTGGAGGGGCTGGAGAGCGTTCGGAGAAGGGACCGGAGCTGGGAGGGGTGTGGAGAGTGCGGGAAGGGTCTGAGGGATCTGAGGGGGCTTTGGTGTGGAGAAGAGGAGCTGAGGGGAGACCTCGTCGCTCTCTGCAGCTGGCGGGGAGGAGGTTGGAGCGAGGCGGGTGCTGGTCTCTTCTCCCAAGGAACAAGGGACGGGACGAGAGGGACCGTCCTCCAGCTGGGCGAGGGGATGGGGAGACGTGAGCTGCACCCACAGCTGGATCCCAGTGCCTCCCAGTCTGCCCAGCTGGGCTCCCAGTGCCTCCCAGTCTGCCCAGCTGGGCTCCCAGTGCCTCCCAGTCTGCCCAGCTGGGCTCCCAGTGCCTCCCAGTCTGCCCAGCTGGGCTCCCAGTGCCTCCCAGTCTGCCCAGCTGGGCTCCCAGTGCCTCCCAGTCTGCCCAGCTGGGCTCCCAGTGCCTCCCAGTCTGCCCAGCTGGGCTCCCAGTGCCTCCAGCTCGGCTCCCAGTGCCTCCCAGTGTCCCCAGCTCGGCTCCCAGTGCCTCCCAGTCTGCCCAGCTGGGCTCCCAGTGCCTCCAGCTCAGCTCCCAGTGCCTCCCAGTGTCCCCAGCCTGGTCGCAGTGGAGCCCCCAGTGCAGCTCTCAGTGTTTATCAAGCATGGAGGCAGCAGTGGGGGGGCTGGGGGGAGCCCGCAGGGGGGCAGGCGGGGGTCGGGGGGCTGGGGGGCACGGACGGGGCTGGAGCAGCTGCGCAGGAGCTGGGGTTCCTTCAGGAGCTCTGGGGGGGAAAGGGAGGAGGTGAGGAGGGCAGGAACCCTAGATCCCATGGACCCCCAAACCCCAAGGACCCTTCCCAAGCCCCAGGGACCCATCAAAATCCAGAGACCCCCCAAGAACCACCCCAAACCCCAGAGACACCTAAAAACTGCAGGGGATCACCAACCTCTCCAGACCCCAAGGACCCCTCAAAATCTTTGGGGCCACCCAAAACAACCAACTCCAGAGACCTCCCCAAGCCCTAGGGGTGCCCCCAATCCCCAGGGATCCTCCACGAACCCCAGTTCCCCCCAAACCTCTGGGAACCCGCAAACCCCAAGGAACTCCTGCAACCCCCTGGATTCTCCAACTCCAAACCTCCACAGGAGAAACCCAAAAGCCAGGGACCCCCAAACCCCAAGATCTCTCAGGGTCCAGGAAACCCCAGGGACATCCCCAAACCCCAAGGACTCCCTCAGACCCCAGGAACCCCCATAAAACTCTTGGAGTCAAGCACCAGGGATTCCCCAAATCCCAGGACTCTCCACTAAAACAAGGAACATCTTAAACCCCAGGATCCCCAGAGCCCAGTGCCCCCTCAGATCCCCTGTTCCCCCAGAGTCCAGTGACACCCCCAGATGCCAATGACCCCCACAAACCCCAATGATCCCTCAAAGCCCCAGATCTCCCAGACCCCCAAGACCCCAGGTCTCCAGACACCCCAATGACCCACATACCCCAATAACGCCCCAGATCCCACTGAACCGTAGACCCTCAATGAACCCCCAGACCCCAATGAACCCCAAAACCTCAGGCTCCCTTAGACCACAAAGACCCCCCAGATCCCACAAACCCCCCAAACCCCAATGACTCCTCAGGCCCCAATGACCCCCAAACCACAACTCCCTCCAGATCCCAATGTCCCCCCAAACCCCAGACCCTTCCCCCTGACCATCTCAGATCCCCCACAGACCCCAATGACCTCCCCTGACTTCAGGACTCCCAGGACCCAAAGTCACCCCAAAAATCTTAGTTCTCCACAGACCCCAAAGATCCCCTAAAGCCCCAGGTCCCCAGAGACTCCAAGGACTCCCAAACCCCAATGACTCCCTAGACCCCAATGAGCCCCCAAAGCCCAGGTCCCCCCATACCCCAATGACCCCTCAGACCCCAATGACCTCTGAGACCCAAAGTCCCCCCATATCCCAATGATCCCCAGAACCCAATGACCTCCTAGACCCCAATGAGGCTCCAAAGCCCAAGGCCCTAGAAACCCCAACGACCCTCCAGACCCATATGAGCCGCCAGACCCGAATGACCTCTGAGACCCAAAGTCCCCCCACATCCCAATGATCCCCAGACCCCAGTGACCCTCCAGACCCCAATGAGGCTCCAAAGCCCAAGTCCCTAGAAACCCCAATGACCCTCCAGACCCCAATGACCCCCCAGACCCCAATGACCTCTGAGACCCAAAGTCCCCCCATATCCCAATGATCCCCAGACCCCAATGACCCTCCAGACCCCAATGAGGCTCCAAAGCCCAAGGCCCTAGAAACCCCAACGACCCTCCAGACCCATATGAGCCCCCAGACCCCAATGACCTCTGAGACCCAAAGTCCCCCCACATCCCAATGATCCCTAGACTCTAATGAACCCTCCAAATCCCAAGTCTCACCAGACCCCAATCACCCCCCAGACCCCAACGACCCCCCAGATCCCAGCCTCACCCCCTGTCCCCCACTAACCTTGTTGCGTCTGTAGAGGACGATCCCCAGCGCCAGGAAGACGAAGCCCAGCACGAAGCCCCCCACCCCCGTCAGCATCTTGCTCCTGGCGCCGTCCGCCTGCAGCTCTGCGGGGCCGAGAGCAGGGGCTCAGGGCTGGGGGGGCCCCGTCCCACTCCCCCTGCCCCCAGCCCAGGGTCTTACCCCACGCCTGGGTGACGGGGCGCTGCAGGCTGGCGTGCTCCACCTGGCACGTGTAGGTCTCCCCGCGCTGCGGGATGCTTTCCAGCATCACCAGCACCTGGTAGGTCCAGTCTCCGTTCTGCATCACGTCCGTGGACACCACGCGCTCCACCTCCTCCTGCCCGTTCTTGAACCACTTCACCTCGATCTCGGCGGGGTAGAAATCCGTCACGGCACAAACCAGCCTGTCGGGCTGGGGCAGGGAGCCCGACTGCACGGGGTGGATTTGCACCTGGGGCTGCACTGGGGGAGAGAGCCAGGGAGCTGCCCAGGGGCTGCCAGAGCCCAGGGGCCACCCAGCCGGGAGCAGGGCTCGCCCTCTGCTCCCCACACGGGGGGCCGGGGGCTCGCGGGCCAGGCCGAGAGGCAGAGAGCACAGAGTCGCTGCTGGCAGAGGGCTCCGACACCCTCAAGCCGAGCTGGAGCTCTCCAGGGGCGAGAAAGCACTGAATGGCGACGTTGGGAAGGACCTTGGAGACCCTCAAGGCCAACTGGAATGACCCTCCAGGGATGAGGAACAAGAAAGCATCGAATCGCTAGGTTGGTGTAGACCTTGGAGACCCTCAAGGCCAAGCAGAGCTCTCCAGGTTAGAGGGACTGGAAAGCATTGAGTCACTACTCTGGGAAAGACCTTCAAGCCCAAGCGGAGCTCTCCATGTACGAGGAACCAGAAAGCATTGAATGGCGAGGTTGGGAAAGAGCTTGGAGACCCTCAAGGCCAACCGGAGCTCTGCAGGGGCGAGAAACCATTGAATCCCACTGCTGGGAAAGACCTCGGAGACCCTCAAGCTCAGCCTGTAGAAGCTTTACAGCAAAGAGGGACCAGAAAGCATTGAATGACGAGGTTGGAAAGACTTTGGAGACCTTCAAACCCAAGCAGTACGAGCTCTCCAGGGAGGAGAGATGAGAAAATATTGAATGGCTCGGTTGGGAAGGACCTTGGAGACCCTCAAGGCCAACTGGACCTGGCCCCAGATCTCTGAGCACTTCATCTGCCCGGCGTGGGAAGCCCTGCAGGGATGGGGACTCCACCACCTCCCCGCGCAGCCGTTCCAGGGCCTCGGGGAAGGGCGCGGGGGCTCTGAGCGAGCGGCAGGGACACGCGCTGCCCTCCTGCGCCCGGGGGCTTGGCTCGTGCCCGACCCCCGGAGAGGGGCTGCCACGCGCTCACCTCGACGATCCACGGTGAAAGGGGTGTCCGCCTCGTAGTTGTGTCGGCAGAACCTGTCCACGGCAGCGCGTTTATACTGCAGGAATTCCTCCTGGCTGTTCCAGTACTTGGCATCAGGTTCGCCCAGGGGGGTGTCGGCCACGAAGACCCCCACATCGCTGTCAAAGTGCACGAACTGCTCCCGGTTGTAGATGTCTCTGTGCACAAACCTCACCTGCTCGGTGCCGTTGGTGAAGTAGCAGTCGGCTTTATGCTGGAGCTGGAAGAAGCCTGTTGGTGCAGAGCTGGGGTGAGGAGCCGCTGCCCCTTCCCCCTCCAGCGCCCAGCGATGGGGCAGGTGGGAGGATGCCGGGGACCCCGTTTCAAATCCATCCCTTCCCTCTGGATGCACATCCTTCCTCTGGATCCACTCCCAAAATCTCGGTTCATTGGCCCACAGCTTGGGGAGCTTCTCCTGCCCCAGCGGCCCCCTCCTTCTCCTCTGGGGGCATCTCTTCCCTGGATCCATCCCTGCTTTCTGGATCCATCCCTGCCCTCTGGATCCACCCATTCCCTCTGGATCCATCTCCTCCTTCTGGATCCTTCCCTGCCCTCTGGGTCAATCCCTACCCTCTGGGTGCATCTCTTCCCTCTGGATCCATCCCAGCCCTCTGGATCCATCCTTTCCCTCTGGATCCATCCCTTCCTTCTGAATACATCCCTTCCCTCTAGGTCCATCGATTCCCTCTGGATCCATCCCTGCCCTCTGGATCCAATCCTTCCATCTGGGTCCATCCCTGCCCTCTGGATCCATCCATGCCCCTGGATCCATCCCTTCCCTCTATCTCCATCCCTTCCCTCCAGCTCCATCCCTTCCCTCTTCATCCATCCTTTCCTTCCAGTATCATCCCTTCCCCCTATATCCATCCCTCCCTTCCAGCTCAATCCCTTCCCTCTATCTCCATCCCTTCCCCCTATCTCCATCCCTCCCTTCCAGCTCCATCCCTTCCCTCTATCTCCATCCCTTCCCTCTATCTCCATCCCTTCCTCAATCTCCATCCCTTCCCTCTATCTCCATCCCTTCCCTCTATCTCCATCCCTTCCCTCTATCTCCATCCCTTCCCTCTAGCTCCATCCCTTCCCCCTATCTCCATCCCTTCCCTCTATCTCCATCCCTTCCCCTCTATCTCCCTCCCTCCCCTCCAGCTCCATCCCTTCCCTCTATCTCCATCCCTTCCCTCTATCTCCATCCCTTCCCTCCAGCTCCATCCCTTCCCTCTATCTCCATCCCTTCCCCCTATCTCCATCCCTTCCCTCTATCTCCATCCCTTCCCTCCAGCTCCATCCCTTCCCCCATCTCCATCCCTTCCCCTCTATCTCCATCCCTTCCCCCATCTCCATCCCTTCCCTCTATCTCCATCCCTTCCCTCTATCTCCATCCCTTCCCCCTATCTCCATCCCTTACCTCCAGCTCCATCCCTTCCCTCTATCTCCATCCCTTCCCTCTATCTCCATCCCTTCCCACTATCTCCATCCCTTCCCTCTATCTCCATCCCTTCCCTCTATCTCCATCCCTTCCCTCTATCTCCATCCCTTCCCTCCAGCTCCATCCCTCCCCTCCAGCTCCATCCCTTCCCCAGGCTCATGCCCGGGGACCCCCTTTCCCCAGGACCCCCCTCTCCCCCCGGCTCGCCCTCGCGTCCCCCCAAGCCGGGCTTGGGCTCCGAGCCCCCGGCAGCGCCCAGCACCTCCCCACGCCGTGGGGCTGAGCTCCCCTCGGGTCTCCTCGCCGGCAGCCCCGTGGGCTCCCAGCGCCACCAGTGCCACCAGCACGGCCCCAGCTCCCAGCACGCCAGCAGCCCCCATGGTGCTCCCGGCACAGAAGGCAGAGGTGCCGGCACCCCCGAGCCAGCCGCACTCTGCCCCAGTGCTGCCCAGTGGCGGCACTGGGAGTCCCAGCGCGGCCCAGTGCGCAGCGCAGCTGGGCAGCATCACTCGTCTCCAGGCAGAGGCGCGGGCGCGCGTCCGTCCGTCTGTCTGCTCCTCAGGGTGCTCTGGGCCGGGGCTCTGCCTGGGAACAGCTGAGGCGCCCTCGGGGCTCCCTGCCATTGGCCCACAGCTCGGGGGGCTCCTCCTGCCCCAGCGGCCCCGTCCTTCTCCTCGGGGGGCAGCTCTTCCCTGGATCCATCCCTTCCCTCTGGATCCATCCCTGCCCTCTGGATCCATCCCTGCCCTCTGGATCCATCCCTTCCCTTTTCCACATCTCTATCAATGACCTGGATGAAGGCATCCAGTGCACCCTCAGCGAGTTTGCAGAGGACACTGAGCTGGGAGGAGCTGTCGATTTCCTGGGGGGTTTTGAGTCTCTCCAAAAGGATCTCAACAGCCTGGAATGCTGGGATCCATCCTATCCCTCTGGGTCCATCTCCCCCCTATAGATTCTTTAATTCCCTCTGGATACATAACTTCGCTTTTGAATCATTCCTTCCCTCTGAATCTATCCCTTCCCTCTGGATCCATCCCATCCCTCTGGATCCATCTCTGCCCTCTGGATCCATCCCTTCCCTCTGGATCCATCCCTGTGCTCTGGATCCATCCCTGCCCTCTGGATCCATCCGTCCCTCCGGATCCATCCCTGCCCTCTGGATCCATCCCTTCCCTCTTGATACATCCCTTGCCTCAGATTCATCCATCCCCTCTGGATACCTCAATACCCTCTAGGTCCATCCCTCCCCTCTCATTCCAGCCCTTCTCTCTCCATCCAGCCCTTCTCCCAACGTTCCCACCGTCCCACACACTCTGGTGTCGCTGACAAACTCTCTGAGATGCCCCCAGTCCCACTCCGGGTGTCCCTAACGACAATAGTGACGAGGGGGATAGGACGGTTCCTGGTGACAGAGATGGAGATGATGGTCGTCCCCGTCACGGTGCTGCTGATGGGGACGGAGATCATGGAATTGTGGAATGGGTCGGGTTGGAAGGGACCTCAAAGCCCAACTGGTTGGACCCCTGATGGTGCTAATGCTGATGGAGATGGGAATCATGGAATGGTTTGGGTTGTGAGGGACGTCAAAGCCCATCCAGTTCCAGTCCCCGAGCCGTGGGGATGACGATGGAGCTGGTGATGGGCCCTGGTGGTGCTGTTGGTAACGATAACGGGGACGGTGCTGGTGCTGAAAGTGATGGGGACGGGGACGATGGTGGAACGGGAACAGAAATGGGGATGGGGATGGTGGGACCAGTGAAGGAGACAGAGATGGTTGCGCTGATGCTGATGGAGCTGGAATGATGTTTGGGCCTCTCATGGTGCTGCTAATGCTGATGGAGCTGGGAATGATGGAATGGGTTGGGTTGGAAGGGACCCCCAAGCCCACCCAGATCCTCCCCCGGCCATGGGCAGGGACACCTCCCGCGGGATCAGGGGCTCCAAAGCTCCTCCAGCCTGAACCCCTCCAGGGATGGGGCAGCCAGGGCTTCTCTGGCCTCCTGGGCCAGGGCCTCCCCTCCTTCATTCCCGTCCCTGCTGGTAGGAAAAGGCCCTGGGGCGCCGGTCGGCAGCGGCCCAACAGGATCCAGCAGTGGCCCAGGAGGCCCAGGTGGCCACCAGCATCCTGGCTGGGGCCACCGTGGGGTGTCCAGCAGGCACAGGGATGGGATCGTCCCCTGGGGAGGCCGCACCTCCAACCCTGGGCTCAGTTTGGGGCTCCTCACTCCCAGAGGGACCTGGAGGGGCTGGAGCGCGTCCGGAGAAGGGGATGGAGACCCTGGGAAGGGACGTGGCTTGGGAGTGACCTTGGGTCAAGTGTTGGGTTGCATCTGCAAGGACTTTTCCAACCCAACCGATTCCAAGGTTCCCTGGTTCCAAGAGAGACGTGGAGGGGCTGGAGAGCATTCGGAGAAGGGACCGGAGCTGGGAGGGGTGTGGAGAGTGCGGGAAGGGTCTGAGGGATCTGAGGGGGCTTTGGTGTGGAGAAGAGGAGCTGAGGGGAGACCTCGTCGCTCTCTGCAGCTGGCGGGGAGGAGGTTGGAGCGAGGTGGGTGCTGGTCTCTTCTCCCAAGGAACAAGGGACGGGACGAGAGGGACCGTCCTCCAGCTGGGCGAGGGGATGGGGAGACGTGAGCTGCACCCACAGCTGGATCCCAGTGCCTCCCAGTCTGCCCAGCTGGGCTCCCAGTGCCTCCCAGTCTGCCCAGCTCGGCTCCCAGTGCCTCCCAGTCTGCCCAGCTCGGCTCCCAGTGCCTCCCAGTCTGCCCAGCTGGGCTCCCAGCGCCTCCCAGTCTGCCCAGCTGGGCTCCCAGTGCCTCCCAGTCTGCCCAGCTGGGCTCCCAGTGCCTCCCAGTCTGCCCAGCTGGGCTCCCAGTGCCTCCCAGTCTGCCCAGCTTGGCTCCCAGTGCCTCCCAGTCTGCCCAGCTGGGCTCCCAGTGCCTCCCAGTCTGCCCAGCTCGGCTCCCAGTGCCTCCCAGTCTGCCCAGCTCGGCTCCCAGTGCCTCCTAGTCTGCACATCTTGGCTCCCAGTGCCTCCCAGTCTGCCCAGCTGGGCTCCCAGTGCCTCCCAGTCTGCCCAGCTCAGCTCCCAGTGCCTCCCAGTCTGCCCAGCTGGGCTCCCAGTGCCTCCCAGTCTCCCCAGATTGGCTCCCAGTGCCTCCCAGTCTGCCCAGCTCAGCTCCCAGTGCCTCCCAGTCTGCCCAGCTGGGCTCCCAGTGCCTCCCAGTCTGCCCAGCTCGGATCCCAGTGCCTCCCAGTCTCCCCAGATTGGCTCCCAGTGCCTCCCAGTCTCTCCATCTTGGCTCCTAGCGCCTCCCAGTCTCTCCAGGTCAGCTCCCAGTGCCTCCCAGTCTGCCCAGCCCGGATTCCACTGCATCGCAGTCTCCCCAGCTCACTCCCAGTGTCTCCCAGTCTCTCCACTTTGGCTCCCAGTGCCTCCCAGTCTCTCCAGTTTGGCATCAGGTGCTTCCCAGTCTGCCCAGCTGGGCTCCCAGTGCCTCCCAGTCTGCCCAGCTCGGCTCCCAGTGCCTCCCAGTCTGCCCAGCTGGGCTCCCAGTGCCTCCCAGTCTGCCCAGCTGGGTTCCCAGTGCCTCCCAGTCTGCCCAGCTGGGCTCCCAGTGCCTCCCAGTCTCTCCAGGTCAGCTCCCAGTGCCTCCCAGTCTGCCCAGCCCGGATTCCACTGCATCGCAGTCTCCCCAGCTCACTCCCAGTGTCTCCCAGTCTCTCCACTTTGGCTCCCAGTGCCTCCCAGTCTCTCCAGTTTGGCTTCAGGTGCTTCCCAGTCTGCCCAGCTGGGCTCCCAGTGCCTCCCAGTCTGCTCAGCTCAGCTCCCAGTGCCTCCCAGTGTCCCCAGCTGGGCTCCCAGTGCCTCCCAGTGTCCCCAGCTCGGCTCCCAGTGCCTCCCAGTGTCCCCAGCCTGGTCGCAGTGGAGCCCCCAGTGCAGCTCTCAGTGTTTATCAAGCATGGAGGCAGCAGCGGGGGGGCTGGGGGGAGCCCGCAGGGGGGCAGGCGGGGGTCGGGGGGCTGGGGGGCACGGACGGCGCTGGAGCGGCTGCGCAGGAGCTGGGGTTCCTTCAGGAGCTCTGGGGGGGAAAGGGAGGAGATGGGGGGTGGGAGACCCCTAAGAACATGGACCCAGTAAAATCCAGACCCCCCCCCAAGTACACCATGAACCACCTCCAAACCCCAAGGACCCCTCAAAACCCCAAGGACACCCCAAAACTCCATCAGATCTTCAAACCTCATCCCCCTCCAGACCTCAGGGTCCTCTCAAAAATCTTTGAGACCACCCAAAACCCTGGGGATGCCCCCAAGCCCCAGGGATCCTCCCTGAACCCCAGGTTCCCCCAAAACACCGGGACCCCCAAGACCCCAGGAACCACCCAACCTGAGGATCTCTCAAGGTCCAGGAACCCTCGAGGCCTTAGGGACATCCCCAAACCCCAAGGAACTCCCTTGAATCTCTGGGAATAAAACACCACAGAACCCCCAAACCTCTAGCTTCCCAAGGACCCCCCAGAATCCTGGTCTCCTCAAAACCCCCCAACCCCCAAGCGTCCCCCAAACACTAGGTCCCCTCAAACCCAAAGGATCCTCAAATCCTGGATCCCCAAAACCCAAGGTCCCCCCAGATCCCAGGATCGCTCAAGGTCCTGGAACCCCCAGAGACCTTAGGCACCTTCCCAAAACCCCAGGGACTCAATTGAAACTTGGGGATGCAAACCCCTGGGACCCCCAGATCCCAAGGACCCTTCCCAAGCCCCAGCGACTCATCCACATCCAGAGACCCCCAAGTACCCCAAAACCCACCCCCAAGCCCCACGGATGCCCAAAAAATGCATGGGATCTGCCAGACCTCCAGACCCCAAGGACCCCTCAAAATCTTTGGAGCCACCCAAAACAACCAACTTTAGAGACCCCCCAAACCCGAGGGGCGCCCCCAATCCCCAGGAATCCTCCATGAACCCCAAGTTTTCCCCCCAAACCTCTGGGAACCCGAAAACCCCAAGGAACTCCTGCAACCCCCTGGATTCCCCAACTCCCCGTGTCAACAGGAGAAGCCCCAAAGCCCAGGGACCCCAAAACCCCAGGGACCACAAAACCCCAAGATCTCTCAGGGTCCAGGCACCCCAAGACCCCATGGACATCCCCAAACCCCAAGGACTCTTCCAGGCCCAGGGACCCCAAGACTCCCTGGATCACTGTGAACACTATGGACTCTGCAAAAACCAGGGACTGATACAAACCCCAGGGACACCCAAACCCAGGAACCCCCAAACCCTGAGTCCCCCCCCAAACTAAAGATCTACCCAAATCCCAGAGACTCCCAAAACCCAAGTGCCCCCAAACCTAAAGGATCCCAACACCCAGGGGTCTCCAGGGACCCTTCTCAAGCCCATAGGACCCACCAAAATTCAGAGACCCAGAAGCACCTCAAGAACCAACCCCAAAGCTCAGGCCCCCCTAGACCCCAATAACCCCACCCCAGCCCCTCAGGTTTCCCCAGACCCCAATGACCCTCCAAAACCCCAAGACCCCCGGACATCAACAACCCCTCAAACCGCAGGTCACCCCCAGAGCCCAATGACCCTCCAAAACCCCAGGACCCCCGGACATCAACAACCCCTCAAACCGCTAGTCACCCCCAGAGCCCAATGACCCTCCAAAACCCCAGGACCCCCGGACATCAACAACCCCTCAAACCGCAGGTCACCCTCAGAGCCCAATGCCTCCTCAGAGCCCAGTGACTCCCACGGACCCCAATGAACCCCTAAACCCCTGGTCTCCCTCCAGGTTCCATTGACACCCCCCCATACCCTACTGACCTCCCCAAACCCCAGGTCCCCCAAAGACCCCAATGACACCCTCCAAAGCTCAGGCTTCCACAGACCCCAATGATCCCCCTGACCCCTATGACCCCTCCAAATCCCAAGTCTCACCAGGCCCCAATCACCCCCCCAGACCCCAACGACCCCCCAGATCCCAGCCTCACCCCCTGTCCCCCACTAACCTTGTTGCGTCTGTAGAGGACGATCCCCAGCGCCAGGAAGACGAAGCCCAGCACGAAGCCCCCCACCCCCGTCAGCATCTTGCTCCTGGCGCCGTCCGCCTGCAGCTCTGCGGGGCCGAGAGCAGGGGCTCAGGGCTGGGGGGGCCCCGTCCCACTCCCCCTGCCCCCAGCCCAGGGTCTTACCCCACGCCTGGGTGACGGGGCGCTGCAGGCTGGCGTGCTCCACCTGGCACGTGTAGGTCTCCCCGCGCTGCGGGATGCTTTCCAGCATCACCAGCACCTGGTAGGTCCAGTCTCCGTTCTGCATCACGTCCGTGGACACCACGCGCTCCACCTCCTCCTGCCCGTTCTTGAACCACTTCACCTCGATCTCGGCGGGGTAGAAATCCGTCACGGCACAAACCAGCCTGTCGGGCTGGGGCAGGGAGCCCGACTGCACGGGGTGGATTTGCACCTGGGGCTGCACTGGGGGAGAGAGCCAGGGAGCTGCCCAGGGGCTGCCAGAGCCCAGGGGCCACCCAGCCGGGAGCAGGGCTCGCCCTCTGCTCCCCACACGGGGGGCCGGGGGCTCGCGGGCCAGGCCGAGAGGCAGAGAGCACAGAGTCGCTGCTGGCAGAGGGCTCCGACACCCTCAAGCCGAGCTGGAGCTCTCCAGGGGCGAGAAAGCACTGAATGGCGACGTTGGGAAGGACCTTGGAGACCCTCAAGGCCAACTGGAATGACCCTCCAGGGATGAGGAACAAGAAAGCATCGAATCGCTAGGTTGGTGTAGACCTTGGAGACCCTCAAGGCCAAGCAGAGCTCTCCAGGTTAGAGGGACTGGAAAGCATTGAGTCACTACTCTGGGAAAGACCTTCAAGCCCAAGCGGAGCTCTCCATGTACGAGGAACCAGAAAGCATTGAATGGCGAGGTTGGGAAAGAGCTTGGAGACCCTCAAGCTCAGCCTGTAGAAGCTTTACAGCAAAGAGGGACCAGAAAGCATTGAATGACGAGGTTGGAAAGACTTTGGCGACCTTCAAACCCAAGCAGTACGAGCTCTCCAGGGAGGAGAGATGAGAAAATATTGAATGGCTCGGTTGGGAAGGACCTTGGAGACCCTCAAGGCCAACTGGACCTGGCCCCAGATCTCTGAGCACTTCATCTGCCCGGCGTGGGAAGCCCTGCAGGGATGGGGACTCCACCACCTCCCCGCGCAGCCGTTCCAGGGCCTCGGGGAAGGGCGCGGGGGCTCTGAGCGAGCGGCAGGGACACGCGCTGCCCTCCTGCGCCCGGGGGCTTGGCTCGTGCCCGACCCCCGGAGAGGGGCTGCCACGCGCTCACCTCGACGATCCACGGTGAAAGGGGTCATAACCTTGTAGTTGTGTCGGCAGAACGTGTCCACGGCAGCGCGTGCATCCTCCAGGATTTCTTCCTGGCTGTTCCAGTACTTGGCATCAGGCTCGCCCAGGGGGGTGTCGGCCACGAAGACCCCCACATCGCTGTCAAAGTGCGCGAACTGCTCCCGGTTGTAGATTTGTCTGTGCACAAACCTCACCTGCTCGGTGCCGTTGGTGAAGTAGCAGTCGGCTTTATGCTGGAGCTGGAAGAAGCCTGTTGGTGCAGAGCTGGGGTGAGGAGCTGCTGCCCCTTCCCCCTCCAGCGCCCAGCGATGGGGCAGGTGGGAGGATGCCGGGGACCCCGTTTCAAATCCATCCCTTCCCTCTGGAAGCACATCCTTCCTCTGGTTCCACTCCCAAAATCTCGGTTCATTGGCCCACAGCTTGGGGAGCTTCTCCTGCCCCAGCGGCCCCGTCCTTCTCCTCTGGGGGCATCTCTTCCCTGGATCCATCCCTGCTTTCTGGATCCATCCCTGCCCTCTGGATCCATCCCTTCCCTCTGGATCGAACACTGCCCTCTGGATCCATCCCTGCCCTCTGGATCCACCCATTCCCTCTGGATCCATCTACTCCTTCTGGATCCCTCCCTTCCCTCTGGGTCAATCCCTACCCTCTGGGTCCATCTCTTCCCTCTGGATCCATCCCAGCCCTCTGGAGCCATCCCTTCCCTCTGGATCCATCCCTTCCTTCTGAATACATCCCTTCCCTCTAGGTCCATCGATTCCCTCTGGATCCAATCCTTCCATCTGGGTCAATCCCTGCCCTCTGGATCCATCCATTCCCCTGGATCCATCCCTTCCCTCTTCCCCCTTTCCCCAGGACCCCCCTCTCCCCCCGGCTCGCCCTCGCGTCCCCCCAAGCCGGGCTTGGGCTCCGAGCCCCCGGCAGCGCCCAGCACCTCCCCACGCCGTGGGGCTGAGCTCCCCTCGGGTCTCTCAAGATTGCCCTACGGATCCATCCCTTCCCTATGGATCCATCCCTGCCCTCTGGATCCATCCCTGTGCTCTGGATCCATCCCTGCCCTCTGGATCCATCCCTGCCCTCTGGATCCATCCTATCCCTCTGGATCCATCTCTGCCCTCTGGATCCATCCGTGCCCTCTGGATCCATCCCTGCCCTCTGGATCCATCCCTGCCCTCTGGATCCAATACTTCCCTCTGGATCCATCCCTTCCCTTTTCCACATCTCTATCAATGACCTGGATGAAGGCATCCAGTGCACCCTCAGCGAGTTTGCAGAGGACATTGAGCTGGGAGGAGCTGTAGATCTCCTGGGGGCTTTGAGTCTCTCCTAAAGGATCTCCACAGCCTGGAATGCTGGGATCCATCCCTGCCCTCTGGGTCCATCTCCCCCCTCTACATTCTTTAATTCCCTCTGGATACATAACTTCGCTTTCGATCCATCCCTTCCCTTTGGGTCCGTCCCTTCCCTTTGGGTCCATCCATTCACGCTGGATATTAGGAAAACCTTTTTCATGGAAAGGGTCCTTGGGCACTGGAACAGGCTGCCCAGGGAGGGGGTTGACTTTCCTGGAGGGGATGAAGGGATGGGGGGATGAGGTGCTGAGGTTTAGAGGCCGACAGGAATGGCTGGAGCTGATGATCCAAGAGGCTTTTCCCATCCTGGTGATTCTATGATTCCGTCTCCATCAATCCATCCTGTCTGGATCCAACCCTTCCCTCTGGGTCTAACACTTGCATCGGGGCCCATCTCGTTCCTCCCATCCTATCATTTCCCTGTAGGTCCATCCCTTCCCTCCGACTCCACCGTTCCCCCTAGCTCCATATCATCCCTCTGGGTCCATCCCTTCTCTCTGCATCCAACAATTCCCTCTAGGACAAACCTTTCTCTCCAGATCCATCCTTTCCCTCTTGATCCAAAAATTCCACTTGGCTTCATCCCTTCCCCCTGGCTCCAACACTTAACTCTGGGTCCATCCCTTCCCCCTAGTTCCATCTCTTTCCTCCAAGTCCACCCCTTCCGCCTGGCTGCATCCCTTCCCCCTAGCTCCATCCCTCACGCCTGGATCCATCCCTTCCCTCTGGGTCCATCTGTAACCTCCAGGTCCAACCCTTCCTCCTGGATCAATCCCTTCCCTCTATCTCCATCCCTTCCCCCTATCTCCATCCCTTCTTCCTAGCTCCATCCCTTCCCTCCAGCTCCATCCCTTCCTCCTGTCTCCATCCCTTCCCTCTATCTCCATCCCTTCCCTCTATCTCCATCCCTTCCCTCTATCTCCATCCCTCCCCTCCAGCTCCATCCCTTCCCTCTATCTCCATCCCTTCCCTCTATCTCCATCCCTTCCCTCTATCTCCATCCCTTCCCTCTATCTCCATCCCTTCCCTCTATCTCCATCCCTTCCTCTCTATCTCCATCCCTTCCCTCTATCTCCATCCCTCCAGCTCCATCCCTTCCCTCTATTTCCATCCCTCCCCTCCAGCTCCATCCCTTCCCTCCAGCTCCATCCCTTCCCTCTATCTCCATCCCTTCCCTCCAGCTCCATCCCTTGCCTCTTCATCCATCCTTTCCTTCCAGTATCATCCCTTCCCCCTATCTCCATCCCTCCCTTCCAGCTCCATCCCTTCCTCAATCTCCATCCCTTCCTCTATCTCCATCCCTTCCCTCTATCTCCATCCCTTCCCTCTATCTCCATCCCTTCCTCAATCTCCATCCCTTCCTCTATCTCCATCCCTTCCCTCTATCTCCATCCCTTCCCTCTATCTCCATCCCTTCCCTCTATCTCCATCCCTTCCCTCTATCTCCATCCCTTCCCCCTATCTCCATCCCTTCCCTCTATCTCCATCCCTCCCCTCTATCTCCATCCCTTCCCTCTATCTCCATCCCTTCCTCAATCTCCATCCCTTCCTCTATCTCCATCCCTTCCCTCTATCTCCATCCCTTCCCTCTATCTCCATCCCTTCCCTCTATCTCCATTCCTTCCCCCTATCTCCATCCCTTCCCTCTATCTCCATCCCTTCCCCCTATCTCCATCCCTTCCCTCTATCTCCATCCCTCCCCTCTATCTCCATCCCTTCCCTCTATCTCCATCCCTTCCTCAATCTCCATCCCTTCCTCTATCTCCATCCCTTCCCTCTATCTCCATCCCTTCCCTCTATCTCCATCCCTTCCCTCTATCTCCATCCCTTCCCCCTATCTCCATCCCTTCGATCTATCTCCATCCCTCCCCTCTATCTCCATCCCTTCCCTCTATCTCCATCCCTTCCTCAATCTCCATCCCTTCCTCTATCTCCATCCCTTCCCTCTATCTCCATCCCTTCCCTCTATCTCCATCCCTTCCCTCTATCTCCATCCCTTCCCCCTATCTCCATCCCTTCGATCTATCTCCATCCCTTCCCTCTATCTCCATCCCTCCCCTCTATCTCCATCCCTTCCCTCTATCTCCATCCCTCCCCTCTATCTCCATCCCTTCCCTCTATCTCCATCCCTTCCCCCTATCTCCATCCCTTCCCTCTATCTCCATCCCTTCCCTCTATCTCCATCCCTTCCCTTTATCTCCATCCCTTCCCTCTATCTCCATCCCTTCCCTCTATCTCCATCCCTTCCCCCTATCTCCATCCCTTCCCTCTATCTCCATCCCTTCCCTCTATCTCCATCCCTTCCCCCTATCTCCATCCCTTCCCTCTATCTCCATCCCTCCCCTCGATCTCCATCCCTTCCCCTCTATCTCCATCCCTTCCCTCTATCTCCATCCCTCCCCTCTATCTCCATCCCTTCCCTCTATCTCCATCCCTCCCCTCTATCTCCATCCCTTCCCTCTATCTCCATCCCTTCCCTCTATCTCCATCCCTTCCCTCTATCTCCATCCCTTCCCTCTGGATCCATCCCTTCCCTTTTCAACATCTCTATCAATGACCTGGATGAAGGCATCCAGTGCACCCTCAGCGAGTTTGCAGAGGACACTGAGCTGGGAGCAGCTGTCGATCTCCTGGGGGTTTTGAGTCTCTCCAAAAGGATCTCAACAGCCTGGAATGCTGGGATCCATCCCTGCCCTCTGGGTCCATCTCCCCCCTTTAGATTCTTTAATTCCCTCTGGATACATAACTTCGCTTTTGAATCATTCCTTCCCTCTGAATCTATCCCTTCCCTCTGGATCCATCCCATCCCTCTGGATCCATCTCTGCCCTCTGGATCCATCCCTTCCCTCCGGATCCATCCCTGCCCTCTGGATCCATCCCTTCCCTCTTGATACATCCCTTGCCTCAGATTCATCCATCCCCTCTGGATACCTCAATACCCTCTAGGTCCATCCCTCCCCTCTCATTCCAGCCCTTCTCTCTCCATCCAGCCCTTCTCCCAACGTTCCCACCGTCCCACACACTCTGGTGTCGCTGACAAACTCTCTGAGATGCCCCCAGTCCCACTCCGGGTGTCCCTAACGACAATAGTGACGAGGGGGATAGGACGGTTCCTGGTGACAGAGATGGAGATGATGGTCGTACCCGTCACGGTGCTGCTGATGGGGACGGAGATCATGGAATTGTGGAATGGGTCGGGTTGGAAGGGACCTCAAAGCCCAACTGGTTGGACCCCTGATGGTGCTAATGCTGATGGAGATGGGAATCATGGAATGGTTTGGGTTGTGAGGGACGTCAAAGCCCATCCAGTTCCAGTCCCCGAGCCGTGGGGATGACGATGGAGCTGGTGATGGGCCCTGGTGGTGCTGTTGGTAACGATAACGGGGACGGTGCTGGTGCTGAAAGTGATGGGGACGGGGACGATGGTGGAACGGGAACAGAAATGGGGATGGGGATGGTGGGACCAGTGAAGGAGACAGAGATGGTTGCGCTGATGCTGATGGAGCTGGAATGATGTTTGGGCCTCTCATGGTGCTGCTAATGCTGATGGAGCTGGGAATGATGGAATGGGTTGGGTTGGAAGGGACCCCCAAGGCCACCCAGATCCTCCCCCGGCCATGGGCAGGGACACCTCCCGCGGGATCAGGGGCTCCAAAGCTCCTCCAGCCTGAACCCCTCCAGGGATGGGGCAGCCAGGGCTTCTCTGGCCTCCTGGGCCAGGGCCTCCCCTCCTTCATTCCCGTCCCTGCTGGTAGGAAAAGGCCCTGGGGCGCCGGTCGGCAGCGGCCCAACAGGATCCAGCAGTGGCCCAGGAGGCCCAGGTGGCCACCAGCATCCTGGCTGGGGCCACCGTGGGGTGTCCAGCAGGCACAGGGATGGGATCGTCCCCTGGGGAGGCCGCACCTCCAACCCTGGGCTCAGTTTGGGGCTCCTCACTCCCAGAGGGACCTGGAGGGGCTGGAGCGCGTCCGGAGAAGGGGATGGAGACCCTGGGAAGGGACGTGGCTTGGGAGTGACCTTGGGTCAAGTGTTGGGTTGCATCTGCAAGGACTTTTCCAACCCAACCGATTCCAAGGTTCCCTGGTTCCAAGAGAGACGTGGAGGGGCTGGAGAGCGTTCGGAGAAGGGACCGGAGCTGGGAGGGGTGTGGAGAGTGCGGGAAGGGTCTGAGGGATCTGAGGGGGCTTTGGTGTGGAGAAGAGGAGCTGAGGGGAGACCTCGTCGCTCTCTGCAGCTGGCGGGGAGGAGGTTGGAGCGAGGCGGGTGCTGGTCTCTTCTCCCAAGGAACAAGGGACGGGACGAGAGGGACCGTCCTCCAGCTGGGCGAGGGGATGGGGAGACGTGAGCTGCACCCACAGCTGGATCCCAGTGCCTCCCAGTCTGCCCAGCTGGGCTCCCAGTGCCTCCCAGTCTGCCCAGCTGGGCTCCCAGTGCCTCCCAGTCTGCCCAGCTGGGCTCCCAGTGCCTCCCAGTCTCCCCAGCTGGGCTCCCAGTGCCTCCCAGTCTTCCCAGATTGGCTTCCAGTACCTCCCAGTCTCTCCATCTTGGCTCCCAGCGCCGCCCAGTCTCTCCAGGTCAGCTCCCAGTGCCTCCCAGTCTGCCCAGCTGGGATTCCACTGCATCGCAGTCTCCCCAGCTCACTCCCAGTGTCTCCCAGTCTCTCCACTTTGGCTCCCAGTGCCTCCCAGTCTCTCCAGTTTGGCTTCAGGTGCTTCCCAGTCTGCCCAGCTCGGCTCCCAGTGCCTCCCAGTCTGCCCAGCTGGGTTCCCAGTGCCTCCCAGTCTGCCCAGCTGGGCTCCCAGTGCCTCCCAGTCTTCCCAGCTTGGCTCCCAGTGCCTCCCAGTCTGCTCAGCTCGGCTCCCAGTGCCTCCCAGTGTCCCCAGCTCGGCTCCCAGTGCCTCCCAGTGTCCCCAGCCTGGTCGCAGTGGAGCCCCCAGTGCAGCTCTCAGTGTTTATCAAGCATGGAGGCAGCAGCGGGGGGGCTGGGGGGAGCCCGCAGGGGGGCAGGCGGGGGTCGGGGGGCTGGGGGGCACGGACGGCGCTGGAGCGGCTGCGCAGGAGCTGGGGTTCCTTCAGGAGCTCTGGGGGGGAAAGGGAGGAGATGGGGGGTGAGAGACCCCTAAGAACATGGACCCAGTAAAATCCAGACCCCCCCCCAAGTACACCATGAACCACCTCCAAACCTCAAGGAACCCTCAAAACCCCAAGGACACCCCAAAACTCCATCAGATCTTCAAACCTCATCCCCCTCCAGACCTCAGGGTCCTCTCAAAAATCTTTGAGACCACCCAAAACCCTGGGGATGCCCCCAAGCCCCAGGGATCCTCCCTGAACCCCAGGTTCCCCCAAACCACCGGGACCCCCAAGACCCCAGGAACCACCCAACCTGAGGATCTCTCAAGGTCCAGGAACCCTCGAGGCCTTAGGGACATCCCCAAACCCCAAGGAACTCCCTTGAATCTCTGGGAATAAAACACCACAGAACCCACAAACCTCTAGCTTCCCAAGGACCCCCCAGAATCCTGGTCTCCTCAAAACCCCCCAAGCGTCCCCCAAACACTAGGTCCCCTCAAACCCAAAGGATCCTCAAATCCTGGATCCCCAAAACCAAAGGTCCCCCCAGATCCCAGGATCGCTCAAGGTCCTGGAACCCCCAGAGACCTTAGGCACCTTCCCAAAACCCCAGGGACTCAATTGAAACTTGGGGATGCAAACCCCTGGGACCCCCAGATCCCAAGGACCCTTCCCAAGCCCCAGCGACTCATCCACATCCAGAGACCCCCAAGTACCCCAAAACCCACCCCCAAGCCCCACGGATGCCCAAAAACTGCATGGGATCTGCCAGACCTCCAGACCCCAAAGACCCCTCAAAATCTTTGGAGCCACCCAAAACAACCAACTCTAGAGACCCCCCAAACCCGAGGGGCGCCCCCAATCCCCAGGAATCCTCCATGAACCCCAAGTTTTCCCCCCAAACCTCTGGGAACCCGAAAACCCCAAGGAGCTCCTGCAACCCCCTGGATTCCCCAACTCCCCGTGTCAACAGGAGAAGCCCCAAAGCCCAGGGACCCCAAAATCCCAGGGACCCCAAAACCCCAACATCTCTCAGGGTCCAGGCACCCCAAGACCCCATGGACATCCCCAAACCCCAAGGACTCTTCCAGGCCCCAGGCACCCCCATAAAACTCTTGGATTCAAACACCAGGGATTCCTCAAATCCCGGGACTCTCCACTGAAACCCAAAACCCCTTAAATCCCAGGGAACCCCCCCAGACCCCAGGACCCCTCAGCCCCAGGGACCCCAAGTCTCCAGGGAGCACCGTGAACACTATGGACTCTGCAAAGACCAGGGACTGATACAAACCCCAGGGACTCCCAAACCCACGAACCCCCAAACCCCACGGACACTCCAGACCCCAGACACCCCCAAACACCAGGAACCCCAACTCCTAGGTCCCCCTAGACCCCAAGAATCCCCAAAACTCATATACCCCTGATCCCTAGGTCTCCACAAGCCCCGGGGATCTCTCAAGTTCCTGGAACCCCCAGAGACCTGAGGGACCTTCCCAAATCCCAGGGACTGAATTGAAACTCGGGGACTCAAACACCGTGGATCCCCAAACCCCAGAGACCCCCAAACCCCAAGTCCATGAAACCCCGTGGACCCTGCAAACCCCACGTCCCTCTAGATCCCAAGGATCCCCAAACCCTAGAAACATCCAACGCCCCAGATGCCTTAAACCCTCGGGACTCCCAGACTCCTGCGACCCCAAAGCCAAAGAGACCCCCAAACCCCAGACCCCCAGATCACAATGACCCCCCCAAGCCCCAAACCTCCCCAGACCCCAATGATCGCCCAGACCCTAACGACACCCCCAGACTCCAATGACCCCGCAAAGCTCAGGATTCCACCAAGACCCTAATGACATCCCCAGACCCCAATGAACCCCCCGAACCAAATGACCCCCCAAAACCCAGACCCCCAATGACCCCCCCACGGTCCCAAAAAGCCCCAGGTCCCCAGGGGCCCCAATGACACCCAAAACTTCAGGCACCCCCAGACACCAATGACCCCCTAGACCCCACTGAACCCTCCAGCCTCCAATGACCCCCTAAACCCCTATGACCCCCAGACCCCAACGACCCCCCAGATCCCAGCCTCACCCCCTGTCCCCCACTAACCTTGTTGCGTCTGTAGAGGACGATCCCCAGCGCCAGGAAGACGAAGCCCAGCACGAAGCCCCCCACCCCCGTCAGCATCTTGCTCCTGGCGCCGTCCGCCTGCAGCTCTGCGGGGCCGAGAGCAGGGGCTCAGGGCTGGGGGGGCCCCGTCCCACTCCCCCTGCCCCCAGCCCAGGGTCTTACCCCACGCCTGGGTGACGGGGCGCTGCAGGCTGGCGTGCTCCACCTGGCACGTGTAGGTCTCCCCGCGCTGCGGGATGCTTTCCAGCATCACCAGCACCTGGTAGGTCCAGTCTCCGTTCTGCATCACGTCCGTGGACACCACGCGCTCCACCTCCTCCTGCCCGTTCTTGAACCACTTCACCTCGATCTCGGCGGGGTAGAAATCCGTCACGGCACAAACCAGCCTGTCGGGCTGGGGCAGGGAGCCCGACTGCACGGGGTGGATTTGCACCTGGGGCTGCACTGGGGGAGAGAGCCAGGGAGCTGCCCAGGGGCTGCCAGAGCCCAGGGGCCACCCAGCCGGGAGCAGGGCTCGCCCTCTGCTCCCCACACGGGGGGCCGGGGGCTCGCGGGCCAGGCCGAGAGGCAGAGAGCACAGAGTCGCTGCTGGCAGAGGGCTCCGACACCCTCAAGCCGAGCTGGAGCTCTCCAGGGGCGAGAAAGCGCTGAATGGCGACGTTGGGAAGGACCTTGGAGACCCTCAAGGCCAACTGGAATGACCCTCCAGGGATGAGGAACAAGAAAGCATCGAATCGCTAGGTTGGTGTAGACCTTGGAGACCCTCAAGGCCAAGCAGAGCTCTCCAGGTTAGAGGGACTGGAAAGCATTGAGTCACTACTCTGGGAAAGACCTTCAAGCCCAAGCGGAGCTCTCCATGTACGAGGAACCAGAAAGCATTGAATGGCGAGGTTGGGAAAGAGCTTGGAGACCCTCAAGGCCAACCGGAGCTCTGCAGGGGCGAGAAACCATTGAATCCCACTGCTGGGAAAGACCTCGGAGACCCTCAAGCTGAGCGTGTAGAAGCTTTACAGCAAAGAGGGACCAGAAAGCATTGAATGACGAGGTTGGAAAGACTTTGGAGACCTTCAAACCCAAGCAGTACGAGCTCTCCAGGGAGGAGAGATGAGAAAATATTGAATGGCTCGGTTGGGAAGGACCTTGGAGTCCCTCAAGGCCAACTGGACCTGGCCCCAGATCTCTGAGCACTTCATCTGCCCGGCGTGGGAAGCCCTGCAGGGATGGGGACTCCACCACCTCCCCGCGCAGCCGTTCCAGGGCCTCGGGGAAGGGCGCGGGGGCTCTGAGCGAGCGGCAGGGACACGCGCTGCCCTCCTGTGCCCGGGGGCTTGGCTCGTGCCCGACCCCCGGAGAGGGGCTGCCACGCGCTCACCTCGACGATCCACGGTGAAAGGGGTCATCACCTCGTAGTTGTGTCGGCAGATCGTGTCCACGGCAGCGCGTGCATCCTCCAGGATTTCTTCCTGGCTGTTCCAGTACTTGGCATCAGGCTCGCCCAGGGGGGTGTCGGCCACGAAGACCCCCACATCGCTGTCAAAGTGCACGTCCTGCTCCCGGTTGTAGATTTGTCTCTGCACTAACCTCACCTGCTCGGTGCCGTTGGTGAAGTAGCAGTCGCCTTTAAACTGGTACTGGAAGAAGCCTGTTGGTGCAGAGCTGGGGTGAGGAGCTGCTGCCCCTTCCCCCTCCAGCGCCCAGTGATGGGGCAGGTGGGAGGATGCCTGAGGAACCCCTTTCAAATCCATCCCTTCCCTCTGGAAGCACATCCTTCCTCTGGATCCACTCCCAAATTCTAGGTTCATCCCTTCCCTGCAGCTCCATCCCTTCCCTTCTGGTCCATCTTTTCCCTCTTTCTCCATCTCTTCCATCTAGGTTGATCCCTTCCCTCTAGGTCCATCCATTCCTTCCAACACAGAATCACAGAATCACAGAATCACACAGAATCACAGAATGACCAGGTTGGAAGAGACCCACTGGATCGTCGAGTCCAACCATTCCCACCAATCCCTAAATCATGCTCCTAAGCACCTCATCCACCCTAACCTTAAACACCTCCAGGGACGGTGACTCAACCACCTCCCTGGGCAGACCGTTCCAATCCCTAACCACCCTCTCCGTGAAGAATTTTTTCCTAATCTCAAGCCTAAATCTCCCCTGGCGGAGCTTGAGGCCATTCCCTCTCGTCCTGTCCCCTGTCACTTGGGAGAAGAGCCCAGCTCCCTCCTCTCCTCAACCTCCCTTCAGGTAGTTGTAGAGAGTAATAAGGTCTCCCCTCAGCCTCCTCTTCTCCAGGCTGAACACCCCCAGCTCTCTCAGCCGCTCCTCCTAAGGCCTGTTCTCCAGCCCCTTCACCAGCTTCGTTGCTCTTCTCTGGACTCGCTCCAGAGCCTCAACATCCCTCTTGTGGTGAGGGGCCCAGAACTGAACACAGGACTCGAGGTGCGGTCTCACCAGTGCCGAGTACAGGGGGAGAATAACCTCCCTGGCCCTGCTGGCCACGCCGATTCGGATCCAAGCCAAGATGCCATTGGCCTTCTTGGCCACCTGATCACACTGCTGGCTCATGTTCAGTCGCTGTCAACCAGCACCCCCAGGTCCTTCTCCTCCAGGCAGCTTTCCAGCCAGGTCTCTCCTAGTCTGTACCTCTGCTTAGGGTTGTTGTGCCCCAAGTGCAGGACCCGGCATTTGGCCTTGTTAAACCTCCTGCCGTTGGTCTCAGCCCAGCAGTCCAGCCTGTTCAGATCCCTTTGGAGCCTCCCGACCCTCCAGCAGATCCACACTTCCACCCAGCTTGGTGTCATCTGCAAACTTGCTAGGGGAGCACTCGATGCCTTCATCCAGGTCGTTGATAAAGACATTGAACAGGACTGGACCCAGGACTGAGCCCTGGGGAACCCCACTTGTCACTGGCCTCCAGCTGGATTTAACTCCATTTCCCACCACTCTCTGGGCCCGGCCATTCAACCAGTTTTCCACCCAGCAGAGTGTGCGCCTGTCCAGGCCAGAGGTGACAGTTTCCGAAGCAGAATGCTGTGAGAAACTGTATCAAAGGCTTTACTAAAGTCCAGGAAAACCACATCCACAGCCTTTCCCTCGTCCATGAGTTTAGTCACTCGGTCATGGAAGGTGATCAGATCACTCTGGCAAGACCTGCCTTTCATGAACCCGTGTTGACTGGGCCTGATCACCCGGTTCTCTTGCAAGTGCTTCTTGATCGCACTCAAGATCACCCGCTCCATGACTTTCCCCGGTACCGAGGTCAGACTGACAGGCCTGTAGTTCCCCAATCATCCCTGCGCCCCTTCTTATAGATGGGCACGACATCAGCCTCCAGTCCAGCGGAACCTCCCCAGTCATCCAGGGCTGCTGGAAGATGATGGAAAGGGGTTTGGCCAGCACATACACCAGTTCCCTCAAAACTCTTGGGTGGACTCCATCCGGCCCCATAGACTTGTGGGCATCTAGCTGGGCAAGCAAGTCTCTAACCACCTCCTCTTGGACCTTGGGAATCTCATACCTCTCTTCCAACCCCTGGGGTTGTGCACAGAGGGAACAATTTTCCTTACTGTTAAAGACTGAGGCAAAGTAGGCATTGAGCACTTCAGCCTTGTCTTTGTCCCTTGTTACTCTTGTTCCCTCTGCATCTACCAGGGACTGGAGATTCTCCCTAGCCCTCCTTTTGCTGTTGATGTATTTGTAGAAAGACTTTTTGTTGTCTTTCACAGTCTTGGCCAATCGCATTTCTAGTTGGGCCTTAGCCCTCATGACTTTTTCCCTGCACGTTCTCACCTCCTCCCTATAGTCCACCCAGGATGCCTGCCCCTTCCTCCAGAGGTCGTAGACCCTCCTCTTCCTATTGATGTCTCTCAGGACCTCCCTACTCAACCACGCTGGTTTCTTACCCCGCCGGCTACTTTTCCGGAACTTGGGGACGGCTTTCTCCTGAGCTGCTAGGAGTTCCTTCTTGAAGAGCGCCCAGCCCTCATGGACACCTTTGCCTTCAAGGAGCGCCTCCCACGGGACTTTTCCGACCAGCCTTCTGAACAGCCCAAAGTCTGCTCTCTGAAAGCTGAGGGCGACTGTTCTGCTAACCTCCTTCTTCATCTTACCCTGCACTGAGAACTCTATCATCTCATGATGGCTTTGCCCCAAGCATCCTCCAACCTTCACATCCCCCACCAGTCCTTCTCTGTTCACCAACAGCAGGTCCAGGAGGGCACCGTCCCTTGTCGGTTCGCTCACCAGCTGTGTGAGGAAGTTGTCTTCCACACACTCCAGGAACCTCTGGGACTGCTTCCTTTCTGCTGTATTATACTCCCAGCCTATATCTGGGAAGTTGAAGTCTCCCACAAGGACTAGAGGTAGCGACTTTGAGACTACACTCAGTTGTTTGTAGAAGAGCTCATCAGCTGCTTCTTCTTGGCTGGGTGGTCTATAGCAGACTCCCATCACAATCCCTTTTTGCCCATGGGCTCCTCTGATTTTCACCCACAGGCACTCAGTCCCATCCTGATCGTAGCCCAGTTCGAGGGTATCAAAGCCCTCTCTAACATAGAGGGCTACCCCGCCTCCTCTTCTGCCCTTCCTGCCCTTCCTGAAGAGTTTATACCCCACCATGGGTACGCTCCAGTCGTACGAGTCATCCCACCACGTCTCCGCAATGGCAACGACACCGTAGTCTCCCTGCCCTACCACAGCTTCCAGCTCCTCCTTCTTATTCCCCATGCTGCGTGCATTGCTGTAAATGCACTTCAGCTGGGCAGGCGAAGCTTCAGCCTTCGCAATAGGGCTCCTCCCCAACACAATCTCTTCCCTCTGGATCCATCCCTTCCCCCTAGCTCCAACCCTTCCCCCTGTCTCCATCTCTTCTCTCTGGATCCATCCCTTCAGGCTGAACATCAGGGAAAAGCATCTCATGGAAAGGGTCATTGGGCCCTGGCAGAGGCTGCCCAGGGAGGGGGTTGAGTCCCCTTCCCAGGGGGGTTTAAGGGACGGGTGGACGAGGTGCTGAGGGACGTGGGTTGGTGATTGATGGGGATGGTTGGACTCGATAATTCTGTGGGTCCTTTCCAACCAAGTGATTCTGTGATTCTGATCCTATGATTCTTGGATCCAACCCTTCCTTCTAGATCCCTCAAGTCCCTCTGGATTCATCCCTTCCCTCTAGAACCCTCTAGTCCCTCTGGATCCATCCCTTCCCTCTAGATCCCTCAAGTCCCTCTGGATCCATCCCTTCCCTCTAGATCCCTCTAGTCCCTCTGGATCCATCCCTTCCCTTTTCAACATCCTTATCAATGACCTGGATGAAGGCATCAAGTGCACCCTCAGCGAGTTTGCAGAGGACACTAAGCTGGGAGCAGCTGTCGATCTCCTGGGGATTTTGGGGCTCCAAAGGGATCCGTGCAGGCTAGACTGCTGGGATCCACCACTTCCCTCTGGGTCCAGCGCTGCCCTCTAGATCCTTTCATTCCCTTTGGATCCATCCCTTCCCTTTCAATCCATTCCTATTCTCTGGATCCATCTATTGCCTCTGGACACATCCCTTTCCTCAGATCCTTCCATTCCCTCTATATCCAACCCTTCTCTCTGCATCCTTTCCTTCCCTCTGAATCCCTCCCTTCCATCTAGATACATCCCTTCCCTCGGGGTCCATCACTTCTATCTGGGTCCTTCTCTCCTCTCTGCATCCATCCATTCAAGCTGGATATTAGGAAAAAAATTTCACTGGAACAGGCTCCCCAGGGAGGGAGTTGAGTTTCCTGAAGAATTTAAGGGACAGGGGGATGAGGTGCTGAGGTTTAGAGGCCCAAAGGAATGGTTGGAGTCAATGATCCAAGAGACCTTTTCCGACCTGGTGATTCTATGATTCCATCTCATTCAATCCATCCTGTCTGGATCCATCCCTCCCCTCCAGCTCCATCCCTTCCCTCCAGCTCCATCCCTTCCCCCTATCTCCATCGCTTCCCTCTATCTCCATCCCTTCCCCCTATCTCCATCCCTTCCCTCCAGCTCCATCCCTTCCCTCTATCTCCATCCCTTCCCTCTATCTCCATCCCTTCCCCCTATCTCCATCCCTTCCCTCTATCTCCATCACTTCCCTCTATCTCCATCCCTTCCCTCTATCTCCATCCCTCCCCTCCAGCTCCATCCCTTCCCTCTATCTCCATCCCTTCCCTCTATCTCCATCCCTTCCCTCTATCTCCATCCCTTCCCTCTATCTCCATCCCTTCCCTCTATCTCCATCCCTTCCCTCCAGCTCCATCCCTTCCCTCTATCTCTATCCCTTCCCTCTATCTCCATCCCTTCCCCCTATCTCCATCCCTCCCCTCCAGCTCCATCCCTTCCCTCTATCTCCATCCCTTCCCTCCAGCTCCATCCCTTCCCTCTATCTCCATCCCTTCCCTCTATCTCCATCCCTTCCCCCTAACTCCATCCCTTCCCTCTATCTCCATCCCTTCCCCCTATCTCCATCCCTCCCCTCCAGCTCCATCCCTTCCCTCTATCTCCATCCCTTCCCTCTAATTCCATCCCTTCCCCCTATCTCCATCCCTTCCCTCTATCTCCATCACTTCCCTCTATCTCCATCCCTTCCCTCTATCTCCATCCCTTCCCCCTATCTCCATTCCTTCCCTCTATCTCCATCACTTCCCTCTATCTCCATCCCTTCCCTCTATCTCCATCCCTTCCCTCCAGCTCCATCCCTTCCCTCTATCTCCATCCCTCCCCTCTATCTCCATCCCTTCCCTCTATCTCCATCCCTTCCCTCTATCTCCATCCATTCCCTCTATCTCCATCCCTTCCCTCTATCTCCATCCCTTCCCTCTATCTCCATCCATTCCCTCTATCTCCATCACTTCCCTCTATCTCCATCCCTTTCCTCTATCTCCATCCCTTCCCTCCAGCTCCATCCCTTCCCTCTATCTCCATCCCTTCCCTCTATCTCCATCCCTTCCCTCTATCTCCATCCCTCCCCTCTATCTCCATCCCTTCCCTCTATCTCCATCCCTTCCCCCTATCTCCATCCCTTCCCTCTATCTCCATCCCTCCCCTCCAGCTCCATCCCTTCCCCAGGCTCATGCCCGGGGACCCCCTTTCCCCAGGACCCCCCTCTCCCCCCGGCTCGCCCTCGCGTCCCCCCAAGCCGGGCTTGGGCTCCGAGCCCCCGGCAGCGCCCAGCACCTCCCCACGCCGTGGGGCTGAGCTCCCCTCGGGTCTCCTCGCTGGCAGCCCCGTGGGCTCCCAGCGCCACCAGTGCCACCAGCACGGCCCCAGCTCCCAGCACGCCAGCAGCCCCCATGGTGCTCCCGGCACAGAAGGCAGAGGTGCCGGCACCCCCGAGCCAGCCGCACTCTGCCCCAGTGCTGCCCAGTGGCGGCACTGGGAGTCCCAGCGCGGCCCAGTGCGCAGCGCAGCTGGGCAGCATCACTCGTCTCCAGGCAGAGGCGCGGGCGCGCGTCCGTCCGTCTGTCTGCTCCTCAGGGTGCTCTGGGCCGGGGCTCTGCCTGGGAACAGCTGAGGCGCCCTCGGGGCTCCCTGCCATTGGCCCACAGCTCGGGGGGCTCCTCCTGCCCCAGCGGCCCCGTCCTTCTCCTCGGGGGGCAGCTCTTCCCTGGATCCAAGATTGCCCTACGGATCCATCCCTGCCCTCTGGATCCATCCCTGCCCTCTGGATCCATCCCTGCCCTCTGGATCCATCCCTGTGCTCTGGATCCATCCCTGCCCTCTGGATCCATCCCTGCCCTCTGGATCCATCCCCGTGCTCTGGATCCATCCCTGTGCTCTGGATCCATCCTATCCCTCTGGATCCATCCCTGCCCTCTGGATCCATCCCTGCCCTCTGGATCCATCCCTTCCCTTTTCAACATCTCTATCAATGACCTGGATGAAGGCATCCAGTGCACCCTCAGCGAGTTTGCAGAGGACACTGAGCTGGGAGCAGCTGTCGATCTCCTGGGGGTTTTGAGTCTCTCCAAAAGGATCTCAACAGCCTGGAATGCTGGGATCTATCCCTGCCCTCTGGGTCCATCTCCCCCCTATAGATTCTTAAATTCCCTCTGGATACATAACTTCGCTTTTGAATCATTCCTTCCCTCTGAATCTATCCCTTCCCTCCGGATCCATCCCTTCCCTCTGGATCCATCTCTGCCCTCTGGATCCATCCCTTCCCTCCGGATCCATCCCTGCCCTCTGGATCCATCCCTTCCCTCTTGATACATCCCTTGCCTCAGATTCATCCATCCCCTCTGGATACCTCAATACCCTCTAGGTCCATCCCTCCCCTCTCATTCCAGCCCTTCTCTCTCCATCCAGCCCTTCTCCCAACGTTCCCACCGTCCCACACACTCTGGTGTCGCTGACAAACTCTCTGAGATGCCCCCAGTCCCACTCCGGGTGTCCCTAACGACAATAGTGACGAGGGGGATAGGACGGTTCCTGGTGACAGAGATGGAGATGATGGTCGTACCCGTCACGGTGCTGCTGATGGGGACGGAGATCATGGAATTGTGGAATGGGTCGGGTTGGAAGGGACCTCAAAGCCCAACTGGTTGGACCCCTGATGGTGCTAATGCTGATGGAGATGGGAATCATGGAATGGTTTGGGTTGTGAGGGACGTCAAAGCCCATCCAGTTCCAGTCCCCGAGCCGTGGGGATGACGATGGAGCTGGTGATGGGCCCTGGTGGTGCTGTTGGTAACGATAACGGGGACGGTGCTGGTGCTGAAAGTGATGGGGACGGGGACGATGGTGGAACGGGGACAGAAATGGGGATGGGGATGGTGGGACCAGTGAAGGAGACAGAGATGGTTGCGCCGATGCTGATGGAGCTGGAATGATGTTTGGGCCTCTCATGGTGCTGCTAATGCTGATGGAGCTGGGAATGATGGAATGGGTTGGGTTGGAAGGGACCCCCAAGCCCACCCAGATCCTCCCCCGGCCATGGGCAGGGACACCTCCCGCGGGATCAGGGGCTCCAAAGCTCCTCCAGCCTGAACCCCTCCAGGGATGGGGCAGCCAGGGCTTCTCTGGCCTCCTGGGCCAGGGCCTCCCCTCCTTCATTCCCGTCCCTGCTGGTAGGAAAAGGCCCTGGGGCGCCGGTCGGCAGCGGCCCAACAGGATCCAGCAGTGGCCCAGGAGGCCCAGGTGGCCACCAGCATCCTGGCTGGGGCCACCGTGGGGTGTCCAGCAGGCACAGGGATGGGATCGTCCCCTGGGGAGGCCGCACCTCCAACCCTGGGCTCAGTTTGGGGCTCCTCACTCCCAGAGGGACCTGGAGGGGCTGGAGCGCGTCCGGAGAAGGGGATGGAGACCCTGGGAAGGGACGTGGCTTGGGAGTGACCTTGGGTCAAGAGTTGGGTTGCATCTGCAAGGACTTTTCCAACCCAACCGATTCCAAGGTTCCCTGGTTCCAAGAGAGACGTGGAGGGGCTGGAGAGCGTTCGGAGAAGGGACCGGAGCTGGGAGGGGTGTGGAGAGTGCGGGAAGGGTCTGAGGGATCTGAGGGGGCTTTGGTGTGGAGAAGAGGAGCTGAGGGGAGACCTCGTCGCTCTCTGCAGCTGGCGGGGAGGAGGTTGGAGCGAGGCGGGTGCTGGTCTCTTCTCCCAAGGAACAAGGGACGGGACGAGAGGGACCGTCCTCCAGCTGGGCGAGGGGATGGGGAGACGTGAGCTGCACCCACAGCTGGATCCCAGTGCCTCCCAGTCTGCCCAGCTGGGCTCCCAGTGCCTCCCAGTCTGCCCAGCTGGGCTCCCAGTGCCTCCCAGTCTGCCCAACTGGGCTCCCAGTGCCTCCCAGTCTGCCCAGCTGGGCTCCCAGTGCCTCCCAGTCTGCCCAGCTGGGCTCCCAGTGCCTCCCAGTCTGCCCAGCTGGGCTCCCAGTGCCTCCCAGTCTGCCCAGCTCGGCTCCCAGTGCCTCCCAGTCTGCCCAGCTGGGTTCTCAGTGCCTCCCAGTCTGCCCAGCTGGGCTCCCAGTGCCTCCCAGTCTGCCCAGCTGGGCTCTCAGTGCCTCCCAGTCTGCCCAGCTCGGCTCCCAGTGCCTCCCAGTCTGCCCAGCTCGGCTCCCAGTGCCTCCCAGTCTGCCCAGCTCGGCTCCCAGTGCCTCCCAGTCTCTCCAGGTCAGCTCCCAGTGCCTCCCAGTCTGCCCAGCTGGGATTCCACTGCATCGCAGTCTCCCCAGCTCACTCCCAGTGCCTCCCAGTCTCTCCAGTTTGGCTTCAGGTGCTTCCCAGTCTGCCCAGCTGGGCTCCCAGTGCCTCCCAGTCTGCTCAGCTCGGCTCCCAGTGCCTCCCAGTGTCCCCAGCTCAGCTCCCAGTGCCTCCCAGTCTCCCCAGCTCGGCTCCCAGTGCCTCCCAGTGTCCCCAGCTCGGCTCCCAGTGCCTCCCAGTGTCCCCAGCCTGGTCGCAGTGGAGCCCCCAGTGCAGCTCTCAGTGTTTATCAAGCATGGAGGCAGCAGCGGGGGGGCTGGGGGGAGCCCGCAGGGGGGCAGGCGGGGGTCGGGGGGCTGGGGGGCACGGACGGCGCTGGAGCGGCTGCGCAGGAGCTGGGGTTCCTTCAGGAGCTCTGGGGGGGAAAGGGAGGAGATGGGGGGTGAGAGACCCCTAAGAACATGGACCCAGTAAAATCCAGACCCCCCCCCCAAGTACACCATGAACCACCTCCAAACCCCAAGGACCCCTCAAAACCCCAAGGACACCCCAAAACTCCATCAGATCTTCAAACCTCATCCCCCTCCAGACCTCAGGGTCCTCTCAAAAATCTTTGAGACCACCCAAAACCCTGGGGATGCCCCCAAGCCCCAGGGATCCTCCCTGAACCCCAGGTTCCCCCAAAACACCGGGACCCCCAAGACCCCAGGAACCACCCAACCTGAGGATCTCTCAAGGTCCAGGAACCCTCGAGGCCTTAGGGACATCCCCAAACCCCAAGGAACTCCCTTGAATCTCTGGGAATAAAACACCACAGAACCCCCAAACCTCTAGCTTCCCAAGGACCCCCCAGAATCCTGGTCTCCTCAAAACCCCCCAACCCCCAAGCGTCCCCCAAACACTAGGTCCCCTCAAACCCAAAGGATCCTCAAATCCTGGATCCCCAAAACCCAAGGTCCCCCCAGATCCCAGGATCGCTCAAGGTCCTGGAACCCCCAGAGACCTTAGGCACCTTCCCAAAACCCCAGGGACTCAATTGAAACTTGGGGATGCAAACCCCTGGGACCCCCAGATCCCAAGGACCCTTCCCAAGCCCCAGTAACTCATCCACATCAGAGACCCCCAAGTACCCCAAAACCCACCCCCAAGCCCCACGGATGCCCAAAAACTGCATGGGATCTGCCACACCTCCAGACCCCAAGGACCCCTCAAAATCTTTGGAGCCACCCAAAACAACCAACTCTAGAGACCCCCCAAACCCGAGGGGCACCCCCAATCCCCAGGAATCCTCCATGAACCCCAAGTTTTCCCCCCAAACCTCTGGGAACCCGAAAACCCCAAGGAGCTCCTGCAACCCCCTGGATTCCCCAACTCCCCGTGTCAACAGGAGAAGCCCCAAAGCCCAGGGACCCCAAAATCCCAGGGACCCCAAAACCCCAACATCTCTCAGGGTCCAGGCACCCCAAGACCCCATGGACATCCCCAAACCCCAAGGACTCTTCCAGGCCCCAGGCACCCCCATAAAACTCTTGGATTCAAACACCAGGGATTCCTCAAATCCCGGGACTCTCCACTGAAACCCAAAACCCCTTAAATCCCAGGGAACCCCCCCAGACCCCAGGACCCCTCAGCCCCAGGGACCCCAAGTCTCCAGGGAACACCGTGAACACTATGGACTCTGCAAAGACCAGGGACTGATACAAACCCCAGGGACTCCCAAACCCAGGAACCCGCAAACCCCACGGACACTCCAGACCCCAGACACCCCCAAACACCAGGAACCCCAACTCCTAGGTCCCCCTAGACCCCAAGAATCCCCAAAACTCATATACCCCTGATCCCTAGGTCTCCACAAGCCCCCGGGGATCTCTCAAGTTCCTGGAACCCCCAGAGACCTGAGGGACCTTCCCAAATCCCAGGGACTGAATTGAAACTCGGGGACTCAAACACCATGGATCCCCAAACCCCAGAGACCCCCAAACCCCAAGTCCATGAAACCCCGTGGACCCTGCAAACCCCACGTCCCTCTAGATCCCAAGGATCCCCAAACCCTAGAAACATCCAACGCCCCAGATCCCTTAAACCCTCGGGACTCCCAGACTCCTGCGACCCCAAAGCCAAAGAGACCCCCAAACCCCAGACCCCCAGATCACAATGACCCCCCCAAGCCCCAAACCTCCCCAGACCCCAATGATCGCCCAGACCCTAACGACACCCCCAGACTCCAATGACCCCGCAAAGCTCAGGATTCCGCCAAGACCCTAATGACATCCCCAGACCCCAATGAACCCCCCGAACCAAATGACCCCCCAAAACCCAGACCCCCAATGACCCCCCCACGGTCCCAAAAAGCCCCAGGTCCCCAGAGGCCCCAATGACACCCAAAACTTCAGGCACCCCCAGACACCAATGACCCCCTAGACCCCACTGAACCCTCCAGCCTCCAATGACCCCCTAAACCCCTATGACCCCCAGACCCCAACGACCCCCCAAATCCCAGCCTCACCCCCTGTCCCCCACTAACCTTGTTGCGTCTGTAGAGGACGATCCCCAGCGCCAGGAAGACGAAGCCCAGCACGAAGCCCCCCACCCCCGTCAGCATCTTGCTCCTGGCGCCGTCCGCCTGCAGCTCTGCGGGGCCGAGAGCAGGGGCTCAGGGCTGGGGGGGCCCCGTCCCACTCCCCCTGCCCCCAGCCCAGGGTCTTACCCCACGCCTGGGTGACGGGGCGCTGCAGGCTGGCGTGCTCCACCTGGCACGTGTAGGTCTCCCCGCGCTGCGGGATGCTTTCCAGCATCACCAGCACCTGGTAGGTCCAGTCTCCGTTCTGCATCACGTCCGTGGACACCACGCGCTCCACCTCCTCCTGCCCGTTCTTGAACCACTTCACCTCGATCTCGGCGGGGTAGAAATCCGTCACGGCACAAACCAGCCTGTCGGGCTGGGGCAGGGAGCCCGACTGCACGGGGTGGATTTGCACCTGGGGCTGCACTGGGGGAGAGAGCCAGGGAGCTGCCCAGGGGCTGCCAGAGCCCAGGGGCCACCCAGCCGGGAGCAGGGCTCGCCCTCTGCTCCCCACACGGGGGGCCGGGGGCTCGCGGGCCAGGCCGAGAGGCAGAGAGCACAGAGTCGCTGCTGGCAGAGGGCTCCGACACCCTCAAGCCGAGCTGGAGCTCTCCAGGGCCGAGAAAGCACTGAATGGCGACGTTGGGAAGGACCTTGGAGACCCTCAAGGCCAACTGGAATGACCCTCCAGGGATGAGGAACAAGAAAGCATCGAATCGCTAGGTTGGTGTAGACCTTGGAGACCCTCAAGGCCAAGCAGAGCTCTCCAGGTTAGAGGGACTGGAAAGCATTGAGTCACTACTCTGGGAAAGACCTTCAAGCCCAAGCGGAGCTCTCCATGTACGAGGAACCAGAAAGCATTGAATGGCGAGGTTGGGAAAGAGCTTGGAGACCCTCAAGGCCAACCGGAGCTCTGCAAGGGCGAGAAACCATTGAATCCCACTGCTGGGAAAGACCTCGGAGACCCTCAAGCTCAGCCTGTAGAAGCTTTACAGCAAAGAGGGACCAGAAAGCATTGAATGATGAGGTGGGAAAGACTTTGGAGACCTTCAAACCCAAGCAGTACGAGCTCTCCAGGGAGGAGAGATGAGAAAATATTGAATGGCTCAGTTGGGAAGGACCTTGGAGACCCTCAAGGCCAACTGGACCTGGCCCCAGATCTCTGAGCACTTCATCTGCCCGGCGTGGGAAGCCCTGCAGGGATGGGGACTCCACCACCTCCCCGCGCAGCCGTTCCAGGGCCTCGGGGAAGGGCGCGGGGGCTCTGAGCGAGCGGCAGGGACACGCGCTGCCCTCCTGCGCCCGGGGGCTTGGCTCGTGCCCGACCCCCGGAGAGGGGCTGCCACGCGCTCACCTCGACGATCCACGGTGAAAGGGGTGTCCGCCTCGTAGTTGTGTCGGCAGAACGTGTCCACGGCAGCGCGTGCATCCTCCAGGATTTCTTCCTGGCTGTTCCAGTACTTGGCATCAGGCTCGCCCAGGGGGGTGTCGGCCACGTAGACCCCCACATCGCTGTCAAAGTGCACGTCCTGCTCCCGGTTGTAGATTTGTCTGTGCACAAACCTCACCTGCTCGGTGCCGTTGGTGAAGTAGCAGTCGGCTTTATTCTGGAGCTGGAAGAAGCCTGTTGGTGCAGAGCTGGGGTGAGGAGCCGCTGCCCCTTCCCCCTGCAGCGCCCAGCGATGGGGCAGGTGGGAGGATGCCGGGGACCCCGTTTCAAATCCATCCCTTCCCTCTGGATCGAACACTGCCCTCTGTATCCATCCCTGCCCTCTGGATCCACCCATTCCCTCTGGATCCATCTACTCCTTCTGGATCCTTCCCTTCCCTCTGGGTCAATCCCTACTCTCTGGGTCCATCTCTTCCCTCTGGATCCATCCCAGCCCTCTGGAGCCATCCCTTCCTTCTGGATCCATCCCTTCCTTCTGAATACATCCCTTCCCTCTAGGTCCATCGATTCCCTCTGGATCCAATCCTTCCATCAGGGTGAATCCCTGCCCTCTGGATCCATCCATTCCCCTGGATCCATCCCTTCCCTCTTCCCCCTTTCCCCAGGACCCCCCTCTCCCCCCGGCTCGCCCTCGCGTCCCCCCAAGCCGGGCTTGGGCTCCGAGCCCCCGGCAGCGCCCAGCACCTCCCCACGCCGTGGGGCTGAGCTCCCCTCGGGTCTCCTCGCCGGCAGCCCCGTGGGCTCCCAGCGCCACCAGTGCCACCAGCACGGCCCCAGCTCCCAGCACGCCAGCAGCCCCCATGGTGCTCCCGGCACAGAAGGCAGAGGTGCCGGCACCCCCGAGCCAGCCGCACTCTGCCCCAGTGCTGCCCAGTGGCGGCACTGGGAGTCCCAGCGCGGCCCAGTGCGCAGCGCAGCTGGGCAGCATCACTCGTCTCCAGGCAGAGGCGCGGGCGCGCGTCCGTCCGTCTGTCTGCTCCTCAGGGTGCTCTGGGCCGGGGCTCTGCCTGGGAACAGCTGAGGCGCCCTCGGGGCTCCCTGCCATTGGCCCACAGCTCGGGGGGCTCCTCCTGCCCCAGCGGCCCCGTCCTTCTCCTCGGGGTCCATCCCTGCCCTCTGTATCCATCTCTGTGCTCCGGATCCATCCCTTCCCTCTAGGTCCATCCTATCCCTCTGGGTCCATCCCATCCCTCTAGATCCTGCACTTCCATCTGACTCCATCCCTTCCTTCTGGATCCATCCCTGCCCTCTAGATCCATCGATTCCCTCTGGATCCATCCCTGTCCTCTGGATCCATCCCTGCCCTCTGGATCCATCCCTGCCCTCTGGATCCATCCCTTCCCTCTGGATCCATCCCTGCCCTCTGGATCCATCCCTGCCCTCTGGATCCATCCCTGTGCTCTGGATCCATCCCTGTGCTCTGGATCCATCCTATCCCTCTGGATCCATCCTTGCCCTCTGGATCCATCCCTGCCCTCTGGATCCATCCCTTCCCTTTTCCACATCTCTATCAATGACCTGGATGAAGGCATCCAGTGCACCCTCAGCGAGTTTGCAGAGGACACTGTGCTGGGAGGAGCTGTCGATCTCCTAGGGTGTTTTGAGTCTCTCCAAAAGGATCTCAACAGCCTGGAATGCTGGGATCCATCCCTGCCCTCTGGGTCCATCTCCCCCCTCTAGATTCTTTAATTCCCTCTGGATCCATATCTTCCCTTTTGAATCATCCCTGCCCTCTGAATCCTTCCCTTCCCTAGGTCCATCCCATCCCTCTGGATCCACCTCTGCCCTCTGGATCCATCCCTGCCCTCTGGATCCATCTGTCCCTCTGGATCCATCCCTGCCCTCCGGATCCATCCCTGCCCTCTGGATCCATCCCTTCCCTCTGGACACATCCCTTGCCTCAGATTCATCCATCCCCTCTGGATACCTCAATACCCTCTAGGTCCATCCCTCCCCTCTCATTCCAGCCCTTCTCTCTCCATCCAGCCCTTCTCCCAACGTTCCCACCGTCCCACACACTCTGGTGTCGCTGACAAACTCTCTGAGATGCCCCCAGTCCCACTCCGGGTGTCCCTAACGACAATAGTGACGAGGGGGATAGGACGGTTCCTGGTGACAGAGATGGAGATGATGGTCGTACCCGTCACGGTGCTGCTGATGGGGACGGAGATCATGGAATTGTGGAATGGGTCGGGTTGGAAGGGACCTCAAAGCCCAACTGGTTGGACCCCTGATGGTACTAATGCTGATGGAGATGGGAATCATGGAATGGTTTGGGTTGTGAGGGACGTCAAAGCCCATCCAGTTCCAGTCCCCGAGCCGTGGGGATGACGATGGAGCTGGTGATGGGCCCTGGTGGTGCTGTTGGTAACGATAACGGGGACGGTGCTGGTGCTGAAAGTGATGGGGACGGGGACGATGGTGGAACGGGGACAGAAATGGGGATGGGGATGGTGGGACCAGTGAAGGAGACAGAGATGGTTGCGCTGATGCTGATGGAGCTGGAATGATGTTTGGGCCTCTCATGGTGCTGCTAATGCTGATGGAGCTGGGAATGATGGAATGGGTTGGGTTGGAAGGGACCCCCAAGCCCACCCAGATCCTCCCCCGGCCATGGGCAGGGACACCTCCCGCGGGATCAGGGGCTCCAAAGCTCCTCCAGCCTGAACCCCTCCAGGGATGGGGCAGCCAGGGCTTCTCTGGCCTCCTGGGCCAGGGCCTCCCCTCCTTCATTCCCGTCCCTGCTGGTAGGAAAAGGCCCTGGGGCGCCGGTCGGCAGCGGCCCAACAGGATCCAGCAGTGGCCCAGGAGGCCCAGGTGGCCACCAGCATCCTGGCTGGGGCCACCGTGGGGTGTCCAGCAGGCACAGGGATGGGATCGTCCCCTGGGGAGGCCGCACCTCCAACCCTGGGCTCAGTTTGGGGCTCCTCACTCCCAGAGGGACCTGGAGGGGCTGGAGCGCGTCCGGAGAAGGGGATGGAGACCCTGGGAAGGGACGTGGCTTGGGAGTGACCTTGGGTCAAGAGTTGGGTTGCATCTGCAAGGACTTTTCCAACCCAACCGATTCCAAGGTTCCCTGGTTCCAAGAGAGACGTGGAGGGGCTGGAGAGCGTTCGGAGAAGGGACCGGAGCTGGGAGGGGTGTGGAGAGTGCGGGAAGGGTCTGAGGGATCTGAGGGGGCTTTGGTGTGGAGAAGAGGAGCTGAGGGGAGACCTCGTCGCTCTCTGCAGCTGGCGGGGAGGAGGTTGGAGCGAGGCGGGTGCTGGTCTCTTCTCCCAAGGAACAAGGGACGGGACGAGAGGGACCGTCCTCCAGCTGGGCGAGGGGATGGGGAGACGTGAGCTGCACCCACAGCTGGATCCCAGTGCCTCCCAGTCTGCCCAGCTGGGCTCCCAGTGCCTCCCAGTCTGCCCAGCTGGGCTCCCAGTGCCTCCCAGTCTGCCCAGCTGGGCTCCCAGTGCCTCCCAGTCTGCCCAGCTGGGCTCCCAGTGCCTCCCAGTCTGCCCAGCTGGGCTCCCAGTGCCTCCCAGTCTGCCCAGCTGGGCTCCCAGTGCCTCCCAGTCTGCCCAGCTGGGCTCCCAGTGCCTCCAGCTCGGCTCCCAGTGCCTCCCAGTGTCCCCAGCTCGGCTCCCAGTGCCTCCCAGTCTGCCCAGCTGGGCTCCCAGTGCCTCCAGCTCAGCTCCCAGTGCCTCCCAGTGTCCCCAGCCTGGTCGCAGTGGAGCCCCCAGTGCAGCTCTCAGTGTTTATCAAGCATGGAGGCAGCAGTGGGGGGGCTGGGGGGAGCCCGCAGGGGGGCAGGCGGGGGTCGGGGGGCTGGGGGGCACGGACGGGGCTGGAGCAGCTGCGCAGGAGCTGGGGTTCCTTCAGGAGCTCTGGGGGGGAAAGGGAGGAGGTGAGGAGGGCAGGAACCCTAGATCCCATGGACCCCCAAACCCCAAGGACCCTTCCCAAGCCCCAGGGACCCATCAAAATCCAGAGACCCCCCAAGAACCACCCCAAACCCCAGAGACACCTAAAAACTGCAGGGGATCACCAACCTCTCCAGACCCCAAGGACCCCTCAAAATCTTTGGGGCCACCCAAAACAACCAACTCCAGAGACCTCCCCAAGCCCTAGGGGTGCCCCCAATCCCCAGGGATCCTCCACGAACCCCAGTTCCCCCCAAACCTCTGGGAACCCGCAAACCCCAAGGAACTCCTGCAACCCCCTGGATTCTCCAACTCCAAACCTCCACAGGAGAAACCCAAAAGCCAGGGACCCCCAAACCCCAAGATCTCTCAGGGTCCAGGAAACCCCAGGGACATCCCCAAACCCCAAGGACTCCCTCAGACCCCAGGAACCCCCATAAAACTCTTGGAGTCAAGCACCAGGGATTCCCCAAATCCCAGGACTCTCCACTAAAACAAGGAACATCTTAAACCCCAGGATCCCCAGAGCCCAGTGCCCCCTCAGATCCCCTGTTCCCCCAGAGTCCAGTGACACCCCCAGATGCCAATGACCCCCACAAACCCCAATGATCCCTCAAAGCCCCAGATCTCCCAGACCCCCAAGACCCCAGGTCTCCAGACACCCCAATGACCCACATACCCCAATAACGCCCCAGATCCCACTGAACCGTAGACCCTCAATGAACCCCCAGACCCCAATGAACCCCAAAACCTCAGGCTCCCTTAGACCACAAAGACCCCCCAGATCCCACAAACCCCCCAAACCCCAATGACTCCTCAGGCCCCAATGACCCCCAAACCACAACTCCCTCCAGATCCCAATGTCCCCCCAAACCCCAGACCCTTCCCCCTGACCATCTCAGATCCCCCACAGACCCCAATGACCTCCCCTGACTTCAGGACTCCCAGGACCCAAAGTCACCCCAAAAATCTTAGTTCTCCACAGACCCCAAAGATCCCCTAAAGCCCCAGGTCCCCAGAGACTCCAAGGACTCCCAAACCCCAATGACTCCCTAGACCCCAATGAGCCCCCAAAGCCCAGGTCCCCCCATACCCCAATGACCCCTCAGACCCCAATGACCTCTGAGACCCAAAGTCCCCCCATATCCCAATGATCCCCAGAACCCAATGACCTCCTAGACCCCAATGAGGCTCCAAAGCCCAAGGCCCTAGAAACCCCAACGACCCTCCAGACCCATATGAGCCGCCAGACCCGAATGACCTCTGAGACCCAAAGTCCCCCCACATCCCAATGATCCCCAGACCCCAGTGACCCTCCAGACCCCAATGAGGCTCCAAAGCCCAAGTCCCTAGAAACCCCAATGACCCTCCAGACCCCAATGACCCCCCAGACCCCAATGACCTCTGAGACCCAAAGTCCCCCCATATCCCAATGATCCCCAGACCCCAATGACCCTCCAGACCCCAATGAGGCTCCAAAGCCCAAGGCCCTAGAAACCCCAACGACCCTCCAGACCCATATGAGCCCCCAGACCCCAATGACCTCTGAGACCCAAAGTCCCCCCACATCCCAATGATCCCTAGACTCTAATGAACCCTCCAAATCCCAAGTCTCACCAGACCCCAATCACCCCCCAGACCCCAACGACCCCCCAGATCCCAGCCTCACCCCCTGTCCCCCACTAACCTTGTTGCGTCTGTAGAGGACGATCCCCAGCGCCAGGAAGACGAAGCCCAGCACGAAGCCCCCCACCCCCGTCAGCATCTTGCTCCTGGCGCCGTCCGCCTGCAGCTCTGCGGGGCCGAGAGCAGGGGCTCAGGGCTGGGGGGGCCCCGTCCCACTCCCCCTGCCCCCAGCCCAGGGTCTTACCCCACGCCTGGGTGACGGGGCGCTGCAGGCTGGCGTGCTCCACCTGGCACGTGTAGGTCTCCCCGCGCTGCGGGATGCTTTCCAGCATCACCAGCACCTGGTAGGTCCAGTCTCCGTTCTGCATCACGTCCGTGGACACCACGCGCTCCACCTCCTCCTGCCCGTTCTTGAACCACTTCACCTCGATCTCGGCGGGGTAGAAATCCGTCACGGCACAAACCAGCCTGTCGGGCTGGGGCAGGGAGCCCGACTGCACGGGGTGGATTTGCACCTGGGGCTGCACTGGGGGAGAGAGCCAGGGAGCTGCCCAGGGGCTGCCAGAGCCCAGGGGCCACCCAGCCGGGAGCAGGGCTCGCCCTCTGCTCCCCACACGGGGGGCCGGGGGCTCGCGGGCCAGGCCGAGAGGCAGAGAGCACAGAGTCGCTGCTGGCAGAGGGCTCCGACACCCTCAAGCCGAGCTGGAGCTCTCCAGGGGCGAGAAAGCACTGAATGGCGACGTTGGGAAGGACCTTGGAGACCCTCAAGGCCAACTGGAATGACCCTCCAGGGATGAGGAACAAGAAAGCATCGAATCGCTAGGTTGGTGTAGACCTTGGAGACCCTCAAGGCCAAGCAGAGCTCTCCAGGTTAGAGGGACTGGAAAGCATTGAGTCACTACTCTGGGAAAGACCTTCAAGCCCAAGCGGAGCTCTCCATGTACGAGGAACCAGAAAGCATTGAATGGCGAGGTTGGGAAAGAGCTTGGAGACCCTCAAGGCCAACCGGAGCTCTGCAGGGGCGAGAAACCATTGAATCCCACTGCTGGGAAAGACCTCGGAGACCCTCAAGCTCAGCCTGTAGAAGCTTTACAGCAAAGAGGGACCAGAAAGCATTGAATGACGAGGTTGGAAAGACTTTGGAGACCTTCAAACCCAAGCAGTACGAGCTCTCCAGGGAGGAGAGATGAGAAAATATTGAATGGCTCGGTTGGGAAGGACCTTGGAGACCCTCAAGGCCAACTGGACCTGGCCCCAGATCTCTGAGCACTTCATCTGCCCGGCGTGGGAAGCCCTGCAGGGATGGGGACTCCACCACCTCCCCGCGCAGCCGTTCCAGGGCCTCGGGGAAGGGCGCGGGGGCTCTGAGCGAGCGGCAGGGACACGCGCTGCCCTCCTGCGCCCGGGGGCTTGGCTCGTGCCCGACCCCCGGAGAGGGGCTGCCACGCGCTCACCTCGACGATCCACGGTGAAAGGGGTGTCCGCCTCGTAGTTGTGTCGGCAGAACCTGTCCACGGCAGCGCGTTTATACTGCAGGAATTCCTCCTGGCTGTTCCAGTACTTGGCATCAGGTTCGCCCAGGGGGGTGTCGGCCACGAAGACCCCCACATCGCTGTCAAAGTGCACGAACTGCTCCCGGTTGTAGATGTCTCTGTGCACAAACCTCACCTGCTCGGTGCCGTTGGTGAAGTAGCAGTCGGCTTTATGCTGGAGCTGGAAGAAGCCTGTTGGTGCAGAGCTGGGGTGAGGAGCCGCTGCCCCTTCCCCCTCCAGCGCCCAGCGATGGGGCAGGTGGGAGGATGCCGGGGACCCCGTTTCAAATCCATCCCTTCCCTCTGGATGCACATCCTTCCTCTGGATCCACTCCCAAAATCTCGGTTCATTGGCCCACAGCTTGGGGAGCTTCTCCTGCCCCAGCGGCCCCCTCCTTCTCCTCTGGGGGCATCTCTTCCCTGGATCCATCCCTGCTTTCTGGATCCATCCCTGCCCTCTGGATCCACCCATTCCCTCTGGATCCATCTCCTCCTTCTGGATCCTTCCCTGCCCTCTGGGTCAATCCCTACCCTCTGGGTGCATCTCTTCCCTCTGGATCCATCCCAGCCCTCTGGATCCATCCTTTCCCTCTGGATCCATCCCTTCCTTCTGAATACATCCCTTCCCTCTAGGTCCATCGATTCCCTCTGGATCCATCCCTGCCCTCTGGATCCAATCCTTCCATCTGGGTCCATCCCTGCCCTCTGGATCCATCCATGCCCCTGGATCCATCCCTTCCCTCTATCTCCATCCCTTCCCTCCAGCTCCATCCCTTCCCTCTTCATCCATCCTTTCCTTCCAGTATCATCCCTTCCCCCTATATCCATCCCTCCCTTCCAGCTCAATCCCTTCCCTCTATCTCCATCCCTTCCCCCTATCTCCATCCCTCCCTTCCAGCTCCATCCCTTCCCTCTATCTCCATCCCTTCCCTCTATCTCCATCCCTTCCTCAATCTCCATCCCTTCCCTCTATCTCCATCCCTTCCCTCTATCTCCATCCCTTCCCTCTATCTCCATCCCTTCCCTCTAGCTCCATCCCTTCCCCCTATCTCCATCCCTTCCCTCTATCTCCATCCCTTCCCCTCTATCTCCCTCCCTCCCCTCCAGCTCCATCCCTTCCCTCTATCTCCATCCCTTCCCTCTATCTCCATCCCTTCCCTCCAGCTCCATCCCTTCCCTCTATCTCCATCCCTTCCCCCTATCTCCATCCCTTCCCTCTATCTCCATCCCTTCCCTCCAGCTCCATCCCTTCCCCCATCTCCATCCCTTCCCCTCTATCTCCATCCCTTCCCCCATCTCCATCCCTTCCCTCTATCTCCATCCCTTCCCTCTATCTCCATCCCTTCCCCCTATCTCCATCCCTTACCTCCAGCTCCATCCCTTCCCTCTATCTCCATCCCTTCCCTCTATCTCCATCCCTTCCCACTATCTCCATCCCTTCCCTCTATCTCCATCCCTTCCCTCTATCTCCATCCCTTCCCTCTATCTCCATCCCTTCCCTCCAGCTCCATCCCTCCCCTCCAGCTCCATCCCTTCCCCAGGCTCATGCCCGGGGACCCCCTTTCCCCAGGACCCCCCTCTCCCCCCGGCTCGCCCTCGCGTCCCCCCAAGCCGGGCTTGGGCTCCGAGCCCCCGGCAGCGCCCAGCACCTCCCCACGCCGTGGGGCTGAGCTCCCCTCGGGTCTCCTCGCCGGCAGCCCCGTGGGCTCCCAGCGCCACCAGTGCCACCAGCACGGCCCCAGCTCCCAGCACGCCAGCAGCCCCCATGGTGCTCCCGGCACAGAAGGCAGAGGTGCCGGCACCCCCGAGCCAGCCGCACTCTGCCCCAGTGCTGCCCAGTGGCGGCACTGGGAGTCCCAGCGCGGCCCAGTGCGCAGCGCAGCTGGGCAGCATCACTCGTCTCCAGGCAGAGGCGCGGGCGCGCGTCCGTCCGTCTGTCTGCTCCTCAGGGTGCTCTGGGCCGGGGCTCTGCCTGGGAACAGCTGAGGCGCCCTCGGGGCTCCCTGCCATTGGCCCACAGCTCGGGGGGCTCCTCCTGCCCCAGCGGCCCCGTCCTTCTCCTCGGGGGGCAGCTCTTCCCTGGATCCATCCCTTCCCTCTGGATCCATCCCTGCCCTCTGGATCCATCCCTGCCCTCTGGATCCATCCCTTCCCTTTTCCACATCTCTATCAATGACCTGGATGAAGGCATCCAGTGCACCCTCAGCGAGTTTGCAGAGGACACTGAGCTGGGAGGAGCTGTCGATTTCCTGGGGGGTTTTGAGTCTCTCCAAAAGGATCTCAACAGCCTGGAATGCTGGGATCCATCCTATCCCTCTGGGTCCATCTCCCCCCTATAGATTCTTTAATTCCCTCTGGATACATAACTTCGCTTTTGAATCATTCCTTCCCTCTGAATCTATCCCTTCCCTCTGGATCCATCCCATCCCTCTGGATCCATCTCTGCCCTCTGGATCCATCCCTTCCCTCTGGATCCATCCCTGTGCTCTGGATCCATCCCTGCCCTCTGGATCCATCCGTCCCTCCGGATCCATCCCTGCCCTCTGGATCCATCCCTTCCCTCTTGATACATCCCTTGCCTCAGATTCATCCATCCCCTCTGGATACCTCAATACCCTCTAGGTCCATCCCTCCCCTCTCATTCCAGCCCTTCTCTCTCCATCCAGCCCTTCTCCCAACGTTCCCACCGTCCCACACACTCTGGTGTCGCTGACAAACTCTCTGAGATGCCCCCAGTCCCACTCCGGGTGTCCCTAACGACAATAGTGACGAGGGGGATAGGACGGTTCCTGGTGACAGAGATGGAGATGATGGTCGTCCCCGTCACGGTGCTGCTGATGGGGACGGAGATCATGGAATTGTGGAATGGGTCGGGTTGGAAGGGACCTCAAAGCCCAACTGGTTGGACCCCTGATGGTGCTAATGCTGATGGAGATGGGAATCATGGAATGGTTTGGGTTGTGAGGGACGTCAAAGCCCATCCAGTTCCAGTCCCCGAGCCGTGGGGATGACGATGGAGCTGGTGATGGGCCCTGGTGGTGCTGTTGGTAACGATAACGGGGACGGTGCTGGTGCTGAAAGTGATGGGGACGGGGACGATGGTGGAACGGGAACAGAAATGGGGATGGGGATGGTGGGACCAGTGAAGGAGACAGAGATGGTTGCGCTGATGCTGATGGAGCTGGAATGATGTTTGGGCCTCTCATGGTGCTGCTAATGCTGATGGAGCTGGGAATGATGGAATGGGTTGGGTTGGAAGGGACCCCCAAGCCCACCCAGATCCTCCCCCGGCCATGGGCAGGGACACCTCCCGCGGGATCAGGGGCTCCAAAGCTCCTCCAGCCTGAACCCCTCCAGGGATGGGGCAGCCAGGGCTTCTCTGGCCTCCTGGGCCAGGGCCTCCCCTCCTTCATTCCCGTCCCTGCTGGTAGGAAAAGGCCCTGGGGCGCCGGTCGGCAGCGGCCCAACAGGATCCAGCAGTGGCCCAGGAGGCCCAGGTGGCCACCAGCATCCTGGCTGGGGCCACCGTGGGGTGTCCAGCAGGCACAGGGATGGGATCGTCCCCTGGGGAGGCCGCACCTCCAACCCTGGGCTCAGTTTGGGGCTCCTCACTCCCAGAGGGACCTGGAGGGGCTGGAGCGCGTCCGGAGAAGGGGATGGAGACCCTGGGAAGGGACGTGGCTTGGGAGTGACCTTGGGTCAAGTGTTGGGTTGCATCTGCAAGGACTTTTCCAACCCAACCGATTCCAAGGTTCCCTGGTTCCAAGAGAGACGTGGAGGGGCTGGAGAGCATTCGGAGAAGGGACCGGAGCTGGGAGGGGTGTGGAGAGTGCGGGAAGGGTCTGAGGGATCTGAGGGGGCTTTGGTGTGGAGAAGAGGAGCTGAGGGGAGACCTCGTCGCTCTCTGCAGCTGGCGGGGAGGAGGTTGGAGCGAGGTGGGTGCTGGTCTCTTCTCCCAAGGAACAAGGGACGGGACGAGAGGGACCGTCCTCCAGCTGGGCGAGGGGATGGGGAGACGTGAGCTGCACCCACAGCTGGATCCCAGTGCCTCCCAGTCTGCCCAGCTGGGCTCCCAGTGCCTCCCAGTCTGCCCAGCTCGGCTCCCAGTGCCTCCCAGTCTGCCCAGCTCGGCTCCCAGTGCCTCCCAGTCTGCCCAGCTGGGCTCCCAGCGCCTCCCAGTCTGCCCAGCTGGGCTCCCAGTGCCTCCCAGTCTGCCCAGCTGGGCTCCCAGTGCCTCCCAGTCTGCCCAGCTGGGCTCCCAGTGCCTCCCAGTCTGCCCAGCTTGGCTCCCAGTGCCTCCCAGTCTGCCCAGCTGGGCTCCCAGTGCCTCCCAGTCTGCCCAGCTCGGCTCCCAGTGCCTCCCAGTCTGCCCAGCTCGGCTCCCAGTGCCTCCTAGTCTGCACATCTTGGCTCCCAGTGCCTCCCAGTCTGCCCAGCTGGGCTCCCAGTGCCTCCCAGTCTGCCCAGCTCAGCTCCCAGTGCCTCCCAGTCTGCCCAGCTGGGCTCCCAGTGCCTCCCAGTCTCCCCAGATTGGCTCCCAGTGCCTCCCAGTCTGCCCAGCTCAGCTCCCAGTGCCTCCCAGTCTGCCCAGCTGGGCTCCCAGTGCCTCCCAGTCTGCCCAGCTCGGATCCCAGTGCCTCCCAGTCTCCCCAGATTGGCTCCCAGTGCCTCCCAGTCTCTCCATCTTGGCTCCTAGCGCCTCCCAGTCTCTCCAGGTCAGCTCCCAGTGCCTCCCAGTCTGCCCAGCCCGGATTCCACTGCATCGCAGTCTCCCCAGCTCACTCCCAGTGTCTCCCAGTCTCTCCACTTTGGCTCCCAGTGCCTCCCAGTCTCTCCAGTTTGGCATCAGGTGCTTCCCAGTCTGCCCAGCTGGGCTCCCAGTGCCTCCCAGTCTGCCCAGCTCGGCTCCCAGTGCCTCCCAGTCTGCCCAGCTGGGCTCCCAGTGCCTCCCAGTCTGCCCAGCTGGGTTCCCAGTGCCTCCCAGTCTGCCCAGCTGGGCTCCCAGTGCCTCCCAGTCTCTCCAGGTCAGCTCCCAGTGCCTCCCAGTCTGCCCAGCCCGGATTCCACTGCATCGCAGTCTCCCCAGCTCACTCCCAGTGTCTCCCAGTCTCTCCACTTTGGCTCCCAGTGCCTCCCAGTCTCTCCAGTTTGGCTTCAGGTGCTTCCCAGTCTGCCCAGCTGGGCTCCCAGTGCCTCCCAGTCTGCTCAGCTCAGCTCCCAGTGCCTCCCAGTGTCCCCAGCTGGGCTCCCAGTGCCTCCCAGTGTCCCCAGCTCGGCTCCCAGTGCCTCCCAGTGTCCCCAGCCTGGTCGCAGTGGAGCCCCCAGTGCAGCTCTCAGTGTTTATCAAGCATGGAGGCAGCAGCGGGGGGGCTGGGGGGAGCCCGCAGGGGGGCAGGCGGGGGTCGGGGGGCTGGGGGGCACGGACGGCGCTGGAGCGGCTGCGCAGGAGCTGGGGTTCCTTCAGGAGCTCTGGGGGGGAAAGGGAGGAGATGGGGGGTGGGAGACCCCTAAGAACATGGACCCAGTAAAATCCAGACCCCCCCCCAAGTACACCATGAACCACCTCCAAACCCCAAGGACCCCTCAAAACCCCAAGGACACCCCAAAACTCCATCAGATCTTCAAACCTCATCCCCCTCCAGACCTCAGGGTCCTCTCAAAAATCTTTGAGACCACCCAAAACCCTGGGGATGCCCCCAAGCCCCAGGGATCCTCCCTGAACCCCAGGTTCCCCCAAAACACCGGGACCCCCAAGACCCCAGGAACCACCCAACCTGAGGATCTCTCAAGGTCCAGGAACCCTCGAGGCCTTAGGGACATCCCCAAACCCCAAGGAACTCCCTTGAATCTCTGGGAATAAAACACCACAGAACCCCCAAACCTCTAGCTTCCCAAGGACCCCCCAGAATCCTGGTCTCCTCAAAACCCCCCAACCCCCAAGCGTCCCCCAAACACTAGGTCCCCTCAAACCCAAAGGATCCTCAAATCCTGGATCCCCAAAACCCAAGGTCCCCCCAGATCCCAGGATCGCTCAAGGTCCTGGAACCCCCAGAGACCTTAGGCACCTTCCCAAAACCCCAGGGACTCAATTGAAACTTGGGGATGCAAACCCCTGGGACCCCCAGATCCCAAGGACCCTTCCCAAGCCCCAGCGACTCATCCACATCCAGAGACCCCCAAGTACCCCAAAACCCACCCCCAAGCCCCACGGATGCCCAAAAAATGCATGGGATCTGCCAGACCTCCAGACCCCAAGGACCCCTCAAAATCTTTGGAGCCACCCAAAACAACCAACTTTAGAGACCCCCCAAACCCGAGGGGCGCCCCCAATCCCCAGGAATCCTCCATGAACCCCAAGTTTTCCCCCCAAACCTCTGGGAACCCGAAAACCCCAAGGAACTCCTGCAACCCCCTGGATTCCCCAACTCCCCGTGTCAACAGGAGAAGCCCCAAAGCCCAGGGACCCCAAAACCCCAGGGACCACAAAACCCCAAGATCTCTCAGGGTCCAGGCACCCCAAGACCCCATGGACATCCCCAAACCCCAAGGACTCTTCCAGGCCCAGGGACCCCAAGACTCCCTGGATCACTGTGAACACTATGGACTCTGCAAAAACCAGGGACTGATACAAACCCCAGGGACACCCAAACCCAGGAACCCCCAAACCCTGAGTCCCCCCCCAAACTAAAGATCTACCCAAATCCCAGAGACTCCCAAAACCCAAGTGCCCCCAAACCTAAAGGATCCCAACACCCAGGGGTCTCCAGGGACCCTTCTCAAGCCCATAGGACCCACCAAAATTCAGAGACCCAGAAGCACCTCAAGAACCAACCCCAAAGCTCAGGCCCCCCTAGACCCCAATAACCCCACCCCAGCCCCTCAGGTTTCCCCAGACCCCAATGACCCTCCAAAACCCCAAGACCCCCGGACATCAACAACCCCTCAAACCGCAGGTCACCCCCAGAGCCCAATGACCCTCCAAAACCCCAGGACCCCCGGACATCAACAACCCCTCAAACCGCTAGTCACCCCCAGAGCCCAATGACCCTCCAAAACCCCAGGACCCCCGGACATCAACAACCCCTCAAACCGCAGGTCACCCTCAGAGCCCAATGCCTCCTCAGAGCCCAGTGACTCCCACGGACCCCAATGAACCCCTAAACCCCTGGTCTCCCTCCAGGTTCCATTGACACCCCCCCATACCCTACTGACCTCCCCAAACCCCAGGTCCCCCAAAGACCCCAATGACACCCTCCAAAGCTCAGGCTTCCACAGACCCCAATGATCCCCCTGACCCCTATGACCCCTCCAAATCCCAAGTCTCACCAGGCCCCAATCACCCCCCCAGACCCCAACGACCCCCCAGATCCCAGCCTCACCCCCTGTCCCCCACTAACCTTGTTGCGTCTGTAGAGGACGATCCCCAGCGCCAGGAAGACGAAGCCCAGCACGAAGCCCCCCACCCCCGTCAGCATCTTGCTCCTGGCGCCGTCCGCCTGCAGCTCTGCGGGGCCGAGAGCAGGGGCTCAGGGCTGGGGGGGCCCCGTCCCACTCCCCCTGCCCCCAGCCCAGGGTCTTACCCCACGCCTGGGTGACGGGGCGCTGCAGGCTGGCGTGCTCCACCTGGCACGTGTAGGTCTCCCCGCGCTGCGGGATGCTTTCCAGCATCACCAGCACCTGGTAGGTCCAGTCTCCGTTCTGCATCACGTCCGTGGACACCACGCGCTCCACCTCCTCCTGCCCGTTCTTGAACCACTTCACCTCGATCTCGGCGGGGTAGAAATCCGTCACGGCACAAACCAGCCTGTCGGGCTGGGGCAGGGAGCCCGACTGCACGGGGTGGATTTGCACCTGGGGCTGCACTGGGGGAGAGAGCCAGGGAGCTGCCCAGGGGCTGCCAGAGCCCAGGGGCCACCCAGCCGGGAGCAGGGCTCGCCCTCTGCTCCCCACACGGGGGGCCGGGGGCTCGCGGGCCAGGCCGAGAGGCAGAGAGCACAGAGTCGCTGCTGGCAGAGGGCTCCGACACCCTCAAGCCGAGCTGGAGCTCTCCAGGGGCGAGAAAGCACTGAATGGCGACGTTGGGAAGGACCTTGGAGACCCTCAAGGCCAACTGGAATGACCCTCCAGGGATGAGGAACAAGAAAGCATCGAATCGCTAGGTTGGTGTAGACCTTGGAGACCCTCAAGGCCAAGCAGAGCTCTCCAGGTTAGAGGGACTGGAAAGCATTGAGTCACTACTCTGGGAAAGACCTTCAAGCCCAAGCGGAGCTCTCCATGTACGAGGAACCAGAAAGCATTGAATGGCGAGGTTGGGAAAGAGCTTGGAGACCCTCAAGCTCAGCCTGTAGAAGCTTTACAGCAAAGAGGGACCAGAAAGCATTGAATGACGAGGTTGGAAAGACTTTGGCGACCTTCAAACCCAAGCAGTACGAGCTCTCCAGGGAGGAGAGATGAGAAAATATTGAATGGCTCGGTTGGGAAGGACCTTGGAGACCCTCAAGGCCAACTGGACCTGGCCCCAGATCTCTGAGCACTTCATCTGCCCGGCGTGGGAAGCCCTGCAGGGATGGGGACTCCACCACCTCCCCGCGCAGCCGTTCCAGGGCCTCGGGGAAGGGCGCGGGGGCTCTGAGCGAGCGGCAGGGACACGCGCTGCCCTCCTGCGCCCGGGGGCTTGGCTCGTGCCCGACCCCCGGAGAGGGGCTGCCACGCGCTCACCTCGACGATCCACGGTGAAAGGGGTCATAACCTTGTAGTTGTGTCGGCAGAACGTGTCCACGGCAGCGCGTGCATCCTCCAGGATTTCTTCCTGGCTGTTCCAGTACTTGGCATCAGGCTCGCCCAGGGGGGTGTCGGCCACGAAGACCCCCACATCGCTGTCAAAGTGCGCGAACTGCTCCCGGTTGTAGATTTGTCTGTGCACAAACCTCACCTGCTCGGTGCCGTTGGTGAAGTAGCAGTCGGCTTTATGCTGGAGCTGGAAGAAGCCTGTTGGTGCAGAGCTGGGGTGAGGAGCTGCTGCCCCTTCCCCCTCCAGCGCCCAGCGATGGGGCAGGTGGGAGGATGCCGGGGACCCCGTTTCAAATCCATCCCTTCCCTCTGGAAGCACATCCTTCCTCTGGTTCCACTCCCAAAATCTCGGTTCATTGGCCCACAGCTTGGGGAGCTTCTCCTGCCCCAGCGGCCCCGTCCTTCTCCTCTGGGGGCATCTCTTCCCTGGATCCATCCCTGCTTTCTGGATCCATCCCTGCCCTCTGGATCCATCCCTTCCCTCTGGATCGAACACTGCCCTCTGGATCCATCCCTGCCCTCTGGATCCACCCATTCCCTCTGGATCCATCTACTCCTTCTGGATCCCTCCCTTCCCTCTGGGTCAATCCCTACCCTCTGGGTCCATCTCTTCCCTCTGGATCCATCCCAGCCCTCTGGAGCCATCCCTTCCCTCTGGATCCATCCCTTCCTTCTGAATACATCCCTTCCCTCTAGGTCCATCGATTCCCTCTGGATCCAATCCTTCCATCTGGGTCAATCCCTGCCCTCTGGATCCATCCATTCCCCTGGATCCATCCCTTCCCTCTTCCCCCTTTCCCCAGGACCCCCCTCTCCCCCCGGCTCGCCCTCGCGTCCCCCCAAGCCGGGCTTGGGCTCCGAGCCCCCGGCAGCGCCCAGCACCTCCCCACGCCGTGGGGCTGAGCTCCCCTCGGGTCTCTCAAGATTGCCCTACGGATCCATCCCTTCCCTATGGATCCATCCCTGCCCTCTGGATCCATCCCTGTGCTCTGGATCCATCCCTGCCCTCTGGATCCATCCCTGCCCTCTGGATCCATCCTATCCCTCTGGATCCATCTCTGCCCTCTGGATCCATCCGTGCCCTCTGGATCCATCCCTGCCCTCTGGATCCATCCCTGCCCTCTGGATCCAATACTTCCCTCTGGATCCATCCCTTCCCTTTTCCACATCTCTATCAATGACCTGGATGAAGGCATCCAGTGCACCCTCAGCGAGTTTGCAGAGGACATTGAGCTGGGAGGAGCTGTAGATCTCCTGGGGGCTTTGAGTCTCTCCTAAAGGATCTCCACAGCCTGGAATGCTGGGATCCATCCCTGCCCTCTGGGTCCATCTCCCCCCTCTACATTCTTTAATTCCCTCTGGATACATAACTTCGCTTTCGATCCATCCCTTCCCTTTGGGTCCGTCCCTTCCCTTTGGGTCCATCCATTCACGCTGGATATTAGGAAAACCTTTTTCATGGAAAGGGTCCTTGGGCACTGGAACAGGCTGCCCAGGGAGGGGGTTGACTTTCCTGGAGGGGATGAAGGGATGGGGGGATGAGGTGCTGAGGTTTAGAGGCCGACAGGAATGGCTGGAGCTGATGATCCAAGAGGCTTTTCCCATCCTGGTGATTCTATGATTCCGTCTCCATCAATCCATCCTGTCTGGATCCAACCCTTCCCTCTGGGTCTAACACTTGCATCGGGGCCCATCTCGTTCCTCCCATCCTATCATTTCCCTGTAGGTCCATCCCTTCCCTCCGACTCCACCGTTCCCCCTAGCTCCATATCATCCCTCTGGGTCCATCCCTTCTCTCTGCATCCAACAATTCCCTCTAGGACAAACCTTTCTCTCCAGATCCATCCTTTCCCTCTTGATCCAAAAATTCCACTTGGCTTCATCCCTTCCCCCTGGCTCCAACACTTAACTCTGGGTCCATCCCTTCCCCCTAGTTCCATCTCTTTCCTCCAAGTCCACCCCTTCCGCCTGGCTGCATCCCTTCCCCCTAGCTCCATCCCTCACGCCTGGATCCATCCCTTCCCTCTGGGTCCATCTGTAACCTCCAGGTCCAACCCTTCCTCCTGGATCAATCCCTTCCCTCTATCTCCATCCCTTCCCCCTATCTCCATCCCTTCTTCCTAGCTCCATCCCTTCCCTCCAGCTCCATCCCTTCCTCCTGTCTCCATCCCTTCCCTCTATCTCCATCCCTTCCCTCTATCTCCATCCCTTCCCTCTATCTCCATCCCTCCCCTCCAGCTCCATCCCTTCCCTCTATCTCCATCCCTTCCCTCTATCTCCATCCCTTCCCTCTATCTCCATCCCTTCCCTCTATCTCCATCCCTTCCCTCTATCTCCATCCCTTCCTCTCTATCTCCATCCCTTCCCTCTATCTCCATCCCTCCAGCTCCATCCCTTCCCTCTATTTCCATCCCTCCCCTCCAGCTCCATCCCTTCCCTCCAGCTCCATCCCTTCCCTCTATCTCCATCCCTTCCCTCCAGCTCCATCCCTTGCCTCTTCATCCATCCTTTCCTTCCAGTATCATCCCTTCCCCCTATCTCCATCCCTCCCTTCCAGCTCCATCCCTTCCTCAATCTCCATCCCTTCCTCTATCTCCATCCCTTCCCTCTATCTCCATCCCTTCCCTCTATCTCCATCCCTTCCTCAATCTCCATCCCTTCCTCTATCTCCATCCCTTCCCTCTATCTCCATCCCTTCCCTCTATCTCCATCCCTTCCCTCTATCTCCATCCCTTCCCTCTATCTCCATCCCTTCCCCCTATCTCCATCCCTTCCCTCTATCTCCATCCCTCCCCTCTATCTCCATCCCTTCCCTCTATCTCCATCCCTTCCTCAATCTCCATCCCTTCCTCTATCTCCATCCCTTCCCTCTATCTCCATCCCTTCCCTCTATCTCCATCCCTTCCCTCTATCTCCATTCCTTCCCCCTATCTCCATCCCTTCCCTCTATCTCCATCCCTTCCCCCTATCTCCATCCCTTCCCTCTATCTCCATCCCTCCCCTCTATCTCCATCCCTTCCCTCTATCTCCATCCCTTCCTCAATCTCCATCCCTTCCTCTATCTCCATCCCTTCCCTCTATCTCCATCCCTTCCCTCTATCTCCATCCCTTCCCTCTATCTCCATCCCTTCCCCCTATCTCCATCCCTTCGATCTATCTCCATCCCTCCCCTCTATCTCCATCCCTTCCCTCTATCTCCATCCCTTCCTCAATCTCCATCCCTTCCTCTATCTCCATCCCTTCCCTCTATCTCCATCCCTTCCCTCTATCTCCATCCCTTCCCTCTATCTCCATCCCTTCCCCCTATCTCCATCCCTTCGATCTATCTCCATCCCTTCCCTCTATCTCCATCCCTCCCCTCTATCTCCATCCCTTCCCTCTATCTCCATCCCTCCCCTCTATCTCCATCCCTTCCCTCTATCTCCATCCCTTCCCCCTATCTCCATCCCTTCCCTCTATCTCCATCCCTTCCCTCTATCTCCATCCCTTCCCTTTATCTCCATCCCTTCCCTCTATCTCCATCCCTTCCCTCTATCTCCATCCCTTCCCCCTATCTCCATCCCTTCCCTCTATCTCCATCCCTTCCCTCTATCTCCATCCCTTCCCCCTATCTCCATCCCTTCCCTCTATCTCCATCCCTCCCCTCGATCTCCATCCCTTCCCCTCTATCTCCATCCCTTCCCTCTATCTCCATCCCTCCCCTCTATCTCCATCCCTTCCCTCTATCTCCATCCCTCCCCTCTATCTCCATCCCTTCCCTCTATCTCCATCCCTTCCCTCTATCTCCATCCCTTCCCTCTATCTCCATCCCTTCCCTCTGGATCCATCCCTTCCCTTTTCAACATCTCTATCAATGACCTGGATGAAGGCATCCAGTGCACCCTCAGCGAGTTTGCAGAGGACACTGAGCTGGGAGCAGCTGTCGATCTCCTGGGGGTTTTGAGTCTCTCCAAAAGGATCTCAACAGCCTGGAATGCTGGGATCCATCCCTGCCCTCTGGGTCCATCTCCCCCCTTTAGATTCTTTAATTCCCTCTGGATACATAACTTCGCTTTTGAATCATTCCTTCCCTCTGAATCTATCCCTTCCCTCTGGATCCATCCCATCCCTCTGGATCCATCTCTGCCCTCTGGATCCATCCCTTCCCTCCGGATCCATCCCTGCCCTCTGGATCCATCCCTTCCCTCTTGATACATCCCTTGCCTCAGATTCATCCATCCCCTCTGGATACCTCAATACCCTCTAGGTCCATCCCTCCCCTCTCATTCCAGCCCTTCTCTCTCCATCCAGCCCTTCTCCCAACGTTCCCACCGTCCCACACACTCTGGTGTCGCTGACAAACTCTCTGAGATGCCCCCAGTCCCACTCCGGGTGTCCCTAACGACAATAGTGACGAGGGGGATAGGACGGTTCCTGGTGACAGAGATGGAGATGATGGTCGTACCCGTCACGGTGCTGCTGATGGGGACGGAGATCATGGAATTGTGGAATGGGTCGGGTTGGAAGGGACCTCAAAGCCCAACTGGTTGGACCCCTGATGGTGCTAATGCTGATGGAGATGGGAATCATGGAATGGTTTGGGTTGTGAGGGACGTCAAAGCCCATCCAGTTCCAGTCCCCGAGCCGTGGGGATGACGATGGAGCTGGTGATGGGCCCTGGTGGTGCTGTTGGTAACGATAACGGGGACGGTGCTGGTGCTGAAAGTGATGGGGACGGGGACGATGGTGGAACGGGAACAGAAATGGGGATGGGGATGGTGGGACCAGTGAAGGAGACAGAGATGGTTGCGCTGATGCTGATGGAGCTGGAATGATGTTTGGGCCTCTCATGGTGCTGCTAATGCTGATGGAGCTGGGAATGATGGAATGGGTTGGGTTGGAAGGGACCCCCAAGGCCACCCAGATCCTCCCCCGGCCATGGGCAGGGACACCTCCCGCGGGATCAGGGGCTCCAAAGCTCCTCCAGCCTGAACCCCTCCAGGGATGGGGCAGCCAGGGCTTCTCTGGCCTCCTGGGCCAGGGCCTCCCCTCCTTCATTCCCGTCCCTGCTGGTAGGAAAAGGCCCTGGGGCGCCGGTCGGCAGCGGCCCAACAGGATCCAGCAGTGGCCCAGGAGGCCCAGGTGGCCACCAGCATCCTGGCTGGGGCCACCGTGGGGTGTCCAGCAGGCACAGGGATGGGATCGTCCCCTGGGGAGGCCGCACCTCCAACCCTGGGCTCAGTTTGGGGCTCCTCACTCCCAGAGGGACCTGGAGGGGCTGGAGCGCGTCCGGAGAAGGGGATGGAGACCCTGGGAAGGGACGTGGCTTGGGAGTGACCTTGGGTCAAGTGTTGGGTTGCATCTGCAAGGACTTTTCCAACCCAACCGATTCCAAGGTTCCCTGGTTCCAAGAGAGACGTGGAGGGGCTGGAGAGCGTTCGGAGAAGGGACCGGAGCTGGGAGGGGTGTGGAGAGTGCGGGAAGGGTCTGAGGGATCTGAGGGGGCTTTGGTGTGGAGAAGAGGAGCTGAGGGGAGACCTCGTCGCTCTCTGCAGCTGGCGGGGAGGAGGTTGGAGCGAGGCGGGTGCTGGTCTCTTCTCCCAAGGAACAAGGGACGGGACGAGAGGGACCGTCCTCCAGCTGGGCGAGGGGATGGGGAGACGTGAGCTGCACCCACAGCTGGATCCCAGTGCCTCCCAGTCTGCCCAGCTGGGCTCCCAGTGCCTCCCAGTCTGCCCAGCTGGGCTCCCAGTGCCTCCCAGTCTGCCCAGCTGGGCTCCCAGTGCCTCCCAGTCTCCCCAGCTGGGCTCCCAGTGCCTCCCAGTCTTCCCAGATTGGCTTCCAGTACCTCCCAGTCTCTCCATCTTGGCTCCCAGCGCCGCCCAGTCTCTCCAGGTCAGCTCCCAGTGCCTCCCAGTCTGCCCAGCTGGGATTCCACTGCATCGCAGTCTCCCCAGCTCACTCCCAGTGTCTCCCAGTCTCTCCACTTTGGCTCCCAGTGCCTCCCAGTCTCTCCAGTTTGGCTTCAGGTGCTTCCCAGTCTGCCCAGCTCGGCTCCCAGTGCCTCCCAGTCTGCCCAGCTGGGTTCCCAGTGCCTCCCAGTCTGCCCAGCTGGGCTCCCAGTGCCTCCCAGTCTTCCCAGCTTGGCTCCCAGTGCCTCCCAGTCTGCTCAGCTCGGCTCCCAGTGCCTCCCAGTGTCCCCAGCTCGGCTCCCAGTGCCTCCCAGTGTCCCCAGCCTGGTCGCAGTGGAGCCCCCAGTGCAGCTCTCAGTGTTTATCAAGCATGGAGGCAGCAGCGGGGGGGCTGGGGGGAGCCCGCAGGGGGGCAGGCGGGGGTCGGGGGGCTGGGGGGCACGGACGGCGCTGGAGCGGCTGCGCAGGAGCTGGGGTTCCTTCAGGAGCTCTGGGGGGGAAAGGGAGGAGATGGGGGGTGAGAGACCCCTAAGAACATGGACCCAGTAAAATCCAGACCCCCCCCCAAGTACACCATGAACCACCTCCAAACCTCAAGGAACCCTCAAAACCCCAAGGACACCCCAAAACTCCATCAGATCTTCAAACCTCATCCCCCTCCAGACCTCAGGGTCCTCTCAAAAATCTTTGAGACCACCCAAAACCCTGGGGATGCCCCCAAGCCCCAGGGATCCTCCCTGAACCCCAGGTTCCCCCAAACCACCGGGACCCCCAAGACCCCAGGAACCACCCAACCTGAGGATCTCTCAAGGTCCAGGAACCCTCGAGGCCTTAGGGACATCCCCAAACCCCAAGGAACTCCCTTGAATCTCTGGGAATAAAACACCACAGAACCCACAAACCTCTAGCTTCCCAAGGACCCCCCAGAATCCTGGTCTCCTCAAAACCCCCCAAGCGTCCCCCAAACACTAGGTCCCCTCAAACCCAAAGGATCCTCAAATCCTGGATCCCCAAAACCAAAGGTCCCCCCAGATCCCAGGATCGCTCAAGGTCCTGGAACCCCCAGAGACCTTAGGCACCTTCCCAAAACCCCAGGGACTCAATTGAAACTTGGGGATGCAAACCCCTGGGACCCCCAGATCCCAAGGACCCTTCCCAAGCCCCAGCGACTCATCCACATCCAGAGACCCCCAAGTACCCCAAAACCCACCCCCAAGCCCCACGGATGCCCAAAAACTGCATGGGATCTGCCAGACCTCCAGACCCCAAAGACCCCTCAAAATCTTTGGAGCCACCCAAAACAACCAACTCTAGAGACCCCCCAAACCCGAGGGGCGCCCCCAATCCCCAGGAATCCTCCATGAACCCCAAGTTTTCCCCCCAAACCTCTGGGAACCCGAAAACCCCAAGGAGCTCCTGCAACCCCCTGGATTCCCCAACTCCCCGTGTCAACAGGAGAAGCCCCAAAGCCCAGGGACCCCAAAATCCCAGGGACCCCAAAACCCCAACATCTCTCAGGGTCCAGGCACCCCAAGACCCCATGGACATCCCCAAACCCCAAGGACTCTTCCAGGCCCCAGGCACCCCCATAAAACTCTTGGATTCAAACACCAGGGATTCCTCAAATCCCGGGACTCTCCACTGAAACCCAAAACCCCTTAAATCCCAGGGAACCCCCCCAGACCCCAGGACCCCTCAGCCCCAGGGACCCCAAGTCTCCAGGGAGCACCGTGAACACTATGGACTCTGCAAAGACCAGGGACTGATACAAACCCCAGGGACTCCCAAACCCACGAACCCCCAAACCCCACGGACACTCCAGACCCCAGACACCCCCAAACACCAGGAACCCCAACTCCTAGGTCCCCCTAGACCCCAAGAATCCCCAAAACTCATATACCCCTGATCCCTAGGTCTCCACAAGCCCCGGGGATCTCTCAAGTTCCTGGAACCCCCAGAGACCTGAGGGACCTTCCCAAATCCCAGGGACTGAATTGAAACTCGGGGACTCAAACACCGTGGATCCCCAAACCCCAGAGACCCCCAAACCCCAAGTCCATGAAACCCCGTGGACCCTGCAAACCCCACGTCCCTCTAGATCCCAAGGATCCCCAAACCCTAGAAACATCCAACGCCCCAGATGCCTTAAACCCTCGGGACTCCCAGACTCCTGCGACCCCAAAGCCAAAGAGACCCCCAAACCCCAGACCCCCAGATCACAATGACCCCCCCAAGCCCCAAACCTCCCCAGACCCCAATGATCGCCCAGACCCTAACGACACCCCCAGACTCCAATGACCCCGCAAAGCTCAGGATTCCACCAAGACCCTAATGACATCCCCAGACCCCAATGAACCCCCCGAACCAAATGACCCCCCAAAACCCAGACCCCCAATGACCCCCCCACGGTCCCAAAAAGCCCCAGGTCCCCAGGGGCCCCAATGACACCCAAAACTTCAGGCACCCCCAGACACCAATGACCCCCTAGACCCCACTGAACCCTCCAGCCTCCAATGACCCCCTAAACCCCTATGACCCCCAGACCCCAACGACCCCCCAGATCCCAGCCTCACCCCCTGTCCCCCACTAACCTTGTTGCGTCTGTAGAGGACGATCCCCAGCGCCAGGAAGACGAAGCCCAGCACGAAGCCCCCCACCCCCGTCAGCATCTTGCTCCTGGCGCCGTCCGCCTGCAGCTCTGCGGGGCCGAGAGCAGGGGCTCAGGGCTGGGGGGGCCCCGTCCCACTCCCCCTGCCCCCAGCCCAGGGTCTTACCCCACGCCTGGGTGACGGGGCGCTGCAGGCTGGCGTGCTCCACCTGGCACGTGTAGGTCTCCCCGCGCTGCGGGATGCTTTCCAGCATCACCAGCACCTGGTAGGTCCAGTCTCCGTTCTGCATCACGTCCGTGGACACCACGCGCTCCACCTCCTCCTGCCCGTTCTTGAACCACTTCACCTCGATCTCGGCGGGGTAGAAATCCGTCACGGCACAAACCAGCCTGTCGGGCTGGGGCAGGGAGCCCGACTGCACGGGGTGGATTTGCACCTGGGGCTGCACTGGGGGAGAGAGCCAGGGAGCTGCCCAGGGGCTGCCAGAGCCCAGGGGCCACCCAGCCGGGAGCAGGGCTCGCCCTCTGCTCCCCACACGGGGGGCCGGGGGCTCGCGGGCCAGGCCGAGAGGCAGAGAGCACAGAGTCGCTGCTGGCAGAGGGCTCCGACACCCTCAAGCCGAGCTGGAGCTCTCCAGGGGCGAGAAAGCGCTGAATGGCGACGTTGGGAAGGACCTTGGAGACCCTCAAGGCCAACTGGAATGACCCTCCAGGGATGAGGAACAAGAAAGCATCGAATCGCTAGGTTGGTGTAGACCTTGGAGACCCTCAAGGCCAAGCAGAGCTCTCCAGGTTAGAGGGACTGGAAAGCATTGAGTCACTACTCTGGGAAAGACCTTCAAGCCCAAGCGGAGCTCTCCATGTACGAGGAACCAGAAAGCATTGAATGGCGAGGTTGGGAAAGAGCTTGGAGACCCTCAAGGCCAACCGGAGCTCTGCAGGGGCGAGAAACCATTGAATCCCACTGCTGGGAAAGACCTCGGAGACCCTCAAGCTGAGCGTGTAGAAGCTTTACAGCAAAGAGGGACCAGAAAGCATTGAATGACGAGGTTGGAAAGACTTTGGAGACCTTCAAACCCAAGCAGTACGAGCTCTCCAGGGAGGAGAGATGAGAAAATATTGAATGGCTCGGTTGGGAAGGACCTTGGAGTCCCTCAAGGCCAACTGGACCTGGCCCCAGATCTCTGAGCACTTCATCTGCCCGGCGTGGGAAGCCCTGCAGGGATGGGGACTCCACCACCTCCCCGCGCAGCCGTTCCAGGGCCTCGGGGAAGGGCGCGGGGGCTCTGAGCGAGCGGCAGGGACACGCGCTGCCCTCCTGTGCCCGGGGGCTTGGCTCGTGCCCGACCCCCGGAGAGGGGCTGCCACGCGCTCACCTCGACGATCCACGGTGAAAGGGGTCATCACCTCGTAGTTGTGTCGGCAGATCGTGTCCACGGCAGCGCGTGCATCCTCCAGGATTTCTTCCTGGCTGTTCCAGTACTTGGCATCAGGCTCGCCCAGGGGGGTGTCGGCCACGAAGACCCCCACATCGCTGTCAAAGTGCACGTCCTGCTCCCGGTTGTAGATTTGTCTCTGCACTAACCTCACCTGCTCGGTGCCGTTGGTGAAGTAGCAGTCGCCTTTAAACTGGTACTGGAAGAAGCCTGTTGGTGCAGAGCTGGGGTGAGGAGCTGCTGCCCCTTCCCCCTCCAGCGCCCAGTGATGGGGCAGGTGGGAGGATGCCTGAGGAACCCCTTTCAAATCCATCCCTTCCCTCTGGAAGCACATCCTTCCTCTGGATCCACTCCCAAATTCTAGGTTCATCCCTTCCCTGCAGCTCCATCCCTTCCCTTCTGGTCCATCTTTTCCCTCTTTCTCCATCTCTTCCATCTAGGTTGATCCCTTCCCTCTAGGTCCATCCATTCCTTCCAACACAGAATCACAGAATCACAGAATCACACAGAATCACAGAATGACCAGGTTGGAAGAGACCCACTGGATCGTCGAGTCCAACCATTCCCACCAATCCCTAAATCATGCTCCTAAGCACCTCATCCACCCTAACCTTAAACACCTCCAGGGACGGTGACTCAACCACCTCCCTGGGCAGACCGTTCCAATCCCTAACCACCCTCTCCGTGAAGAATTTTTTCCTAATCTCAAGCCTAAATCTCCCCTGGCGGAGCTTGAGGCCATTCCCTCTCGTCCTGTCCCCTGTCACTTGGGAGAAGAGCCCAGCTCCCTCCTCTCCTCAACCTCCCTTCAGGTAGTTGTAGAGAGTAATAAGGTCTCCCCTCAGCCTCCTCTTCTCCAGGCTGAACACCCCCAGCTCTCTCAGCCGCTCCTCCTAAGGCCTGTTCTCCAGCCCCTTCACCAGCTTCGTTGCTCTTCTCTGGACTCGCTCCAGAGCCTCAACATCCCTCTTGTGGTGAGGGGCCCAGAACTGAACACAGGACTCGAGGTGCGGTCTCACCAGTGCCGAGTACAGGGGGAGAATAACCTCCCTGGCCCTGCTGGCCACGCCGATTCGGATCCAAGCCAAGATGCCATTGGCCTTCTTGGCCACCTGATCACACTGCTGGCTCATGTTCAGTCGCTGTCAACCAGCACCCCCAGGTCCTTCTCCTCCAGGCAGCTTTCCAGCCAGGTCTCTCCTAGTCTGTACCTCTGCTTAGGGTTGTTGTGCCCCAAGTGCAGGACCCGGCATTTGGCCTTGTTAAACCTCCTGCCGTTGGTCTCAGCCCAGCAGTCCAGCCTGTTCAGATCCCTTTGGAGCCTCCCGACCCTCCAGCAGATCCACACTTCCACCCAGCTTGGTGTCATCTGCAAACTTGCTAGGGGAGCACTCGATGCCTTCATCCAGGTCGTTGATAAAGACATTGAACAGGACTGGACCCAGGACTGAGCCCTGGGGAACCCCACTTGTCACTGGCCTCCAGCTGGATTTAACTCCATTTCCCACCACTCTCTGGGCCCGGCCATTCAACCAGTTTTCCACCCAGCAGAGTGTGCGCCTGTCCAGGCCAGAGGTGACAGTTTCCGAAGCAGAATGCTGTGAGAAACTGTATCAAAGGCTTTACTAAAGTCCAGGAAAACCACATCCACAGCCTTTCCCTCGTCCATGAGTTTAGTCACTCGGTCATGGAAGGTGATCAGATCACTCTGGCAAGACCTGCCTTTCATGAACCCGTGTTGACTGGGCCTGATCACCCGGTTCTCTTGCAAGTGCTTCTTGATCGCACTCAAGATCACCCGCTCCATGACTTTCCCCGGTACCGAGGTCAGACTGACAGGCCTGTAGTTCCCCAATCATCCCTGCGCCCCTTCTTATAGATGGGCACGACATCAGCCTCCAGTCCAGCGGAACCTCCCCAGTCATCCAGGGCTGCTGGAAGATGATGGAAAGGGGTTTGGCCAGCACATACACCAGTTCCCTCAAAACTCTTGGGTGGACTCCATCCGGCCCCATAGACTTGTGGGCATCTAGCTGGGCAAGCAAGTCTCTAACCACCTCCTCTTGGACCTTGGGAATCTCATACCTCTCTTCCAACCCCTGGGGTTGTGCACAGAGGGAACAATTTTCCTTACTGTTAAAGACTGAGGCAAAGTAGGCATTGAGCACTTCAGCCTTGTCTTTGTCCCTTGTTACTCTTGTTCCCTCTGCATCTACCAGGGACTGGAGATTCTCCCTAGCCCTCCTTTTGCTGTTGATGTATTTGTAGAAAGACTTTTTGTTGTCTTTCACAGTCTTGGCCAATCGCATTTCTAGTTGGGCCTTAGCCCTCATGACTTTTTCCCTGCACGTTCTCACCTCCTCCCTATAGTCCACCCAGGATGCCTGCCCCTTCCTCCAGAGGTCGTAGACCCTCCTCTTCCTATTGATGTCTCTCAGGACCTCCCTACTCAACCACGCTGGTTTCTTACCCCGCCGGCTACTTTTCCGGAACTTGGGGACGGCTTTCTCCTGAGCTGCTAGGAGTTCCTTCTTGAAGAGCGCCCAGCCCTCATGGACACCTTTGCCTTCAAGGAGCGCCTCCCACGGGACTTTTCCGACCAGCCTTCTGAACAGCCCAAAGTCTGCTCTCTGAAAGCTGAGGGCGACTGTTCTGCTAACCTCCTTCTTCATCTTACCCTGCACTGAGAACTCTATCATCTCATGATGGCTTTGCCCCAAGCATCCTCCAACCTTCACATCCCCCACCAGTCCTTCTCTGTTCACCAACAGCAGGTCCAGGAGGGCACCGTCCCTTGTCGGTTCGCTCACCAGCTGTGTGAGGAAGTTGTCTTCCACACACTCCAGGAACCTCTGGGACTGCTTCCTTTCTGCTGTATTATACTCCCAGCCTATATCTGGGAAGTTGAAGTCTCCCACAAGGACTAGAGGTAGCGACTTTGAGACTACACTCAGTTGTTTGTAGAAGAGCTCATCAGCTGCTTCTTCTTGGCTGGGTGGTCTATAGCAGACTCCCATCACAATCCCTTTTTGCCCATGGGCTCCTCTGATTTTCACCCACAGGCACTCAGTCCCATCCTGATCGTAGCCCAGTTCGAGGGTATCAAAGCCCTCTCTAACATAGAGGGCTACCCCGCCTCCTCTTCTGCCCTTCCTGCCCTTCCTGAAGAGTTTATACCCCACCATGGGTACGCTCCAGTCGTACGAGTCATCCCACCACGTCTCCGCAATGGCAACGACACCGTAGTCTCCCTGCCCTACCACAGCTTCCAGCTCCTCCTTCTTATTCCCCATGCTGCGTGCATTGCTGTAAATGCACTTCAGCTGGGCAGGCGAAGCTTCAGCCTTCGCAATAGGGCTCCTCCCCAACACAATCTCTTCCCTCTGGATCCATCCCTTCCCCCTAGCTCCAACCCTTCCCCCTGTCTCCATCTCTTCTCTCTGGATCCATCCCTTCAGGCTGAACATCAGGGAAAAGCATCTCATGGAAAGGGTCATTGGGCCCTGGCAGAGGCTGCCCAGGGAGGGGGTTGAGTCCCCTTCCCAGGGGGGTTTAAGGGACGGGTGGACGAGGTGCTGAGGGACGTGGGTTGGTGATTGATGGGGATGGTTGGACTCGATAATTCTGTGGGTCCTTTCCAACCAAGTGATTCTGTGATTCTGATCCTATGATTCTTGGATCCAACCCTTCCTTCTAGATCCCTCAAGTCCCTCTGGATTCATCCCTTCCCTCTAGAACCCTCTAGTCCCTCTGGATCCATCCCTTCCCTCTAGATCCCTCAAGTCCCTCTGGATCCATCCCTTCCCTCTAGATCCCTCTAGTCCCTCTGGATCCATCCCTTCCCTTTTCAACATCCTTATCAATGACCTGGATGAAGGCATCAAGTGCACCCTCAGCGAGTTTGCAGAGGACACTAAGCTGGGAGCAGCTGTCGATCTCCTGGGGATTTTGGGGCTCCAAAGGGATCCGTGCAGGCTAGACTGCTGGGATCCACCACTTCCCTCTGGGTCCAGCGCTGCCCTCTAGATCCTTTCATTCCCTTTGGATCCATCCCTTCCCTTTCAATCCATTCCTATTCTCTGGATCCATCTATTGCCTCTGGACACATCCCTTTCCTCAGATCCTTCCATTCCCTCTATATCCAACCCTTCTCTCTGCATCCTTTCCTTCCCTCTGAATCCCTCCCTTCCATCTAGATACATCCCTTCCCTCGGGGTCCATCACTTCTATCTGGGTCCTTCTCTCCTCTCTGCATCCATCCATTCAAGCTGGATATTAGGAAAAAAATTTCACTGGAACAGGCTCCCCAGGGAGGGAGTTGAGTTTCCTGAAGAATTTAAGGGACAGGGGGATGAGGTGCTGAGGTTTAGAGGCCCAAAGGAATGGTTGGAGTCAATGATCCAAGAGACCTTTTCCGACCTGGTGATTCTATGATTCCATCTCATTCAATCCATCCTGTCTGGATCCATCCCTCCCCTCCAGCTCCATCCCTTCCCTCCAGCTCCATCCCTTCCCCCTATCTCCATCGCTTCCCTCTATCTCCATCCCTTCCCCCTATCTCCATCCCTTCCCTCCAGCTCCATCCCTTCCCTCTATCTCCATCCCTTCCCTCTATCTCCATCCCTTCCCCCTATCTCCATCCCTTCCCTCTATCTCCATCACTTCCCTCTATCTCCATCCCTTCCCTCTATCTCCATCCCTCCCCTCCAGCTCCATCCCTTCCCTCTATCTCCATCCCTTCCCTCTATCTCCATCCCTTCCCTCTATCTCCATCCCTTCCCTCTATCTCCATCCCTTCCCTCTATCTCCATCCCTTCCCTCCAGCTCCATCCCTTCCCTCTATCTCTATCCCTTCCCTCTATCTCCATCCCTTCCCCCTATCTCCATCCCTCCCCTCCAGCTCCATCCCTTCCCTCTATCTCCATCCCTTCCCTCCAGCTCCATCCCTTCCCTCTATCTCCATCCCTTCCCTCTATCTCCATCCCTTCCCCCTAACTCCATCCCTTCCCTCTATCTCCATCCCTTCCCCCTATCTCCATCCCTCCCCTCCAGCTCCATCCCTTCCCTCTATCTCCATCCCTTCCCTCTAATTCCATCCCTTCCCCCTATCTCCATCCCTTCCCTCTATCTCCATCACTTCCCTCTATCTCCATCCCTTCCCTCTATCTCCATCCCTTCCCCCTATCTCCATTCCTTCCCTCTATCTCCATCACTTCCCTCTATCTCCATCCCTCCCCTCTATCTCCATCCCTTCCCTCTATCTCCATCCCTTCCCTCTATCTCCATCCATTCCCTCTATCTCCATCCCTTCCCTCTATCTCCATCCCTTCCCTCTATCTCCATCCATTCCCTCTATCTCCATCACTTCCCTCTATCTCCATCCCTTTCCTCTATCTCCATCCCTTCCCTCCAGCTCCATCCCTTCCCTCTATCTCCATCCCTCCCCTCTATCTCCATCCCTTCCCTCTATCTCCATCCCTTCCCCCTATCTCCATCCCTTCCCTCTATCTCCATCCCTCCCCTCCAGCTCCATCCCTTCCCCAGGCTCATGCCCGGGGACCCCCTTTCCCCAGGACCCCCCTCTCCCCCCGGCTCGCCCTCGCGTCCCCCCAAGCCGGGCTTGGGCTCCGAGCCCCCGGCAGCGCCCAGCACCTCCCCACGCCGTGGGGCTGAGCTCCCCTCGGGTCTCCTCGCTGGCAGCCCCGTGGGCTCCCAGCGCCACCAGTGCCACCAGCACGGCCCCAGCTCCCAGCACGCCAGCAGCCCCCATGGTGCTCCCGGCACAGAAGGCAGAGGTGCCGGCACCCCCGAGCCAGCCGCACTCTGCCCCAGTGCTGCCCAGTGGCGGCACTGGGAGTCCCAGCGCGGCCCAGTGCGCAGCGCAGCTGGGCAGCATCACTCGTCTCCAGGCAGAGGCGCGGGCGCGCGTCCGTCCGTCTGTCTGCTCCTCAGGGTGCTCTGGGCCGGGGCTCTGCCTGGGAACAGCTGAGGCGCCCTCGGGGCTCCCTGCCATTGGCCCACAGCTCGGGGGGCTCCTCCTGCCCCAGCGGCCCCGTCCTTCTCCTCGGGGGGCAGCTCTTCCCTGGATCCAAGATTGCCCTACGGATCCATCCCTGCCCTCTGGATCCATCCCTGCCCTCTGGATCCATCCCTGCCCTCTGGATCCATCCCTGTGCTCTGGATCCATCCCTGCCCTCTGGATCCATCCCTGCCCTCTGGATCCATCCCCGTGCTCTGGATCCATCCCTGTGCTCTGGATCCATCCTATCCCTCTGGATCCATCCCTGCCCTCTGGATCCATCCCTGCCCTCTGGATCCATCCCTTCCCTTTTCAACATCTCTATCAATGACCTGGATGAAGGCATCCAGTGCACCCTCAGCGAGTTTGCAGAGGACACTGAGCTGGGAGCAGCTGTCGATCTCCTGGGGGTTTTGAGTCTCTCCAAAAGGATCTCAACAGCCTGGAATGCTGGGATCTATCCCTGCCCTCTGGGTCCATCTCCCCCCTATAGATTCTTAAATTCCCTCTGGATACATAACTTCGCTTTTGAATCATTCCTTCCCTCTGAATCTATCCCTTCCCTCCGGATCCATCCCTTCCCTCTGGATCCATCTCTGCCCTCTGGATCCATCCCTTCCCTCCGGATCCATCCCTGCCCTCTGGATCCATCCCTTCCCTCTTGATACATCCCTTGCCTCAGATTCATCCATCCCCTCTGGATACCTCAATACCCTCTAGGTCCATCCCTCCCCTCTCATTCCAGCCCTTCTCTCTCCATCCAGCCCTTCTCCCAACGTTCCCACCGTCCCACACACTCTGGTGTCGCTGACAAACTCTCTGAGATGCCCCCAGTCCCACTCCGGGTGTCCCTAACGACAATAGTGACGAGGGGGATAGGACGGTTCCTGGTGACAGAGATGGAGATGATGGTCGTACCCGTCACGGTGCTGCTGATGGGGACGGAGATCATGGAATTGTGGAATGGGTCGGGTTGGAAGGGACCTCAGCCCAACTGGTTGGACCCCTGATGGTGCTAATGCTGATGGAGATGGGAATCATGGAATGGTTTGGGTTGTGAGGGACGTCAAAGCCCATCCAGTTCCAGTCCCCGAGCCGTGGGGATGACGATGGAGCTGGTGATGGGCCCTGGTGGTGCTGTTGGTAACGATAACGGGGACGGTGCTGGTGCTGAAAGTGATGGGGACGGGGACGATGGTGGAACGGGGACAGAAATGGGGATGGGGATGGTGGGACCAGTGAAGGAGACAGAGATGGTTGCGCCGATGCTGATGGAGCTGGAATGATGTTTGGGCCTCTCATGGTGCTGCTAATGCTGATGGAGCTGGGAATGATGGAATGGGTTGGGTTGGAAGGGACCCCCAAGCCCACCCAGATCCTCCCCCGGCCATGGGCAGGGACACCTCCCGCGGGATCAGGGGCTCCAAAGCTCCTCCAGCCTGAACCCCTCCAGGGATGGGGCAGCCAGGGCTTCTCTGGCCTCCTGGGCCAGGGCCTCCCCTCCTTCATTCCCGTCCCTGCTGGTAGGAAAAGGCCCTGGGGCGCCGGTCGGCAGCGGCCCAACAGGATCCAGCAGTGGCCCAGGAGGCCCAGGTGGCCACCAGCATCCTGGCTGGGGCCACCGTGGGGTGTCCAGCAGGCACAGGGATGGGATCGTCCCCTGGGGAGGCCGCACCTCCAACCCTGGGCTCAGTTTGGGGCTCCTCACTCCCAGAGGGACCTGGAGGGGCTGGAGCGCGTCCGGAGAAGGGGATGGAGACCCTGGGAAGGGACGTGGCTTGGGAGTGACCTTGGGTCAAGAGTTGGGTTGCATCTGCAAGGACTTTTCCAACCCAACCGATTCCAAGGTTCCCTGGTTCCAAGAGAGACGTGGAGGGGCTGGAGAGCGTTCGGAGAAGGGACCGGAGCTGGGAGGGGTGTGGAGAGTGCGGGAAGGGTCTGAGGGATCTGAGGGGGCTTTGGTGTGGAGAAGAGGAGCTGAGGGGAGACCTCGTCGCTCTCTGCAGCTGGCGGGGAGGAGGTTGGAGCGAGGCGGGTGCTGGTCTCTTCTCCCAAGGAACAAGGGACGGGACGAGAGGGACCGTCCTCCAGCTGGGCGAGGGGATGGGGAGACGTGAGCTGCACCCACAGCTGGATCCCAGTGCCTCCCAGTCTGCCCAGCTCGGCTCCCAGTGCCTCCCAGTCTGCCCAGCTGGGCTCCCAGTGCCTCCCAGTCTGCCCAGCTGGGCTCCCAGTGCCTCCCAGTCTGCCCAGCTGGGCTCCCAGTGCCTCCCAGTCTGCCCAGCTGGGCTCCCAGTGCCTCCCAGTCTGCCCAGCTGGGCTCCCAGTGCCTCCCAGTCTGCCCAGCTGGGCTCCCAGTGCCTCCCAGTCTGCCCAGCTGGGCTCCCAGTGCCTCCCAGTCTGCCCAGCTGGGCTCCCAGTGCCTCCCAGTCTGCCCAGCTGGGCTCCCAGTGCCTCCCAGTCTGCCCAGCTCGGCTCCCAGTGCCTCCCAGTCTGCCCAGCTGGGCTCCCAGTGCCTCCCAGTCTGCCCAGCTTGGCTCCTAGTGCCTCCCAGCCTCTCCAGCTTGGCTCCCGGTGCCTCCCAGTGTCCCCATCACACTCCCAGTGCCACCCAGTCTCCCCAGCTTGGCTCCCGGTGCCTCCCAGTCTCCCCAGCTCGGCTCCCAGTGCCTCCCAGTGTCCCCAGCTCAGCTCCCAGTGCCTCCCAGTGTCCCCAGCCTGGTCGCAGTGGAGCCCCCAGTGCAGCTCTCAGTGTTTATCAAGCATGGAGGCAGCAGCGGGGGGGCTGGGGGGAGCCCGCAGGGGGGCAGGCGGGGGTCGGGGGGCTGGGGGGCACGGACGGCGCTGGAGCGGCTGCGCAGGAGCTGGGGTTCCTTCAGGAGCTCTGGGGGGGAAAGGGAGGAGGTGAGGAGGGCAGGAACCCTAGATCCCAGGGACCCCCAAACCCCAAGGACCCTTCCCAAGCCCCAGGGACCCATCAAAATCCAGAGACCCCCCAAGAACCACCCCAAACCCCAGAGACACCTAAAAACTGCAGGGGATCACCAACCTCTCCAGACCCCAAGGACCCCTCAAAATCTTTGGGGCCACCCAAAACAACCAACTCCAGAGACCTCCCCAAGCCCTAGGGGTGCCCCCAATCCCCAGGGATCCTCCACGAACCCCAGTTCCCCCCAAACCTCTGGGAACCCACAAACCCCAAGGAACTCCTGCAACCCCCTGGATTCTCCAACTCCAAACCTCCACAGGAGAAACCCAAAAGCCAGGGACCCCCAAACCCCAAGATCTCTCAGGGTCCAGGAAACCCCAGGGACATCCCCAAACCCCAAGGACTCCCTCAGACCCCAGGAACCCCCATAAAACTCTTGGAGTCAAGCACCAGGGATTCCCCAAATCCCAGGACTCTCCACTAAAACAAGGAACATCTTAAACCCCAGGATCCCCAGAGCCCAGTGCCCCCTCAGATCCCCTGTTCCCCCAGAGTCCAGTGACACCCCCAGATGCCAATGACCCCCACAAACCCCAATGATCCCTCAAAGCCCCAGATCTCCCAGACCCCCAAGACCCCAGGTCTCCAGACACCCCAATGACCCACATACCCCAATAACGCCCCAGATCCCACTGAACCGTAGACCCTCAATGAACCCCCAGACCCCAATAACCCCAAACCTCAGGCTCCCCCAGACTCCAAAGACCCCCAAAACCCAATGACCCCCTAGACCCCAATGAACCCCCAAACCTCAGGCTCCCTTAGACCACAAAGACCCCCCAGATCCCACAAACCTCCCAAACCTCAATGACCCCCCCAAACCCCAATGCCTCCTCAGGCCCTAATGACCCCCAAACCACAACTCCCTCCAGATCCCAATGTCCCCCCAAACCCCAGACCCTCCCCCCTGACCATCTCAGACCCCAGATACCCCACAGACCCCAATGACCCCCCCAGACCTCAGGATTCCCAGGACCCAAAGTCACCCCAAAAATCTTAGTTCTCCACAGACCCCAAAGATCCCCTAAAGCCCCAGGTCCCCAGAGACTCCAAGGACTCCCAAACACCAATGACTCCCTAGACCCCAATGAGCCCCCAAAGCCCAGGTCCCTCCATACCCCAATGACCCCTCAGACCCCAATGACCTCTGAGACCCAAAGTCCCCCCATATCCCAATGATCCCCAGACCCCAATGACCTCCTAGACCCCAATGAGGCTCCAAAGCCCAAGGCCCTAGAAACCCCAACAACCCTCCAGACCCATATGAGCCCCCAGACCCGAATGACCTCTGAGACCCAAAGTCCCCCCACATCCCAATGATCCCCAGACCCCAATGACCCTCCAGACCCCAATGAGGCTCCAAAGCCCAAGTCCCTAGAAACCCCAACGACCCTCCAGACCCATATGAGCCCCCAGACCCCAATGACCTCTGAGACCCAAAGTCCCCCCACATCCCAATGATCCCTAGACCCTAATGACCCCTCCAAATCCCAAGTCTCACCAGACCCCAATCACCCCCCAGACCCCAACGACCCCCCAAATCCCAGCCTCACCCCCTGTCCCCCACTAACCTTGTTGCGTCTGTAGAGGACGATCCCCAGCGCCAGGAAGACGAAGCCCAGCACGAAGCCCCCCACCCCCGTCAGCATCTTGCTCCTGGCGCCGTCCACCTGCAGCTCTGCGGGGCCGAGAGCAGGGGCTCAGGGCTGGGGGGGCCCCGTCCCACTCCCCCTGCCCCCAGCCCAGGGTCTTACCCCACGCCTGGGTGACGGGGCGCTGCAGGCTGGCGTGCTCCACCTGGCACGTGTAGGTCTCCCCGCGCTGCGGGATGCTTTCCAGCATCACCAGCACCTGGTAGGTCCAGTCTCCGTTCTGCATCACGTCCGTGGACACCACGCGCTCCACCTCCTCCTGCCCGTTCTTGAACCACTTCACCTCGATCTCGGCGGGGTAGAAATCCGTCACGGCACAAACCAGCCTGTCGGGCTGGGGCAGGGAGCCCGACTGCACGGGGTGGATTTGCACCTGGGGCTGCACTGGGGGAGAGAGCCAGGGAGCTGCCCAGGGGCTGCCAGAGCCCAGGGGCCACCCAGCCGGGAGCAGGGCTCGCCCTCTGCTCCCCACACGGGGGGCCGGGGGCTCGCGGGCCAGGCCGAGAGGCAGAGAGCACAGAGTCGCTGCTGGCAGAGGGCTCCGACACCCTCAAGCCGAGCTGGAGCTCTCCAGGGGCGAGAAAGCGCTGAATGGCGACGTTGGGAAGGACCTTGGAGACCCTCAAGGCCAACTGGAATGACCCTCCAGGGATGAGGAACAAGAAAGCATCGAATCGCTAGGTTGGTGTAGACCTTGGAGACCCTCAAGGCCAAGCGGAGCTCTCCAGGTTAGAGGGACTGGAAAGCATTGAGTCACTACTCTGGGAAAGACCTTCAAGCCCAAGCGGAGCTCTCCATTTACGAGGGACCAGAAAGCATTGAATGGCGAGGTTGGGAAAGAGCTTGGAGACCCTCAAGGCCAACCGGAGCTCTGCAGGGGCGAGAAACCATTGAATCCCACTGCTGGGAAAGACCTTGGAGACCCTCAAGCTGAGCCTGTAGAAGCTTTACAGCAAAGAGGGACCAGAAAGCATTGAATGACGAGGTTGGAAAGACTTTGGAGACCTTCAAACCCAAGCAGTACGAGCTCTCCAGGGAGGAGAGATGAGAAAATATTGAATGGCTCGGTTGGGAAGGACCTTGGAGACCCTCAAGGCCAACTGGACCTGGCCCCAGATCTCTGAGCACTTCATCTGCCCGGCGTGGGAAGCCCTGCAGGGATGGGGACTCCACCACCTCCCCGCGCAGCCGTTCCAGGGCCTCGGGGAAGGGCGCGGGGGCTCTGAGCGAGCGGCAGGGACACGCGCTGCCCTCCTGCGCCCGGGGGCTTGGCTCGTGCCCGACCCCCGGAGAGGGGCTGCCACGCGCTCACCTCGACGATCCACGGTGAAAGGGGTCATCACCTTGTAGTTGTGTCGGCAGAACGTGTCCACCTCAGCCCGGAGGCGTTCCAGGAGGTCCTCCTGGCTGTTCCAGTACTTGGCATCAGGCTCGCCCAGGGGGGTGTCGGCCACGAAGACCCCCACATCGCTGTCAAAGTGCACGTCCTGCTCCCGGTTGTAGATTTGTCTCTGCACTAACCTCACCTGCTCGGTGCCGTTGGTGAAGTAGCAGTCGCCTTTAAACTGGTACTGGAAGAAGCCTGTTGGTGCAGAGCTGGGGTGAGGAGCCGCTGCCCCTTCCCCCTCCAGCGCCCAGCGATGGGGCAGGTGGGAGGATGCCGGGGACCCCGTTTCAAATCCATCCCTTCCCTCTGGAAGCACATCCTTCCTCTGGTTCCACTCCCAAAATCTCGGTTCATTGGCCCACAGCTTGGGGAGCTTCTCCTGCCCCAGCGGCCCCGTCCTTCTCCTCTGGGGGCATCTCTTCCCTGGATCCATCCCTGCTTTCTGGATCCATCCCTGCCCTCTGGATCCATCCCTTCCCTCTGGATCGAACACTGCCCTCTGGATCCATCCCTGCCCTCTGGATCCACCCATTCCCTCTGGATCCATCTACTTCTTCTGGATCCCTCCCTTCCCTCTGGGTCAATCCCTACCCTCTGGGTCCATCTCTTCCCTCTGGATCCATCCCAGCCCTCTGGAGCCATCCCTTCCCTCTGGATCCATCCCTTCCTTCTGAATACATCCCTTCCCTCTAGGTCCATCGATTCCCTCTGGATCCAATCCTTCCATCTGGGTCAATCCCTGCCCTCTGGATCCATCCATTCCCCTGGATCCATCCCTTCCCTCTTCCCCCTTTCCCCAGGACCCCCCTCTCCCCCCGGCTCGCCCTCGCGTCCCCCCAAGCCGGGCTTGGGCTCCGAGCCCCCGGCAGCGCCCAGCACCTCCCCACGCCGTGGGGCTGAGCTCCCCTCGGGTCTCCTCGCCGGCAGCCCCGTGGGCTCCCAGCGCCACCAGTGCCACCAGCACGGCCCCAGCTCCCAGCACGCCAGCAGCCCCCATGGTGCTCCCGGCACAGAAGGCAGAGGTGCCGGCACCCCCGAGCCAGCCGCACTCTGCCCCAGTGCTGCCCAGTGGCGGCACTGGGAGTCCCAGCGCGGCCCAGTGCGCAGCGCAGCTGGGCAGCATCACTCGTCTCCAGGCAGAGGCGCGGGCGCGCGTCCGTCCGTCTGTCTGCTCCTCAGGGTGCTCTGGGCCGGGGCTCTGCCTGGGAACAGCTGAGGCGCCCTCGGGGCTCCCTGCCATTGGCCCACAGCTCGGGGGGCTCCTCCTGCCCCAGCGGCCCCGTCCTTCTCCTCGGGGGGCAGCTCTTCCCTGGATCCATCCCTTCCCTCTGGATCCATCCCTTCCCTCTGGATCCATCCCTGCCCTCTGGATCCATCCCTGCCCTCTGGATCCATCTCTGCCCTCTGGATCCATCCCTTCCCTCCGGATCCATCCCTGCCCTCTGGATCCATCCCTGCCCTCTGGATCCATCCCCGTGCTCTGGATCCATCCCTGTGCTCTGGATCCATCCCTGCCCTCTGGATCCATCCCCGTGCTCTGGATCCATCCCTGTGCTCTGGATCCATCCTATCCCTCCGGATCCATCCCTGCCCTCTGGATCCATCCCTGCCCTCTGGATCCATCCCTTCCCTTTTCCACATCTCTATCAATGACCTGGATGAAGGCATCCAGTGCACCCTCAGCGAGTTTGCAGAGGACACTGAGCTGGGAGGAGCTGTCGATCTCCTGGGGGGTTTTCAGTCTCTCCTAAAGGATCTCCACAGCCTGGAATGCTGGGATCCATCCCTGCCCTCTGGGTCCATCTCCCCCTTCTAGATTCTTTAATTCCCTCTGGATACATAACTTCGCTTTCGATCCATCCCTTCCCTTTGGGTCCATCCCTTCCCTTTGGGTCCATCCCTTCCCTTTGGGTCCATCCATTCACGCTGGATATTAGGAAAACCTTTTTCATGGAAAGGGTCCTTGGGCACTGGAACAGGCTGCCCAGGGAGGGGGTTGACTTTCCTGGAGGGGTTGAACGGATGGGGGGATGAGGTGCTGAGGTTTAGAGGCCGACAGGAATGGCTGGAGCTGATGATCCAAGAGGCTTTTCCCATCCTGGTGATTCTATGATTCCGTCTCCATCAATCCATCCTGTCTGGATCCAACCCTTCCCTCTGGGTCTAACACTTGCATCGGGGCCCATCTCGTTCCTCCCATCCTATCATTTCCCTGTAGGTCCATCCCTTCCCTCCGACTCCACCGTTCCCCCTAGCTCCATATCATCCCTCTGGGTCCATCCCTTCTCTCTGCATCCAACACTTCCCTCTAGGACAAACCTTTCTCTCCAGATCCATCCTTTCTCTCTTGATCCAAAAATTCCACTTGGCTTCATCCCTTCCCCCTGGCTCCAACACTTAACTCTGGGTCCATCCCTTCCCCCTAGTTCCATCACTTTCCTCCAAGTCCACCCCTTCCCCCTAGCTGCATCCCTTCCCCCTAGCTCCATCCCTCACGCCTGGATCCATCCCTTCCCTCTGGGTCCATCTGTAACCTCCAGGTCCAACCCTTCCTCCTGGATCAATCCCTTCCCCCTATCTCCATCCCTTCTTCCTAGCTCCATCCCTTCCCTCCAGCTCCATCCCTTCCTCCTGTCTCCATCCCTTCCCTCTATCTCCATCCCTTCCCTCTATCTCCATCCCTTCCCTCTATCTCCATCCCTTCCCTCTATCTCCATCCCTTCCCTCTATCTCCATCCCTCCCCTCCAGCTCCATCCCTTCCCTCTATCTCCATCCCTTCCCTCTATCTCCATCCCTTCCCTCTATCTCCATCCCTTCCCTCTATCTCCATCCCTTCCCTCTATCTCCATCCCTTCCTCTCTATCTCCATCCCTTCCCTCTATCTCCATCCCTCCAGCTCCATCCCTTCCCTCTATTTCCATCCCTCCCCTCCAGCTCCATCCCTTCCCTCCAGCTCCATCCCTTCCCTCTATCTCCATCCCTTCCCTCCAGCTCCATCCCTTGCCTCTTCATCCATCCTTTCCTTCCAGTATCATCCCTTCCCCCTATCTCCATCCCTCCCTTCCAGCTCCATCCCTTCCTCAATCTCCATCCCTTCCTCTATCTCCATCCCTTCCCTCTATCTCCATCCCTTCCCTCTATCTCCATCCCTTCCTCAATCTCCATCCCTTCCTCTATCTCCATCCCTTCCCTCTATCTCCATCCCTTCCCTCTATCTCCATCCCTCCCCTCTATCTCCATCCCTTCCCCCTATCTCCATCCCTTCCCTCTATCTCCATCCCTCCCCTCTATCTCCATCCATTCCCTCTATCTCCACCCCTTCCCTCTATCTCCATCTCTTCCCTCCAGCTCGATCCCTTCCCTCTATCTCCATCCCTTCCCTCTATCTCCATCCCTTCCCTCTATCTCCATCCCTTACCTCCAGCTCCATCCCTTCCCTCTATCTCCATCCCTTCCCTCTATCTCCATCCCTTCCCACTATCTCCATCCCTTCCCTCTATCTCCATCCCTTCCCTCTATCTCCATCCCTTCCCTCTATCTCCATCCCTTCCCTCCAGCTCCATCCCTCCCCTCCAGCTCCATCCCTTCCCCAGGCTCATGCCCGGGGACCCCCTTTCCCCAGGACCCCCCTCTCCCCCCGGCTCGCCCTCGCGTCCCCCCAAGCCGGGCTTGGGCTCCGAGCCCCCGGCAGCGCCCAGCACCTCCCCACGCCGTGGGGCTGAGCTCCCCTCGGGTCTCCTCGCCGGCAGCCCCGTGGGCTCCCAGCGCCACCAGTGCCACCAGCACGGCCCCAGCTCCCAGCACGCCAGCAGCCCCCATGGTGCTCCCGGCACAGAAGGCAGAGGTGCCGGCACCCCCGAGCCAGCCGCACTCTGCCCCAGTGCTGCCCAGTGGCGGCACTGGGAGTCCCAGCGCGGCCCAGTGCGCAGCGCAGCTGGGCAGCATCACTCGTCTCCAGGCAGAGGCGCGGGCGCGCGTCCGTCCGTCTGTCTGCTCCTCAGGGTGCTCTGGGCCGGGGCTCTGCCTGGGAACAGCTGAGGCGCCCTCGGGGCTCCCTGCCATTGGCCCACAGCTCGGGGGGCTCCTCCTGCCCCAGCGGCCCCGTCCTTCTCCTCGGGGTCCATCCCTGCCCTCTGTATCCATCTCTGTGCTCCGGATCCATCCCTTCCCTCTAGGTCCATCCTATCCCTCTGGGTCCATCCCATCCCTCTAGATCCTGCACTTCCATCTGACTCCATCCCTTCCTTCTGGATCCATCCCTGCCCTCTAGATCCATCGATTCCCTCTGGATCCATCCCTGTCCTCTGGATCCATCCCTGTCCTCTGGATCCATCCCTTCCCTCTGGATCCATCCCTGCCCTCTGGATCCATCCCTGCCCTCTGGATCCATCCCTGTGCTCTGGATCCATCCCTTCCCTCTGGATCCATCCCTTCCCTCTGGATCCATCCCTGCCGTCTGGATCCATCCCTTCCCTCTGGATCCATCCCTGCCCTCTGGATCCATCCCTGTGCTCTGGATCCATCCTATCCCTCTGGATCCATCCCTGTGCTCTGGATCCATCCCTGCCCTCTGGATCCATCCCTGCCCTCTGGATCCATCCCTTCCCTTTTCCACATCTCTATCAATGACCTGGATGAAGGCATCCAGTGCACCCTCAGCGAGTTTGCAGAGGACACTGAGCTGGGAGGAGCTGTCGATCTCCTGGGGGGTTTTCAGTCTCTCCAAAACGATCTCCACAGCCTGGAATGCTGGGATCCATCCCTGCCCTCTGGGTCCATCTCCCCCCTCTACATTCTTTAATTCCCTCTGGATACATAACTTCGCTTTCGATCCATCCCTTCCCTTTGGGTCCGTCCCTTCCCTTTGGGTCCATCCCTTCCCTTTGGGTCCATCCATTCACGCTGGATATTAGGAAAACCTTTTTCATGGAAAGGGTCCTTGGGCACTGGAACAGGCTGCCCAGGGAGGGGGTTGACTTTCCTGGAGGGGATGAAGGGATGGGGGGATGAGGTGCTGAGGTTTAGAGGCCGACAGGAATGGCTGGAGCTGATGATCCAAGAGGCTTTTCCCATCCTGGTGATTCTATGATTCCGTCTCCATCAATCCATCCTGTCTGGATCCAACCCTTCCCTCTGGGTCTAACACTTGCATCGGGGCCCATCTCGTTCCTCCCATCCTATCATTTCCCTGTAGGTCCATCCCTTCCCTCCGACTCCACCGTTCCCCCTAGCTCCATATCATCCCTCTGGGTCCATCCCTTCTCTCTGCATCCAACACTTCCCTCTAGGACAAAACTTTCTCTCCAGATCCATCCTTTCTCTCTTGATCCAACAATTCCACTTGGCTTCATCCCTTCCCCCTGGCTCCAACACTTAACTCTGGGTCCATCCCTTCCCCCTAGTTCCATCTCTTTCCTCCAAGTCCACCCCTTCCCCCTAGCTGCATCCCTTCCCCCTAGCTCCATCCCTCACGCCTGGATCCATCCCTTCCCTCTGGGTCCATCTGTAACCTCCAGGTCCAACCCTTCCTCCTGGATCAATCCCTTCCCCCTATCTCCATCCCTTCTTCCTAGCTCCATCCCTTCCCTCCAGCTCCATCCCTTCCCTCCAGCTCCATCCCTTCCCTCTTCATCCATCCTTTCCTTCCAGTATCATCCCTTCCCTCTCTCTCCATCCCTCCTTTCCAGCTCCATCCCTTCCCTCCAGCTCCATCCCTTCCCTCTATCTCCATCCCTTCCCTCCAGCTCCATCCCTTCCCTCTATCTCCATCCCTTCCCTCTATCTCCATCCCTCCCCTCCAGCTCCATCCCTTCCCCAGGCTCATGCCCGGGGACCCCCTTTCCCCAGGACCCCCCTCTCCCCCCGGCTCGCCCTCGCGTCCCCCCAAGCCGGGCTTGGGCTCCGATCCCCCGGCAGCGCCCAGCACCTCCCCACGCCGTGGGGCTGAGCTCACCTCGGGTCTCCTCGCCGGCAGCCCCGTGGGCTCCCAGCGCCACCAGTGCCACCAGCACGGCCCCAGCTCCCAGCACGCCAGCAGCCCCCATGGTGCTCCCGGCACAGAAGGCAGAGGTGCCGGCACCCCCGAGCCAGCCGCACTCTGCCCCAGTGCTGCCCAGTGGCGGCACTGGGAGTCCCAGCGCGGCCCAGTGCGCAGCGCAGCTGGGCAGCATCACTCGTCTCCAGGCAGAGGCGCGGGCGCGCGTCCGTCCGTCTGTCTGCTCCTCAGGGTGCTCTGGGCCGGGGCTCTGCCTGGGAACAGCTGAGGCGCCCTCGGGGCTCCCTGCCATTGGCCCACAGCTCGGGGGGCCCCGTCCCCCGCCGGGGGGACCCCAACCCGCAGCCCTCGCCCGCGGAGCCGCGACGCCGAGGCGATGGCCGCAGGATGGGACCTGGCGCTGGCGCTGCTGCTGGGGCTGAGCCTGCAGGGCACGGGGGGCAAGAGAGGTCGGCACGGGGATCGGGTCCAAGCGGGTACAGGGGGTCCCAGACTCGTGGGTGTCCTGGGGCTGGGGACAAAGTTCACACCTGGGGACCCTGGATCCATGGGCGCTGTGGCGCTGGGGTCTGTTGGGGGTCCTGGACCCGTGGATGCCCTGGTTTTGGGGGCAAATTCACACCTGGGTGACCTGGAGCCATGGACGCTGTGGGCCTGGGGTCTTTTGGGGGTCCTGGATGCCATGGGGCTGGGGCAAAGGTGGAATCTGGGGTGGCTTTTCCCCTTGGGCGCTGTGGGTCTGGGGGCCAAGGTGGGACCTGAACATCTGGACCCATGGACACTGTGGGTCTGGGGGCCAAGGTGGGACCTGAACATCTGGACCCATGGACACTGTGGGTCTGGGGGCCAAGGTGGGACCTGAACATCTGGACCCATGGACACTGTGGGTCTGGGGGCCAAGGTGGGACCTGGACACCTGGACCCATGGACACTGTGGGTCTGGGGGCCAAGGTGGGACCTGAACATCTGGACCCTTGGACCCATGGGCACTGTGGGTCTGGGGTCCAAGGTGGGACCTGGACAACTGGACCCCTGGACACTGTGGGTCTGGGGGCCAAGGTGGGACCTGGACACCTGGACCCATGGACCCATGGGTCTGGGGTCCAAGGTGGGACCTGGACAACTGGACCCCTGGACACTGTGGGTCTGGGAGCCAAGGTGGGACCTGGACACCTGGACCCCTGGACACTGTGGGTCTGGGAGCCAAGGTGGGACCTGGACACCTGGACCCTTGGACCCATGGGCACTGTGGGTCTGGGGTCCAAGGTGGGACCTGGACAACTGGACCCCTGGACACTGTGGGTCTGGGGGCCAAGGTGGGACCTGGACAACTGGACCCCTGGACCCATGGGCACTGTGGGTCTGGGGGCCAAGGTGGGACCGTGTTGTCCTTCTCCCCCCATGGCCACCGTGGGTCTGGGGTCTCGTGGCAGTGGGGAACACCTTCCACCAAGCGGAGTTCCAGCAGCGGCTGGAGTCGCCGCAGCAGGAGGCCGGCGAGTACCAGCAGGCGTTCAACGCCGACGAGATCTTCCACGTGGACCTGGAGAAGCAGGAGACCGTGTGGCGCCTGCCCGAGTTCGGGGAGGTCACCAGCTTTGAGGCTCAGGGGGCGCTGCAGAACGCGGCCATCGGCAAACACAACCTGGAGATCATGATCGAAAGGTCCAACCGCTCGCAGGGAACCCTCGGTAACCACCAGGCTCTTCTTCTCGAGGGACGTGGGGCTGGGGAGGTGCTCAAGGTCAGGTTGGACGGGGCTCGGAGAACTTGAGGTGTCTCTGCCCATGGGAAGAGGTTGGATCTGGGTGGGCTTTGAGGTCACTTCCAACTCAATCCATTCCATGACCTCATGATCCCTGCCCCTGGCACGGGGTAGATCTGGATGGGCTTTGGGGTCCCTTCCAACCCATCCCATTTCATGTTTCCATGATCTCACAGTCCCTGCAGCCACAGCAGGAGGTGTGATCTGGATGGGTTTTGAGGTCCCTTCCAACCCAACCCAACCCAACCCATCCCATGGTTCTTCTCGAGCCCCGGCTCTCAGCAATCACTGACCTTGCCCTCTCGTGACTGTCCCCAGTGCCACCTGAGGTGACGGTGTTCCCCAAGCACCACGTGGAGCTGGGCGACCCCAACGTCCTCATCTGCTACGTGGACAAGTTCTGGCCGTCCGTCGTCTCCATCGCGTGGCTGAGGAACGGGCAGGAGGTGAAGGACGGCGTCTTCGAGACCGTCTTCTACCCACGGGACGACCACAGCTTCCGCAAGTTCTCCTACCTGACCTTCATCCCCACCCGCGGGGAGTCCTACGACTGCCGCGTGGAGCACTGGGGGCTCCCCACCCCCTTGCGCCGGCACTGGGGTGAGGAGAAGACCTTGGCCAGGCCCCCGAGAGACCCACGTCCCCTCTCCTGGCCACCCTCATACCTTCTTCTCGCCCCTAACCTCAACCTTCTGCAGAACTTCAGGTCCCTCTCCCCGTTTCCGAGACCACCGAGACCGTGGTGTGCGCCCTGGGCTTGGCCGTGGGCATCATCGGCATCGCCGTGGGCACCATCCTCATCATCAAGGCCATGAAGATGAGGAGCGCCCGCACCCAACGCGACCCCTTGTGAGGGGGCAGAGACCCACGGCGGGGGGGGTCTCCCACCTCTTCTCAGCGCCCCCAGCTCTCACCTCATGGCAGGACCTGCTCATCCCACCACCCCAAATCCCTCACCCACCTCAGCGTCTCCATCTCCCACCTCATCCCGTACTGGTCCCAGCGCCACCACACTGGTGCTGCCCTGCCCAAAACCCTTGGCCCTTTGGTCACCTCCAGCTGGGGACGTGGCATCTCCTCCTGGCCCAGGGGGTCTCCATGAGGACGAGGGGGTTGTGCCCTGCCCCACATCTGCCCCACGGCGCCCAGTCCTGCCCCCTCTGCTCCTGCTCTGCTGCTTCGGCCCCACAATAAAGTGGGTTGGGTTGAGGCCGCTGTGTGTTCCTCATCGTTCTCCAAAAGCCTCTGTGACATCCCAAGGGATCCATGGGGTGCGAGGTGTGGGGCAGAGCTCCAGCTTCCAGAAGAAGAAGCAGGGTGAGCTCAGGTCCCTGTGGGATCTCCTTGATCTCAACATCCCTGGAGGAGAAGAAGAAGAAGGTGTTGCTGGGGATGGTGGAAACCATCGGCACGTGGCCATCACGGGAGGCCTGCGGTTGCCAGGGCTCGTGGCCCATGGGGACCAGTCGTTGGGGCAGGGTGGAAGCAAAGCCTCGTCTTCCCCTCAAACCAAACCAGTTCTCCCAGTAGCAGCTCAAACCGGGACGTGCCCAGACCCACTCGTGCGAGTTTTTCACCCTCCTGGGTTGAGATAAGGGCACAAATCAATCCAAGCACCATCGCTGAGGTGTGTGGAGGGGAGAGGATTGAGGAGCAAACCCCTCCAGGGTTGAGATAAAGGCACCAACCAACCCAAGAGCCGTCGTCACAGCGTGTGGAGGGGAGAGGATGAGGAGGGTGAGGAGAAAAGTCCTCCTGGGTTGAGATAAGGGCACCAACCAACCCAAGTGCCATCACCATGATGTGTGGAGGGGAGAGGATGAGGAGGAAATTCCTCCAGGGTTGAGATAAGGACACAACCCAAGAGCCATTGCCACGGCATGTGGAGGGGAGAGGATGAGGAGGGTGAGGAGCAAAGTCCTCCTGGGTTGAGATGAGGGCTCAAACCAACCCAAGCGCCATTGCCCCGGCATGTGGAGGTGAGAGGATGAGGAGAATGAGGAGAAAAGTCCTCCAGGGTTGAGATAAGGACACAAACCAACCCAAGCACCATCGCCGTGATGTGTAGAGGTGAGAGGGTGAGGAGAATGAGGAGAAAAGTCCTCCAGGGTTGAGATAAGGACACGAACCAACCCAAGTGCCATCACTGTGACGTGTAGAGGTGAGAGGGTGAGGAGAATGAGGAGAAAAGTCCTCCAGGGTTAAGATAAGGACACGAACCAACCCAAGCGCCATCACTGTGATGTGTAGAGGTGAGAGGGTGAGGAGAATGAGGAGAAAAGTCTTCCTGGGTTGAGATAAGGACACAAACCAACCCAAGCGCCATCACTGTGACGTGTAGAGGTGAGAGGGTGAGGAGAATGAGGAGAAAAGTCCTCCTGGGTTGAGATAAGGGCTCAAACCAACCCAAGCGCCATCACCGTGATGTGTAGAGGTGAGAGGGTGAGGAGAATGAGGAGAAAAGTCCTCCTGGGTTGAGATGAGGGCTCAAACCAACCCAATCGCCATCGCTATGGCATGTGGAGGTGAGAGGATGAGGAGGGTGAGGAGAAAAGTCCTCCTGGGTTGAGATGAGGGCTCAAACTAACCCAAGCGCCATCACCATGATGTGTAGAGAAGAGAGGATGAGGAGGGTGAGGAGCAAAACCCTCCAGGGTTGGGATAAGGGCACAAACCAACCCAAGCGCCATCATCACGACGTGTGGTGCTGAGAGGATGAGGAGGGTGAACAGAGAAGGCCTTGTGGGGGGTGTGGCAGCAGGAGGACACCCAGGACAAAGCCATCATGACACGATGGGGTTTTCTGTTCTAGTTGAAGTGAAGAGGGTGGTTAGCAGGACAGCAGCATTAAATTTCCAGAGGGCAGACTCCGAGCTCTTCAGAAGGCTGGTTGGCAAAGTCTCATGGGAGACAGAGCTTAAGGGCAAGGGAGCCCACGAGGGCTGGGAGCTCTTCAGAAAGGAGATCCTAGCGGCTCAGGAGAAAGCCATCCCCATGTTCCGGAAAAAAAGCCGGCAGGGGAAAAAGCCACCTTGGTTGAACAGGGAGATCTTGAGGGATATCAAGAAGAAGAGGAATGTTTATGGGCTCTGGAAGAGGGGACAGGCCTCTTGGGTGGACGACAGGAGGGGAGTGAGATTGTGCAGAGAAAAAATTAGAAGGGCAAAGGCCCAACTAGAAATCAAATTGGCAAAGTCGGTGAAAGAAAACAAAAAATCTTTCTATAAATATATAAATAATAAAAAGAGGACTAGGGAGACCATACAGTCCCTGTTGGATGCAGAAGGAGCAACAGTGACAGGGGACGAGGAAAAGGCTGAGGTACTTAATGCCTTCTTTGCCTCAGTCTTTAATAGTAAAGAAAGTTGTTCCCTTTCTGTACAAACCCAGGAGCTAGAGATGCAAAATGAGGTTCCCATGATCCAAGGGGAGGTGGTCAGAGCCTTGCTAGCCTGACTAGACACCCACAAGTCTATGGGGCCAGATGGGATTCACCCGAGGGTATTGAAGGAGCTGGTGGATGTGCTGGCCAAACCCCTTTCCATCACCTCCCAGCAGCCCTGGCTGACTGGGGAGGTTCCACTCGACTGGAGGCTGATGTTGTGCCCATCTCCAAGGAGGGTGGCAGGGAGGATCCAGGGCACTACAGGCCTGTCAGTCTGACCTCAGTGCCAGGGAAAGTCATGGAACAGGTGATCTTGAGTGCCATCATGAAGCCCATGCAAGAGAACTGGGGGATCAGGCCCAGTCAACACGGGTTCCAAAAGGCAGGTCTTGCCAAACTAACCTGATCGCCTTCTATGATCAAGTGACTCGGATGCTGGAAGAGGGAAAGGCTGTGGATGAGTCTTCCTGGACCTCAGTAAAGCCTTTGACACAGTTTCTCACAGCATTCTGCTACGGAAACTGTCACCTCGGCCGGGACAAGGCATCGATCTCCGGGGTGGAAAACTGGTTGGCTGGAGGGCCCAGAGAGAGGTGGGAGATGGAGTTAACTCCAGCTGGAGGCCAGTTCCAAGTGGTGTCCCCAGGGCTCAATGATGGCTCCATCCTCATTCAGTGTCTTTATCCATGACCTGGATGAAGGCATCAAGCGCTCCCTTAGCAAGTTTGGGGACGACACCAAGCTGGGTGGGAGCTGGATCTGCTGGAGGGTCAGGAGGCTCCAAAGGGATCTGAACAGGCTGGATCCATGAGCTGAGACCAATGGGATGAGGTTTAACGAGGCCAAATGCCGGGTCCTGCGCTTGGGGCACAACAACCCTGAGCAGCTCCAGACTAGGAGAAGCCTGGCTGGAAACTGCCTGGAGGAGAAGGACCTGGGGGTGTTGGTTGAACACGAGCCAGCAGGGGCCCAGGTGGCCAAGAAGGCCAATGGCATCTTGGCTTGGAACAGACACAGCGTGGCCAGCAGGGCCAGGGAGGTTCTTCTCCCTATGGGGAGACCCAACCTCGAATCCTGGGGTCAGTTCTGGGCCCCTCGCCCCAAGAAGGATGTTGAGGCTCTGGAGCGAGTCCAGAGAAGAGCAACGAAGCTGGGGAGGGGGCTGGAGAAGAAGAGGAGAGTCTGAGAGAGCTGGGGGGGTTCAGCCTGGAGAAGAGGAGGCTGAGGGGAGAGCTCATTGCTCTCTCCAACTCCCTGAGAGGAGGTTGTGGAGAGGAGGGAGCTGGGCTCTTCTCCCAAGGGACAGGGGACAGGACGAGAGGGAATGGCCTCAAGCTCCATCAGGGGAGGGTCACGATGGACATTAAGAAAAATTCTTCATGGAAAGGGTTGTTGGGTGCTGGAACAGGGAGGGGGTTGAGTCCCCTTCCCTGGAGGGTTTAAGGGACGAGTGGACGAGGCGCTGAGGGACGTGGGTTAGTGATTGATGGGGACGGTTGGACTCGATGATCGGTGGGTCTCTTCCAACCTGGTGATTCTGGGATTCTGTTCTGTGATTCTGTGGGTGAGGAGCAAAGTCCTCCTGGGTTGGGATAAGGACACAAACCAACCCAAGAGCCATCACCATGATGTGTGGAGGGGAGAGGATGAGGAGGGTGAGGAGCAAAATCCTCCTGGGTTGAGATAAGGACACAAACCAACCCAAGATCCATCACTACGGAGTGTGGAGGGGAGAGGATGAGGAGGGTGAGGAGCAAAATCCTCCTGGGTTGAGATAAGGACACAAACCAACCCAAGATCCATCACTACGGAGTGTGGAGGGGAGAGGATGAGGAGGGTGAGGATCAAAATTCTTCTGGGTTGGGATAAGGGCACCAACCAACCCAAGATCCATCGCTACGGAGTGTGGAGGGGAGAGGATGAGGAGGGTGAGGATCAAAGTCCTCCTGGTTTGGGATAAGGACAGAAACCAACCCAAGAGCCATCACCATGATGTGTGGAGGGGAGAGGATGAGGAGGGTGAGGATCAAAGTCCTCCTGGGTTGGGATAAGGACACAAACCAACCCAAGCGCCATCACCATGATGTGTGGAGGGGAGAGGATGAGGAGGGTGAGGAGCAAAGTCCTCCTGGGTTGGGATAAGGACAGAAACCAACCCAAGATCCATCACTACGGAGTGTGGAGGGGAGAGGATGAGGAGGGTGAGGAGCAAAATTCTTCTGGGTTGGGATAAGGACAGAAACCAACCCAAGAGCCATCACCATGATGTGTGGAGGGGAGAGGATGAGGAGGGTGAGGAGCAAAATTCTTCTGGGTTGGGATAAGGGCACCAACCAACCCAAGATCCATCACTACGGAGTGTGGAGGGGAGAGGATGAGGAGGGTGAGGAGCAAAGTCCTCCTGGGAGCCGGAGAGGGGGGGACACGGCGGCAGCTCTGGGTGGGGGAGCAGAAGGAGAAGATGCGGCCGGGCCAGAGAGCGAGAGGCGAGCGTCGAGGAGGATGTGAAACCCGAAGTGGGGGAAGGAAACGCCAGGCGTGTCGTCCCCTCGCACGATTCTGAGGACATTGAGGAGTCCCAGTCCTCCCAGTCCCCCCAATCCCCCCCAGTCCAGTGGCCCCTCCGCATCCCCCCATCCCAGTGTCCCCCCTTGCCCCATCCAACCCAGTATCTCCCACCAGTTCCATCCAGTGCCCCCCAAATTTCCTCCCCAGCTCCTCCCAGTATTCCCCAGTTCCCCCCCCCCAGTTGTCACCAGTGTCCCCTAAATTTCAACCCCAGTTCCCCCAGTTTCCCCCAGTTCCTCCAGTGCCCCCCACTTCCCCCCCAGTTCCCCCAGTACCCCCCAATTCCCCCCCAGTTCCCCTCAATGCCACCCCAGTTCCCTCCAGTGTCCCCCAATTCCCCCCAGTTCCCCCCAGTACCCCTCAATTCCCCCCAGTTCCCCCCAGTACCCCTCAATTCCCCCCAGTTCCCCCCAGTACCACTCAATTGTCCCCCAGGTCTCCCCAGTACCCCCCAATTCCTCCCCCAGTTCCCCTCAATTCCACCCCAGTTCCCCCCAGTGTCCCCCAATTCCCCCCCAGTTCCCCCCAGTACCACTCAATTACCCCCCAGGTCTCCCCAGTACCCCTCAATTCCTCCCCCAGTTCCCCTCAATTCCACCCCAGTTCCCCCCAGTGTCCCCCAATTCCCCCCCAGTTCCCCCCAGTACCCCTCAATTCCCCCCAGTTCCCCCCAGTACCACTCAATTACCCCCCAGGTCTCCCCAGTACCCCTCAATTCCTCCCCCAGTTCCCCTCAATTCCACCCCAGTTCCCCCAACTCCCCCCAGTTCCCCCCAGTACCACTCAATTACCCCCCAATTCCCCCCAGTACCCCCCAATTCCTCCCCCAGTTCCCCTCAATTCCACCCCAGTTCCCCCCAGTGTCCCCCAATTCCCCCCAGTTCCCCCCAGTACCACTCAATTACCCCCCAATTCCCCCCAGTACCCCCCAATTCCTCCCCCAGTTCCCCTCAATTCCACCCCAGTTCCCCCCAGTGTCCCCCAATTCCCCCCAGTTCCCCCCAGTACCACTCAATTACCCCCCAATTCCCCCCAGTACCCCCCAATTCCTCCCCCAGTTCCCCTCAATTACCCCCAGTTCCACCCATTATCCCTCAATTCCGCCTCCCCCCAGTTCCCCCAGTGCCCCCCAGTTTCATCCCTAGTTCCTCCCCCAGTTCCCCCTCCCAGTGCCTCCCAGTAAGGGTGCCAGGGGGTTCCCAAAAGAAAGTCCCCCCCCCCCTACACCCCAAGCCTGGCTGTGGTGTCACCAGTTACCAGGGACAAACAGCAACACGGAGCACTGGGGAAACTGGGAGGGAACTGAGGGGACACTGGGGGAACTGGGGGAAATTGGGGGGGAAATTGAGGGGTACTGGGGGGAACTGGGAGGGAAATTGAGGGGTACTGGGAAAACTGGGGGGGAATTGAGGAAATTTGGGGAGCACTGGGGTGAACTGGGAGGAATTGGGGGAGGAATTGAGAAAATTGGGGTGCACTGGGGGGGAGCTGGTGGAAATTGGGGGGTACTGGGGGGAACTGGGAGGGAAATTGAGGGGTACTGAGGGGAACTGGGGGGAACTGGGAGGGAAATTGAGGGGTACTGGGGGAACTGGGGGGAACTGGGAGGGAAATTGAGGGGTACTGGGGGAACTGGGGGGAACTGGGAGGGAAATTGAGGGGTACTGGGGAAACTGGGGGGGGATTGAGGAAATTTGGGGAGCACTGGGGTGAACTGGGAGGGAAATTGGGGGAGGAATTGAGGAAATTTGGGGGGACTGGGGGGGAACTGGAGGGACTGAGTGGAAAATTGGTGGGGAGTGGGGGGAACTGGGGGGAATTGGAGGGGACATTGAGGGGTGCTGGGGGGCACTGGGGGAAACTGGGGGGAATTTGAGGGGTACTGGGGGGAACTGGGGGGCACTGGGAGGAATTGAAGAGGAAATTGAGGGGTACTGGGGGGAACTGGGGGGCACTGGGAGGAATTGAAGAGGAAATTGAGGGGTACTGGGGGGCACTGGGGGGCACTGGGAGGAATTGAAGAGGAAATTGAGGGGCACTGGGGGGCACTGGGGGAATTGAAGGGGAAATTGAGGGGTACTGGGGGGAACTGGGGGGCACTGGGAGGAATTGAAGAGGAAATTGAGGGGTACTGGGGGGAACTGGGGGGCACTGGGAGGAATTGAAGAGGAAATTGAGGGGTACTGGGGGGCACTGGGGGAATTGAAGGGGAAATTGAGGGGTACTGGGGGGCACTGGGAGGAATTGAAGGGGAAATTGAGGGGTACTGGGGGTAATTGGGGGGCACTGGGGGAATTGGAGGGGAAATTAAGGGGTACTGGGGGGCACTGGGAGGAATTGGGGGGTAAAATCGAGGGGCGCTGGGGGGAACTGGGGAGAATTGGTGGATACTGGGGGAACTGGGGGGGGGAATTGGGGGGCAGTGGGGGAACTGGGAGAGGGAACTGGGGGGTACTGGGGAGCACTGGGGAGGCACTGGGATTTTGGGGGGGGGGGGTTGCTCCTGGTTGAACCCCGCGAGCTCCGGTGCTCGGACTCTGCCGGAGACGGGTGACGCGGCCCAGTGCCGCCCAGTGACTGGTTGAACTGGGGTTACTGGGGGGCAGGGAGCACCCAGTTTCCCCGAAACGCTGGCGTGGCTGGAAATCCCCGTGCCCTGCGGGGGGGGGGGAACTGGGGGGGTACTGGGGGGGTACTGGGGGGGAACTGGGGGGGAACTGGGAGGGAACTGGGGGGGTACTGGGGGGGTACTGGGGGGGTACTGGGGGGGTACTGGGGGGGGAGCCACAGGGTTGAGTTGCAGGGGAGGAATTGGGGGAACTGGTGTGGAGTTAGGGGAACTGGGAGGGAACTGGGAGGGAACTGGGAGGGAGGAATTGGGGGAACTGGGGGGTGTACTGGGGGGGTACTGGGGGGGTACTGGGGGGGTACTGGGGGGGAACTGGGGGGGTACTGGGGGGGTACTGGGGGGGTACTGGGGGGGTACTGGGGGGGGGAGCCACAGGGTTGAGTTGCAGGGGAGGAATTGGGGGAACTGGGGGGTGTACTGGGGAGAACTGAGAGGGAACTGGGGGGGTACTGGGGGGGAACTGGGGGGGTACTGGGGGGAGGAATTGGGGGAACTGGGGGAAGAACTGGGGGGACTGGGGGGAACTCGGGGGGGGGGGGACTGGGAGGGCAAATGGGGGGAGGAGGAATTTTGATCCAGTTCAGCCCAGCTTGACCAGACCCAGTTTGGCCCAGTTTGATCCAGTTCATCCCAGTTTGGCCCAGTTTGATCCAGCTGAGCCCAGTTCAGCCCAGTTTGGCCCAGTTTGATCCAGTTCAGCCCAGCTTGACCAGACCCAGCTTGGCCCAGTTTGATCCAGTTCAGCCCAGCTTGACCAGACCCAGCTTGGCCCAGTTTGGCCCAGTTCACCCAGTTTGACCAGACCCAGCTTGGCCCAGTTTGATCCAGTTCAGCCCAGCTTGACCAGATCCAGCTTGGCCCAGTTTGATCCAGTTCAGCTCAGCTTGACCAGACCCAGTTTGGCCCAGTTTGGCCCAGTTCAGCCCAGCTTGACCAGACCCAGTTTGGCCCAGTTTGATCCAGTTCAGCCCAGCTTGACCAGACCCAGTTTGGCCCAGTTTGATCCAGTTCAGCTCAGCTTGACCAGACCCAGCTTGGCCCAGTTTGATCCAGTTCAGCCCAGCTTGACCAGACCCAGCTTGGCCCAGTTTGATCCAGTTCAGCCCAGCTTGACCAGACCCAGCTTGGCCCAGTTTGATCCAGTTCAGCCCAGCTTGACCAGACCCAGCTTGGCCCAGTTTGATCCAGTTCAGCCCAGCTTGACCAGACCCAGTTTGGCCCAGTTTGATCCAGTTCAGCCCAGCTTGACCAGACCCAGCTTGGCCCAGTTTGATCCAGTTCAGCCCAGCTTGACCAGACCCAGCTTGGCCCAGTTTGGCCCAGTTCACCCAGTTTGACCAGACTCCACTCGGCCCAGTTCAGCTCAGTTTGACCTGCTCAGCTTGGCCCAGTTCAGCCCAGTTGAGACCCGTTTGGCCCAGTTCAGCCCAGTTGAGCTCAACTTGCTCAGACTCCACTTGGCCCAGTTCAGCTCAGCTTGATCAGACTCCACTTGGCCCAGTTTGGCCCAGTTCACCCAGTTTGACCTGCTCCGCTTGGCCCAGTTTGGCCCAGTTTGATCCAGTTCAGCCCAGTTGAGCCCAGTTCAGCCCAGTTTGGCCCAGTTTGATCCAGCTGAGCCCAGTTCAGCCCAGTTCAGCCCAGTTTGGCCCAGTTTGATCCAGCTGAGCCCAGTTTGATCCAGTTGAGCCCAGTTTGGCCCAGTTTGATCCAGCTGAGCCCAGTTCAGCCCAGTTAGGCCCAGTTTGATCCAGTTGAGCCCAGTTGAGCCCAGTTTGGCCCAGTTTGGCCCAGTTTGATCCAGTTGAGTCCAGTTCAGCCCAGTTCAGCCCAGTTTGGCCCAGTTTGATCCAGCTGAGTCCAGTTTGATCCAGTTCAGCCCAGTTCAGCCCAGTTCAGCCCAGTTTCGCCCAGTTTGATCCAGCTGAGCCCAGTTCAGCCCAGTTTGGCCCAGTTTGATCCAGTTCAGCCCAGTTGAGCCCAGTTTGGCCCAGTTTGATCCAGCTGAGCCCAGTTCAGCCCAGTTGAGCCCAGTTTGGCCCAGTTTGATCCAGTTGAGCCCAGTTTGGCCCAGTTTGATCCAGCTGAGCCCAGTTTGTCCCTCCACCCCCCGGCCCCGATTGGTTTCCCCTCAGCCCGGCAGGAGAAACCTTTTTCCGATCCAGGGAACCTCACCGAGAAAAAGCAAAATTCAACGGGAAAAACTAATAATCGACCCCAAAAAGCAGCAAAATTCGAGGTGATTTATTAAAATACGACTTTAATCTTTCCATCTGAATCGTTCCTGAGGCTCCGCTCCGGAGCGTCACTTCGCTTCGCTTCTTATCAAAACTAAAAAGCGGAGCCCGCTGCCCCTTTTTCCACTTTTTGTGACTGGAGAGCGGCAAAAATATTTATATTTTTATTGCTTTTTCCCCTTTTTTATTGGTTTTTTTTTTTTTTAAATCCCATTTTCCCTCCCCCGGGGCCTGGACGGGAGGAAAATCCGCTTCCGTGGGAGGAAAATCCCACCTCCGGGTTGGGTTTGATGGTCGTTTCCTCTCTTTTAAATAATAAAATTAATTTAAAACATTAAAAACACGATAAAAACAACGTCCTTCCTCCTGGCTTCCTCCTCGTTTCCTCCTCGTTTCCTCCTCGTTTCCTCCTAGTTTTTTGGAGGCATCAGTTGTCGGGATGGATCCATAGACCAGATCCAGGGATCAGGATCTCCTTGGAAGAGAATCTTGATGGGATGGGGAAGCTTCGTTTTGAGCTAATTAGCCTTAATTAGCAGAGTAAGGGAGTCACCAGCTGCTCCAGGTCTCGGATCCAGGTAGGAAGGGATTGGAATCGCCTTGGAAGAGCATCTTGATGGGATGGGGAAGCTTCGTTTTGAGCTAATTAGCCTTAATTAGCAGAGTAACGGAGTCACCAGCTGCTCCAGGTCTCGGATCCAGGTAGGAAGGGATTGGAATCTCCTTGGAAGGGCATCTTGATGGGATGGGGAAGCTTCGTTTTGAGCTAATTAGCCTTAATTAGCATGGTTAGGGAGTCACACGGCTGCTCCAGGTCTCGGATCCAGGGAGGAAGGGATTGGAATCTCCTTGGAAGGGCACCTTGATGGGATTGGGAAGCTTCGTTGTGAGTTAATTAGCCTTAATTAGCAGAGTAACGGAGTCACCAGCTGCTCCAGGTCTCGGATCCAGGTAGGAAGGGATTGGAATCTCCTTGGAAGAGCACCTTGATGGGATTGGGAAGCTTCGTTTTGAGCTAATTAGCCTTAATTAGCAGAGTAACGGAGTCACCAGCTGCTCCAGGTCTCGGATCCAGGGAGGAAGGGATTGGAATCTCCTTGGAAGAGCATCTTGATGGGATGGGGAAGCTTCGTTTTGAGCTAATTAGCCTTAATTAGCAGAGTAAGGGAGTCACCAGCTGCTCCAGGTCTCGGATCCAGGTACGAAGGGATTGGAATCTCCTTGGAAGAGCATCTTGATGGGATGGGGAAGCTTCGTTTTGAGCTAATTAGCCTTAATTAGCAGAGTAAGGGAGTCACCAGCTGTTCCAGGTCTCGGATCCAGGTAGGAAGGGATTGGAATCCCCTTAGAAGAGCATGTTGATGGGATGGGGAAGCTTCGTTTTGAGCTAATTAGCCTTAATTAGCAGAGTAAGGGAGTCACCAGCTGTTCCAGGTCTCGGATCCAGGGAGGAAGGGATTGGAATCTCCTTGGAAGAGCACCTTGATGGGATGGGGAAGCTTCATTTTGAGTTAATTAGCCTTAATTAGCAGAGTAAGGGAGTCACCAGCTGCTCCAGGTCTCGGATCCAGGTAGGAAGGGATTGGAATCGCCTTGGAAGAGCATCTTGATGGGATGGGGAAGCTTCGTTTTGAGCTAATTAGCCTTAATTAGCAGAGTAACGGAGTCACCAGCTGCTCCAGGTCTCGGATCCAGGGAGGAAGGGATTGGAATCTCCTTGGAAGGGCACCTTGATGGGATGGAGAAGCTTCGTTTTGAGCTAATTAGCCTTAATTAGCAGAGTAAGGGAGTCACCAGCTGCTCCAGGTCTCGGATCCAGGGAGGAAGGGATTGGAATCTCCTTGGAAGAGCATCTTGATGGGATGGAGAAGCTTCGTTTTGAGCTAATTAGCCTTAATTAGCAGAGTAAGGGAGTCACCAGCTGCTCCAGGTCTCGGATCCAGGGAGGAAGGGATTGGAATCTCCTTGGAAGAGCATCTTGATGGGATGGGGAAGCTTCGTTTTGAGCTAATTAGCCTTAATTAGCAGAGTAAGGGAGTCACCAGCTGCTCCAGGTCTCGGATCCAGGGAGGAAGGGATTGGAATCTCCTTGGAAGAGCATCTTGATGGGATGGAGAAGCTTCATTTTGAGCTAATTAGCCTTAATTAGCATGGTTAGGGAGTCACACGGCTGCTCCAGGTCTCGGATCCAGGGAGGAAGGGATTGGAATCTCCTTGGAAGGGCACCTTGATGGGATTGGGAAGCTTCGTTTTGAGCTAATTAGCCTTAATTAGCAGAGTAAGGGAGTCACATGGCTGCTCCAGGTCTCGGATCCAGGTAGGAAGGGATTGGAATCTCCTTGGAAGGGCACCTTGATGGGATGGGGAAGCTTCGTTTTGAGCTAATTAGCCTTAATTAGCAGAGTAAGGGAGTCAGGTGCTGCAAATCCATGTGGGAAGAGGGATACAAGAGGTTCCTTGGAGCATCAAGAGGTTCCTCGGAGCACCAAGTTCCTTGGAGCAACAAAGGGTTTCTTGGAGCAACAAGAGGTTTCTTGGAGCAACGAAGGGTTTCTCGGAGCAACAAGAGTTTCCTTGGAGCAACGAAGGGTTTCTTGGAGCAACAAAGGGTTTCTTGGAGCAACGAAGCGTTTCCTTGGAGCAACAAGAGTTTCCTTGGAGCAACAAGAGTTTCCTTGGAGCAACAAAGGATTTCTTGGAGCAACAAGAGGTTTCTTGGAGCAATGAAGGGTTTCCTTGGAGAATCAAGAGTTTCCTTGGAGCAACAAGAGTTTCCTTGGAGCAACAAAGGATTCCTTGGAGCAACAAAGGATTCCTTGGAGCAACAAGAGGTTCCTTGGAGTAATAAAGGGTTTCTTGGAGCAACAAGAGTTTCCTTGGAGCAACAAGAGGTTTCTTGGAGCATCAAGAGTTTCCTTGGAGCAACAAGAAGTTCCTTGGAGCACCAAGAGTTTCCTTGGAGTAATAAAGGGTTTCTTGGAGCATCAAGAGTTTCCTTGGAGCATCAAGAGTTTCCTTGGAGCAACAAAGGATTTCTTAGAGCATCAAGAGGTTTCTTGGAGCACCAAGAGGTTCCTCAGAGCAACAAGAGGTTCCTTAGAACTCCAAAGGGATCCTTGGAGCTCCAAGGGTTTCCTTGGAGTGGTGGGAGCATGGAAACCGGCGCTGGGATCGGGAAGGAGACACGGAGGTGGATCTGGTACCGCTTTTCCTCACTGCCCCTCTGTGTAGGTTGGATCAAAGTCTTGATGCCTCTCCAGATCCTGGTCCCCGTGGAAGCTCGTTGAGCTCGGAACGTGCAGATGGGGTTGGAAGGAGGAGGAAGAGGAGGAGGTGGGATCCTGCGGCTTCTCCGCTCCGAAGCCGTGGAGGGGGATGCGAGGAGGTGGGGATGGAAGGTGACGCTACCCGAGGAAGCAGACGGGGCCAACCTCGAAGCCGAAGCGCTGGCCGGGCTCTCCGAAGTCGGAGACGAGGACGTCCAGCAGCGGGAGCTGCTCCAGGCGGGGGGTGTTCACCTCCAGCACCGTCCGGCCCGAGCCGTGTCGCGCCTGCGGAGCGGGAGACACGGTTACCCGGAGCCGCCGCTGGATCTTCAGCAGGAAAGGGTCCTCCCAGTTCTCCCAGTTCTCCCAGTTCTCCCACCTCTCAACCCAGGGCTTCCTCCTGCCTCGTGACTTTGTGCTGTCACCCATCCCTCTTTCTCCAGCTTTCTCCAGCTCCATGGATCCTGCTTCCTCTTCCATCCCTTTCTTCATGGATCTTTCTTTCATTTCCATCCCTCTCCCCATGGATCTTTCTTCCACTTCCATCACTCTCCCAATGGATCCTGATTCCCTGTCCACCCCCATCCTTCTCACTATGGATCCTGGTGTCACTTCCATCCCTTTCTCCATGGATCCTGGTGCCACATCCATCCCTTTCTCCATGGATCCTGCTACCACTTCCACCCCTTCCTCCATGGACCCTGCTTCCTCTTCCACCCCTTTCTCCGTGGATCTTTCTTCCTCTTCCACCCCTCCCTCCATGGATCCTGCTTCCTCTTCCATCCCTTTCTCCATGGATCCTTCTTCCTCTTCCACTCCTCCCCCCATGGATCCTGCTTCCGCTTCCATCCCTTTCCCCATGGACCTTGCTTCCACTCCCATCCTTCTTACTATGGATCCAGCTTCCACTTCAATCCCTCTCCCCCTGGATCCTGCTTCCCTGTCCAACTCTCCTTCCATGGACCTTGTTTCCACTTCCAACCCTCTCCCTTCACAGAATCCCAGAATCACCAGGTTGGAAAAGACCCATCGGATCATCGAGTCCAACCGTCCCCATCAATCACTAACCCACGTCCCTCAGCGCCTCGGCCACCCGTCCCTTAAACCCTCCAGGGAAGGGGACTCAACCCCCTCACTCTTCCAGCACCCAACAACCCTTTCCATGAAGAATTTTTCCTGATGTCCATCCTGAGCCTCCCCTGGCAGAGCTTGAGGCCATTCCCTCTCGTCCTGTCCCCTGTCCCTTGGGAGAAGAGCCCAGCTCCCTCCTCTCCACAACCTCCTCTCAGGGAGTTGGAGAGAGCAATGAGGTCTCCCCTCAGCCTCCTCTTCTCCAGGCTGAACCCCCCCAGCTCTCTCAGACTCTCCTCTTCTTCTCCAGCCCCCTCCCCAGCTTCGTTGCTCTTCTCTGCACTCGCTCCAGACCCTCAACATCCTTCTTGGGGCGAGGGGCCCAGAAGTGACCCCAGGATTCGAGGTTGGGTCTCCCCAGAGGGAGAAGAACCTCCCTGGCCCTGCTGGCCACGCCGTGGCTGTTCCAAGCCAAGATGCCCTTGTCCTTCTTGGCCACCTGGGCCCCTGCTGGCTCGTGTTCAACCAACACCCCCAGGTCCTTCTCCTCCAGGCAGTTTCCAGCCAGACTTCTCCTAGTCTGGAGCTGCTCAGGGTTGTTGTGCCCCACGTGCAGGATCCGGCATTTGGCCTCGTTAAACCTCATCCCGTTGGTCTCAGCTCATGGATCCAGCCTGTTCAGATCCCTTCGGAGCCTCCCGACCCTCCAGCAGATCCAGCTTCCACCCAGCTTGGTGTCATCTGCAAACTTGCTAAGGGAGCGCTCGATGCCTTCATCCAGGTCATGGATAAAGACACTGAATGAGGATGGAGCCATCATTGAGCCCTGGGGACACCACTTGGAACTGGCCTCCAGCTGGAGTTAACTCCATCTCCCACCTCTCTCTGGGCCCTCCAGCCAACCAGTTTTCCACCCCGGAGAGCGATGCCTTGTCCCGGCCGAGGTGACAGTTTCCTAACCAGAATTCCGTGAGAAACCACGTCAAAGCCTTTACTGAATTCCAAGAGGCTCCATCCACGACCTTTCCCTCATCCAGCAGGCGAGTCACCTTGTCATGGAAGGCAACCGGGTCACTTTGACCTTTCACGAGGAGCCCTTCCCTCTCCACTCACCGCGCAGCCGTCGGTCACGGCTCGGACGTAGGGGCTGGAGTCGTAGCTGAGCTCCTCGTCGTTGGCTGCCAGGAGGCGCAGGGCGTGCCGATGGTCTCCGGAGCCGGCGCTGAGCCAGCCCACGGAGCCCTGGCAGCGGTAGGTGAAGTTCTGCCGAGCGGAGATGCTGAGGAGCCGCAGGAAGGTCAACTGCACCACGCCGAGGGCTTGGCCCTCTGAGTCCATGTAGGAAAACTACGGGAGAGGAATCAGAGAATCCCAGAATCACCAGGTTGGAAGAGACCCACCGGATCATGGAGTCCAACCGTCCCCATCAATCACTAACCCACGTCCTTCAGCGCCTCGTCCACCCGTCCCTTAAACTCCTCCAGGGAAAAGGACTCAACCCCCTCCCTCTTCCAGCACCCAACGACCCTTTCCATGAAGAATTTTTCCTGATGTCCATCCTGACCCTCCCCTGGTGGAGCTTGAGGCCATTCCCTCTCGTCCTGTCCCCTGTCCCTTGGGAGAAGAGCCCAGCTCCCTCCTCTCCACAACCTCCTCTCAGGGAGTTGGAGAGAGCAACGAGGTCTCCCCTCAGCCTCCTCTTCTCCAGGCTGAACCCCCCCAGGTCCCTCAGCTGCTCCTCTTCTTCTCCAGCCCCCTCCCCAGCTCCGTTGCTCTTCTCTGGACTCATCAGAAGATGAGTCAACGTTGGCCAACGGCACAAGATGCACCATAAGTGGAAATGGAAGAGGACTGGGAGCTCCTGGAGGGAGCAGGGAGCCGGGGAACATGCCAGGAGCTCATGTGGGACGTGTTCCCAGCCCAGATCCATGCTGGGAGAGGAGGTTAAAGTCCTTCAGACACCACCCAGCGCCCTCACCCTGCTGCCCGTCCGGAACTGGCTGAACCATCGTCGTGGTTTCTCCTTCTCCCACGCCGACATCTTCACCTGGAAGAGGAGAGGTCACCGTGAGCGAGGCCAGCGCAGGCCACGCCGCTCTCCTCTCATGGCCAACCCCATCCCTCTGCTTCCCGAGGTGGCTCCAGGACCCTCATTGCCGAGCTGCTCCCTCTTCGGTCATGGAATCGTTGAGGTTGGAGAAGATCTCAAGGATCACTGAGTCCAATGGATCCAGCCTGTCCTCATCCCTCTCTAGATCCTTCTTGCCCTCCATCCATGGATCCTGATCCCTCTCTAGATCCTCCCTGCCCTGTATCCACGGGTACCAATCCCTCTCTAGATCCTCCCTGCCCTCCATCCATGGATCCTGATCCCTCTCTAGATCCTCCTTGCCCTCCATCCATGGATCCTCATCCCTCTCCAGATCCTCCCTGCCCTCCATCCACGGATCCTGATCCCTCTCTAGATCCTCCCTGCCCTCCATCCATGGATCCTCATCCCTCTCCAGATCCTCCCTGCCCACCATCCATGGATCCTCATCCCTCTCCAGATCCTCCCTGCCCTCCATCCATGGATCCTGATCCCTCTCCAGATCCTCCCTGCCCTCCATCCGTGGATCCTCATCCCTCTCCAGATCCTCCCTGCCCTCCATCCATGGATCCTGATCCCTCTCTAGATCCCCCCTGCCCTCCATCCATGGATCCTGATCCCTCTCTAGATCCTCCCTGCCCTCCATCCATGGATCCTCATCCCTCTCTAGATCCCCCCTGCCCTCCATCCATGGATCCTCATCCCTCTCTAGATCCCCCCTGCCCTCCATCCGTGGATCCTCATCCCTCTCTAGATCCTCCCTGCCCTCCATCCATGGATCCTGATCCCTCTCTAGATCCTCCTTGCCCTCCATCCATGGATCCTCATCCCTCTCCAGATCCTCCCTGCCCTCCATCCGTGGATCCTGATCCCTCTCCAGATCCTCCCTGCCCACCATCCATGGATCCTGATCCCTCTCCAGATCCTCCCTGCCCTCCATCCATGGATCCTGATCCCTCTCTAGATTCTCCCTGCCCTCCATCCGTGGATCCTGATCCCTCTCTAGATCCCCCCTGCCCTCCATCCGTGGATCCTGATCCCTCTCCAGATCCTCCCTGCCCTCCATCCATGGATCCTGATCCCTCTCTAGATCCTCCCTGCCCTCCATCCATGGATCCTGATCCCTCTCTAGATCCTCCCTGCCCTCCATCCGTGGATCCTGATCCCTCTCTAGATCCTCCCTGCCCTCCATCCATGGATCCTGATCCCTCTCTAGATCCTCCCTGCCCTCCATCCATGGATCCTCATCCCTCTCCAGATCCTCCCTGCCCTCCATCCATGGATCCTCATCCCTCTCTAGATCCTCCCTGCCCTCCATCCATGGATCCTGATCCCTCTCTAGATCCTCCCTGCCCTCCATCCATGGATCCTGATCCCTCTCTAGATCCCCCCTGCCCTCCATCCGTGGATCCTGATCCCTCTCTAGATCCTCCCTGCCCTCCATCCATGGATCCTGATCCCTCTCTAGATTCTCCCTGCCCTCCATCCGTGGATCCTGATCCCTCTCTAGATCCTCCCTGCCCTCCATCCATGGATCCAGCCTGTCCTCATCCCTCTGCAGACCCTTCCTTTTCCAGCAGATCCACATTCCCACCCAACTCACCTCCTGGATGTCCTTGTTGGGGAACACGCAGGTCTCTCCTCCAGCCGTGAAGTTGCAGAAGACCCGGAAAGCATCTCGTGCGCATCCCTGGTTGGGGTCGATCCAATAATCTCCTGCACGGGGAGCAGAGGGATCAGCGCCCGGAGCAGGATTTGACCTTCTCCTCCTCCTCCTTTCCCAGCTCCGGCACCGCTCACCGTCCGGCAGCTCCGGGCGGCTGAGCTGGAGGTCCTGGCAGGTCCGAGCAGGGTTATCCCTCGTTCCCATGGGTCTCCGCAAGCCTTCGATCTCCTGCTTGAGGGAGCTGAGGGAGCCGAAGATCTCCTCGACGCCATCGGCAGCCGCTCGCTCTCCGAACTCGCCCTCCTCGTCCTCCACCAGCCGGCTGGCGTCGATGGAACGCTTGCTTTTCTTGGGAAGCTGGATCGGCAGCGGCTGGATCACCTCACCGGGGGGACCCTGGGAAGGAACGGCACCGTCAGCCTTGGAGACCTCTCCCCACATCCATTCCGGGATGTTCTTCACCCTCCGGAGAGGCTATTCCTGCATCCCACGTCCCTTCCCTGCTCCACGCTCAGCCCTGGAGATGGGAGATCTCCCTCTCCATCCATTCCTGGATGTTCTTCACCCTCTGGAGGGGCTGTTCCTGCATCCCACATCCCTTCCCTGCTCCATGCTCAGCCCTGGAGATGGGAGATCTCCCTCTCCATCCATTCCTGGATATTTTTCCCCCTCCGGAATGGCTGTTCCTGCATCCCACATCCCTTCCCTGCTCCATGCTCAGCCCTGGAGATGGGAGATCTCCCTCTCCATCCATTCCTGGATATTTTTCCCCCTCCGGAATGGCTGTTCCTGCATCCCACATCCCTTCCCTGCTCCACGCTCAGCCCTGGAGATGGGAGATCTCCCTCTCCATCCATTCCTGGATGTTCTTCACCCTCCGGAGGGGCTGTTCCTGCATCCCACATCCCTTCCCTGCTCCACGCTCAGCCCTGGAGATGGGAGATCTCCCTCTCCATCCATTCCTGGATGTTCTTCACCCTCCGGAGGGGCTGTTCCTGCATCCCACGTCCCTTCCCTGCTCCACGCTCAGCCCTGGAGATGGGAGATCTCCCTCTCCATCCATTCCTGGATGTTCTTCACCCTCCGGAGGGGCTGTTCCTGCATCCCACGTCCCTTCCCTGCTCCACGCTCAGCCCTGGAGATGGGAGATCTCCCTCTCCATCCATTCCTGGATGTTCTTCACCCTCCGGAGGGGCTATTCCTGCATCCCACATCCCTTCCCTGCTCCACGCTCAGCCCTGGAGATGGGAGATCTCCCTCTCCATCCATTCCTGGATGTTCTTCACCCTCCGGAGGGGCTGTTCCTGCATCCCACATCCCTTCCCTGCTCCACGCTCAGCCCTGGAGATGGGAGATCTCCCTCTCCATCCTTTCCTGGATGTTCTTCACCCTCCGGAGGGGCTGTTCCTGCATCCCACATCCCTTCCCACTCTGGAGCCGCTCACCGGGTGTCCTGGAGGTCCCGGGGGTCCTCGTTCTCCTTTGGGTCCCGCTTGGCCCTAGAGGGAAAAGAAACTCATGGATGATGGTTTTGGGAAGGATCGGAGATGGTGTTGGGTTGAGAGATCCAGCTCCACGCTTACCATGGCTCCCTTGGCTCCTTTGGGACCAGCCGGGCCCTGCGGAGGAAAACCAGGAATGTCGTGAGTGGGAACAGATGGGAGGGAATTCAGGGAGGGAAATCGGGATCTCAGGAGCAAGGATGAGAGGTGGGAGAGAAGCAGGAGGACTCGGAGTCGGTGGGACACGAGGGGCACTCACGGGAAGTCCAGGGGGACCAGCGGGGCCGATGGGTCCGGTAGCACCAGGGATTCCCTGCGGGATGGGAGCGGAGCAGAAACTGGAGTGAGGAAATCCGGGAACAGCCCCATTCCCAACTCTGTGCTCCTAGAGACTCCCAGGTTTTCCCCTACTCCCTGTTTTTAGGGTCTCCGCCTGCATGGATCCCCCAGAATTCCATCCTCTTCTCTCCTTTTAGGGTTCCCACCTCCATGGATCCACCAAACCCCAACCTCTTCCCTGTTTTTAGGGGTCCCCAACTGCACGGATCCTCCCAAATCCCAACCTCTTCCCTGGTTTTAGAGTCCCCACCTGCATGGATCCCCCCAAATCCCATCCTCTTCCCTCCTTCTGGAGATCCCACATCACGGATTCCACTGAATCCCACCCCCTTCCCTCCTTCTGTGATCTCCAACTGCACGAAACCTTCCAAATCCCATCTTCTTCCCTATTTTTAGGATCCCCACTTGCATGGATCCCCCCAGATCCCACCTTATTCCCTCCTTCTAGGGTTCCCACATCACAGATTCCCCTCAATCCCACCCTCTTCCCTTATTTTTAGGATTCCCACCTGCACGGATCCTCCCAAATCCCACCCTTTTCCCTGTTTTTACGTTCCCCACCTTCACGGATCCCCTTGAATCCCACCCCCTTCCCTATTTTTAGGGTCCTCACCTGCACGGACCCTCCCAAATCCCATCTTCTTCCCTGTTTTTAGGGTCCCCACGTGCATGGATCCTCCCAAATCCCATCTCCTTCCCTCCTATTTGAATCTCCGCCTGCATCGATCTTCCCAAATCCCACCCTTTTCCCTGTTTTTAGGGTCCCCACCTGCACGGATACTCCCAAATCCCATCTCCTTCCCTCCTATTTGTATCTCCGCCTGCATCGATCTTCCCAAATCCCACCCTTTTCCCTGTTTTTAGGGTCCCCACCTTCACAGATCCCCTCGAAATGCCAATCCCTTCCCTGGTTTTAGGGTTCCCACATCACAGATTCCACTGAATCCCATGCCCTTCCCTCCTTTTAGGATCTCCACCTGCACGGATCCTCCCAAATCCCACCCTTTTCCCTGTTTTTAGCTTCCCCACCTTCACGGATCCCCTTGAATCCCACCCCCTTCCCTGGTTTTAGGGTCCCCATCTGCACAGATCCTCCCAAATCCCACCCTTTTCCCTGTTCTTAGGGTCCCCACCTGCACGGATACTCCCAAATCCCATCTCCTTCCCTCCTATTTGTATCTCCGCCTGCATCGATCTTCCCAAATCCCACCCTTTTCCCTCTTTTTAGGGTCCCCACCTGCACGGATCCCCCCAAATCCCACCCCCTTCCCTCCTTCTAGGGTTCCCACATCATGGATTCCCCCAAATCCCACACTCTTCCCTGGTTTTAGGGTCTCCACCTGCACGGATCCCCCAGAATCCCACCCTCTTCCCTGATTTTAGGGTCCCCACCTTCACGGATCCCCTCGAAATCCCAACCTCTTCCCTGGTTTTAGGATCTCCAACTGCATGGATCTTCCCAAATCCCATCTCCTTCCCTCCTATTTGAATCTCCGCCTGCATCGATCTTCCCAAATCCCACCCTTTTCCCTGTTTTTAGGGTCCCCACCTTCACGGATCCCCTTGAATCCCACCCCCTTCCCTGGTTTTAGGGTCCCCACCTGCACGGATCCTCCCAAATCCCATCTCCTTCCCTCCTATTTGTATCTCTGCCTGCATGGATCTTCCCAAATCCCACCCTTTTCCCAGTTTTTAGGGTTCCCACCTGCACGGATCCCCCCAAATCCCACCCCCTTCCCTCCTTCTAGGGTTCCCACATCATGGATTCCCCCAAATCCCAACCTCTTCCCTGGTTTTAGGGTCTCCACCTTCACGGATCCCCTTGAATCCCACCCCCTTCCCTGTTTTTAGGGTCCCCACCTGCATGGATCCTCCCAAATCCCACCCTTTTCCCTGTTTTTAGGGTCCCCACCTGCACGGATCCTCCCAAATCCCAACCTCTTCCCTGGTTTTAGGGTCTCCACCTGCATGGATCCTCCCAAATCCCAACCTCTTCCCTGGTTTTAGGGTCTCTACCTGCATGGATCCTCCCAAATCCCACACTCTTCCCTGGTTTTAGGGTCTCCACCTGCACGGATCCCCCAGAATCCCACCCTCTTCCCTGGTTTAGGGTCCCCACCTTCACGGATCCCCTCGAAATCCCAACCTCTTCCCTGGTTTTAGGATCTCCACCTGCATGGATCCTCCCAAATCCCAACCTCTTCCCTGGTTTTAGGGTCCCCAAGTGCATGGATCCTCCCAAATCCCAACCTCTTCCCTGGTTTTAGGGTCTCCACCTGCATGGATCCTCCCAAATCCCACACTCTTCCCTGGTTTTAGGGTCTCCACCTGCACGGATCCCCCAGAATCCCACCCTCTTCCCTGGTTTTAGGGTCCCCACCTTCACGGATCCCCTCGAAATCCCAACCTCTTCCCTGGTTTTAGGATCTCCACCTGCATGGATCCTCCCAAATCCCAACCTCTTCCCTGGTTTTAGGGTCCCCAAGTGCATGGATCCTCCCAAATCCCATCTCCTTCCCTCCTATTTGAATCTCCGCCTGCATCGATCTTCCCAAATCCCACCCTTTTCCCTGTTTTTAGGGTCCCCACCTTCACGGATCCCCTTGAATCCCACCCCCTTCCCTGTTTTTAGGGTCCCCACCTGCACGGATCCTCCCAAATCCCATCTCCTTCCCTCCTATTTGTATCTCTGCCTGCATGGATCTTCCCAAATCCCACCCTTTTCCCAGTTTTTAGGGTTCCCACCTGCACAGATCCCCCCAAATCCCACCCCCTTCCCTCCTTCTAGGGTTCCAACATCATGGATTCCCCCAAATCCCACACTCTTCCCTGGTTTTAGGGTCTCCACCTGCACGGATCCCCTTGAATCCCACCCTCTTCCCTGTTTTTAGGGTCCCCACCTGCACGGATACTCCCAAATCCCAACATCTTCCCTGTTTTTAGGGTCCCCACCTGCATGGATCCTCCCAAATCCCATCTTCTTCCCTGGTTTTAGGGTCCCCACCTTCACGGATCCCCTCGAAATGCCAAACCCTTCCCTGGTTTTAGGGTTCCCACATCACAGATTCCACTGAATCCCATGCCCTTCCCTCCTTTTAGGATCTCCACCTGCACGGATCCTCCCAAATCCCACCCTTTTCCCTGCTTTTAGGTTCCCCACCTTCACGGATCCCCTTGAATCCCACCCCCTTCCCTGGTTTTAGGGTCCCCATCTGCACAGATCCTCCCAAATCCCACCCTTTTCCCTGTTTTTAGGGTCCCCACCTGCATGGATCCTCCCAAATCCCAACCTCTTCCCTGGTTTTAGGGTCCCCAACTGCATGGATCCTCCCAAATCCCAACCTCTTCCCTGGTTTTAGGGTCCCCAACTGCATGGATCCTCCCAAATCCCAACCTCTTCCTTGGTTTTAGGGTCCCCACCTGCATGGATCCTCCCAAATCCCATCTCCTTCCCTCCTATTTGTATCTCCGCCTGCATCGATCTTCCCAAATCCCACCCTTTTCCCTGTTTTTAGGGTCCCCACCTTCACGGATCCCCTTGAATCCCACCCCCTTCCCTGTTTTTAGGGTCCCCAACTGCACGGATCCTCCCAAATCCCACCCTTTTCCCTGTTTTTAGGGTCCCCACCTGCACGGATCCTCCCAAATCCCACCCTTTTCCCTGTTTTTAGGGTCCCCACCTGCACGGATACTCCCAAATCCCATCTCCTTCCCTCCTATTTGTATCTCCGCCTGCATCGATCTTCCCAAATCCCACCCTTTTCCCTGTTCTTAGGGTCCCCACCTGCACGGATCCCCCCAAGCTCCACCCTCTTCCCTCCTTCTTGGGTTCTCACATCATGGATTCCCCCAAATCCCACCCTCTTCCCTGGTTTTAGGGTCCCCACCTGCACGGATCCCCCAGAATCCCACCCTCTTCCCTGGTTTTAGGGTCCCCACCTTCACGGATCCCCTCGAAATGCCAATCTCTTCCCTGATTTTAGGATCTCCACCTGCATGGATCCTCCCAAATCCCACCCCCTTCCCTGGTTTTAGGGTCTCCACCTGCATGGATCCTCCCAAATCCCAACCTCTTCCCTGGTTTTAGGGTCTCCACCTGCATGGATCCTCCCAAATCCCAATCTCTTCCCTGGTTTTAGGATCTCCACCTGCATGGATCCTCCCAAATCCCAACCTCTTCCCTGGTTTTAGGGTCTCCACCTGCATGGATCCTCCCAAATCCCATCTTCTTCCCTGGTTTTAGGGTCTCCACCTGCATGGATCCTCCCAAATCCCAACCTCTTCCCTGGTTTTAGGGTCTCCACCTGCATGGATCCTCCCAAATCCCACCCTTTTCCCTGTTTTTAGGATCTCCACTTGCATGGATCCTCCCAAATCCCAACCTCTTCCCTGGTTTTAGGGTCTCCACCTGCATGGATCCTCCCAAATCCCAACCTCTTCCCTGGTTTTAGGGTCTCCACCTGCATGGATCCTCCCAAATCCCACCCTTTTCCCTGTATTTAGGGTCCCCACCTGCATGGATCCTCCCAAATCCCACCCTTTTCCCTGTTTTTAGGATCTCCACCTGCATGAATCCTCCCAAATCCCAGCTCTTCCCTGGTTTTAGGGTCTCCACCTGCATGGATCCTCCCAAATCCCAACCTCTTCCTTGGTTTTAGGGTCTCCACCTGCATGGATCCTCCCAAATCCCACCCTTTTCCCTGTTTTTAGGATCTCCACCTGCATGGATCCCCCCAAATCCCAACCTCTTCCCTGGTTTTAGGATCTCCACCTGCATGGATCCTCCCAAATCCCAACCTCTTCCCTGGTTTTAGGATCTCCACCTGCATGGATCCTCCCAAATCCCACCCTTTTCCCTGGTTTTAGGATCTCCACCTGCATGGATCCTCCCAAATCCCAACCTCTTCCCTGGTTTTAGGGTCTCCACCTGCATGGATCCTCCCAAATCCCAACCTCTTCCCTGTTTTTAGGGTCTCCACCTGCATGGATCCTCCCAAATCCCACCCTTTTCCCTGGTTTTAGGATCTCCACCTGCATGGATCCTCCCAAATCCCAGCTCTTCCCTGGTTTTAGGATCTCCACCTGCATGGATCCTCCCAAATCCCAACCTCTTCCCTGGTTTTAGGGTCTCCACCTGCATGGATCTTCCCAAATCCCAACCTCTTCCCTGGTTTTAGGATCTCCACCTGCATGGATCCTCCCAAATCCCAACCTCTTCCCTGGTTTTAGGATCTCCACCTGCATGGATCCTCCCAAATCCCAACCTCTTCCCTGGTTTTAGGATCTCCACCTGCATGGATCCTCCCAAATCCCAACCTCTTCCCTGGTTTTAGGATCTCCACCTGCATGGATCCTCCCAAATCCCATCTTCTTCCCTGGTTTTAGGATCTCCACCTGCATGGATCCTCCCAAATCCCAACCTCTTCCCTGGTTTTAGGGTCTCCACCTGCATGGATCTTCCCAAATCCCAACCTCTTCCCTGGTTTTAGGGTCTCCACCTGCATGGATCCTCCCAAATCCCAACCTCTTCCCTGGTTTTAGGGTCTCCACCTGCATGGATCCTCCCAAATCCCAACCTCTTCCCTGGTTTTAGGGTCTCCACCTGCATGGATCTTCCCAAATCCCAACCTCTTCCCTGGTTTTAGGATCTCCACCTGCATGGATCCTCCCAAATCCCAACCTCTTCCCTGGTTTTAGGATCTCCACCTGCATGGATCCTCCCAAATCCCAACCTCTTCCCTGGTTTTAGGATCTCCACCTGCATGGATCCTCCCAAATCCCACCCTTTTCCCTGGTTTTAGGATCTCCACCTGCATGGATCCTCCCAAATCCCGACCTCTTCCCTGGTTTTAGGGTCTCCACCTGCATGGATCTTCCCAAATCCCAACCTCTTCCCTGGTTTTAGGATCTCCACCTGCATGGATCCTCCCAAATCCCAACCTCTTCCCTGGTTTTAGGGTCTCCACCTGCATGGATCCTCCCAAATCCCAACCTCTTCCCTGGTTTTAGGATCTCCACCTGCATGGATCCTCCCAAATCCCAACCTCTTCCCTGGTTTTAGGGTCTCCACCTGCATGGATCCTCCCAAATCCCAACCTCTTCCCTGGTTTTAGGGTCTCCACCTGCATGGATCCTCCCAAATCCCAACCTCTTCCCTGGTTTTAGGATCTCCACCTGCATGGATCCTCCCAAATCCCACCCTTTTCCCTGGTTTTAGGATCTCCACCTGCATGGATCCTCCCAAATCCCAACCTCTTCCCTGGTTTTAGGGTCTCCACCTGCATGGATCCTCCCAAATCCCAACCTCTTCCCTGGTTTTAGGGTCTCCACCTGCACGGATCCTCCCAAATCCCACCCTTTTCCCTGTTTTTAGGGTCCCCACTTGCATGGATCCTCCCAAATCCCATCTCCTTCCCTCCTATTTGAATCTCCGCCTGCATCGATCTTCCCAAATCCCACCCTTTTCCCTGTTTTTAGAGTCCCCACCTGCACGGATCCCCCCGAGTCCCATTCTTTCCCCCCCTTAGTCTCCCACATTCCCAAGTTTCCGCACTCACGGTTTCTCCCTTCTGCCCCGTGGAGCCCTGGGGGCCGGGAAGCCCTCGCTCTCCCTTCTCCCCCTGCTCTCCGGTCGGTCCGATCAGTCCGATGAGACCAGGATGGCCCTGGGAGACACAACCGGATCTCAGCCGCGTGCTGGGATCCCGGAGGATCCATAGGAATGAGCCCCCCCTTGGATTCGGGATGGGGGAGCCTCACCTTCTCTCCTTTGGCACCGGTGTCGCCTTTGAGGCCGGGAAGACCCGGAGGACCCTACGGAAGGACACGGAAAAGTGGGATGGAGGGAGGAGAAAGCGGGAGACCCGGAGCGAGGGAGAGGAGGGCAAGCTCACCACTGGTCCTGGTGGCCCAGCCTGGCCCGTGGTGCCGGGTTTGCCTTGTTCTCCCTACGAGAGGACACGGAGAGTCCGGAATCGGTGCCGGGCGGCTCCGTATGGACCAACAGGGGTGGGGATGGATCCCAGTCGGACCCTCGACCCCCTCCATCCCGCGCCAGGAGACCCCTCCCACGCTTTCATCCCAATCAGGATCCCAATATCCCGTCACCGACGTCAGCACCCACCACGGAGCCGGGAAGACCTCGGAGACCATCAGGACCCGGTTTCCCAGGAAGACCTTGAGGTCCCACGGGACCCGTCTTGCCGGGAGCTCCCACAGCGCCCGATTCTCCCTGTGGAAACAGCGGAACGGGGTGAGATCCGTCCCATCCGTCGGCACATGGAGCTTGGAATCATCTCCCCGCGGAGAATGGAGGAGTCACCGAGCCGCTCACCTTCGCTCCCTTCTCGCCTTGACGTCCCTCAGGACCCGGAGAACCGGCCGGACCCTGCGGAAGAGGAACGGGGAGGTGAGGGATATCCAGGTGGGAAGTAAGGGAGATGTCCCAGCTCCAGCCGGGCTCATCCAGCCCTCACCCTCTTCCCAAGGGGACCAGGAGGACCGTTCTCGCCTGTTGGACCCGGAGAACCCTACGGGAGGAGAAGAGAACGGAGTCAGGAGAGCCTCATCCCAGGAATGGGATAGAGAAAACGGGAAGGAGGATCCCGTTCCACACGAGAAGCACCAGGAGGGATGGGAACATCCCAAGACCAGGGGGACCAGATCCCACTCCACCAACATTCCCGAAAGGGTGAGGTGGATCCAGATCCAAACCTCGCGGTGGGATCTGGTGGAGAAATCCCAACTCAGAAGGGAGGACGTTCCGGAATGGGACACTCACCGGCTCTCCGGGTTCACCATCCTCACCACGCTCTCCCTTGGCACCGTCCTGGCCCTGTTGGGAAGGGAAAACCTGGATCAGCAGGAGGACCCCGAATTCCAGACCCCTTCTCCAAGCTCCAGCAGGTGGGAGAAGCCCGGAAAGGCTGGGATGCGACACTCACCCTGGGGCCCATTTCACCCGGAGGGCCGGGATCGCCTGGAAAGCCAACGGGACCCTGGAAAAGAGAGTCGGTAGCCGGAGGTGATGCCAACAGGACCTCAAGCCATCCTGGCGTGAACGATCCCTGCTCCCTCCTCGTGTTCCCAGATCCCAGGGGACTCTAAATCCTCCTGGAGCGAGTCCTCCCCAGGTTCCCTGCATCCCAAGAGATCCCAAACCTTCCTGTTCTGAACCGTTTCTGTGTTCCCCAAATTCCAAACCTTCCTGGTGTGAACGCTCCCTGCTCCCTCTCCATGTTTTTCGCATCCCAAACCTTCCTGGAGCGAATCCTCCCTCTCCGTGTTCCCAAACCCCAAACCTTCCTGGAGCGAATCCTCCCTCTCCGTGTTCCCGAATCCCAAACCTTCCTGGTGTGAACGCTCCCTGCTCCCTCTCCATATTCCCTGAATCCCAAACTTTCCCAGTGTGAACGCTCCCTGCTCCCTCTCCCTGTTCCCCACATCCAAACCTTCCTAGAGCGAATCCTCCATCTCTGTGCTTCCCAAATCCCAAACCTTCCTGGTGTGAACGATCCCTGCTCTCTCCTCACTTTCCCAAATCCCACGGGACTCTAAATCCTCCCGGAGCAAGTTCTCCCCATGTTCCCTGTATCCCAAGAGATCCCAAACCTTCCTGGTGTGAACGCTCCCTGCTCCCTCTCCGTGTTCCTCGCATCCCAAACCTTCCTGGAGCGAATCCTCCCTCTCCATGTTCCTGAATCCCAAACCTTCCTGGAGTGAATCCTCCCTCTCCGTGTTCCTCGCATCCCAAACCTTCCTGGAGTGAATCCTCCCTCTCCGTGTTCCTCGCATCCCAAACCTTCCTGGAGCGAATCCTCCCTCTCCATGTTCCCGAATCCCAAACCTTCCTGGAGCGAATCCTCCCTCTCCATGTTCCCGAATCCCAAACAACCCTGGTGTGAACGCTCCCTGCTCCCTCTCCGTGTTCCCCACATCCCAAAATTTCCTGGAGCGAATCCTCCCTCTCCGTGTTCCCGAATCCCAAACCTTCCTGGAGCGAATCCTCCTTCTCCGTGTTCCCGAATCCCAAACAACCCTGGTGTGAACGCTCCCTGCTCCCTCTCCGTGTTCCCCACATCCCAAAATTTCCTGGAGCGAATCCTCCCTCTCCATGTTCCCGAATCCCAAACCACCCTGGTGTGAACGCTCCCTGCTCCCTCTCCATGTTCCCCACATCCCAAAATTTCCTGGAGCAAATCCTCCCTCTTCCTGTTCCTCACATCCCAAACCTTCCTAGAGTGAATCCTCCCTCTCCCTGTTCCCGAATCCCAAACCTTCCTGGAGTGAGTCCTCCCTTTCCATGTTCCCGAATCCCAAACCTTCCTGGAGTGAGTCCTCCCTTTCCATGTTCCCGAATCCCAAACCTTCCTGGAGTGAGTCCTCCCTTTCCATGTTCCCCAAATCCCAAACTTTCCCAGTGTGAACGCTCCCTGTTCCCCACATCCCAAAACTTCCTGGAGTGAGTCCTCCCTTTCCATGTTCCCCAAATCCCAAACCTTCCCGGTGTGGACGCTCCCTCTCCGTGCCCCCCACATCCCATGGGATTCACTCCACTCACGGGGTTCCCTTTGGGTCCATCGTCTCCGGGAGGTCCTTTCCCTCCGGGGGGTCCGGCTTCTCCAGCCGCTCCGGCTTCTCCCTTCTCCCCTCGCTCTCCTCGTGGTCCCTGCGGAGCGCGGTGGGATCAGTGTCGGAGCCGGGGGATGCGGATAAACAGGAGGCTCTGCCCACACTCACCTTCACTCCCGGCTCCCCTTGGATTCCCGGCGCTCCGGATTCACCGGGATCGCCCTGAAATGGGAGCAGAAAGAGGTCAAGTGGATCCAAGTGGACATGGAGCGAATCCCGATGATGGAGAGTGAATCCCAATGGATGAGGAGTCAATCACAATGGAAAAGGAGTGAATCCTGATGGATGCAGGGCGAATCCCGATGGATGGAGAGTGAATCCCAATGGATGGGGAGTGAATCCCAATGTCCGGGAGAGAATCCCAATGTCTGAGGGTGAATCCCAATGGATAGGGAGTGAATCCCAATGGATGGGAGTGAATCCCAATAAATGGGAGTGAATCCCAATGGATGGGGAGTGAATCCCAATGGATGGGAGTGAATCCCAATGTCCGGGAGAGAATCCCAATGTCTGAGGGTGAATCCCAATGGATGGGAGTGAATCCCAATGGATGGGAGTGAATCCCAATAAATGGGAGTGAATCCCAATGGATGGGGAGTGAATCCCAATGGATAGGGAGTGAATCCCAATGGATGGGAGTGAATCCCAATGTCCGGGAGAGAATCCCAATGTCTGAGGGTGAATCCCAATGGGTAGGGAGTGAATCCCAATGGATGGGAGTGAATCCCAATGGATGGGAGTGAATCCCAATGGATGGGGAGTGAATCCCAATGGATAGGGAGTGAATCCCAATGGATGGGGAGTGAATCCCAATGGATGGGAGTGAATCCCAATGGATGGGAGTGAATCCCAATAAATGGGAGTGAATCCCAATGGATGGGGAGTGAATCCCAATGGACAGGGAGTGAATCCCAATGGATGGGAGTGAATCCCAATGGACAGGGAGTGAATCCCAATGGATGGGGAGTGAATCCCAATGTCCGGGAGTGAATCCCAATGGATGGGGAGTGAATCCCAATGTCCGGGAGAGAATCCCAATGTCTGAGGGTGAATCCCAATGGGTAGGGAGTGAATCCCAATGGATGGGGAGTGAATCCCAATGGATGGGAGTGAATCCCAATGGATGGGAGTGAATCCAAATGGACGGGGAGTGAATCCCAATGTCTGGGAGTGAATCCCAATGTCTGGGAGTGAATCCCAATAAATGGGAGTGAACCCCAATGGATGGGGAGTGAATCCCAATGGATGGGAGTGAATCCCAATGGATGGGGAGTGAATCCCAATGGATGGGGAGTGAATCCCAATGGATGGGAGTGAATCCCAATGTCTGGGAGTGAATCCCAATAAATGGGAGTGAATCCCAATGGATGGGGAGTGAATCCCAATGGATGGGAGTGAATCCCAATGGATGGGGAGTGAATCCCAATGGATGGGGAGTGAATCCCAATGTCTGGGACTGAATCCCAATGTCTGGGAGTGAATCCCAATAAATGGGAGTGAATCCCAATGGATGGGGAGTGAATCCCAATGGATGGGGAGTGAATCCCAATGTCTGGGAGTGAATCCCAATAAATGGGAGTGAATCCCAATGGATGGGGAGTGAATCCCAATGGATGGGGAGTGAATCCCAATGGATGGGGAGTGAATCCCAATGGATGGGAGTGAATCCCAATGGATGGGGAGTGAATCCCAATGGATGGGAGTGAATCCCAATGTCCGGGAGTGAATCCCAATGGACGGGGAGTGAATCCCAATGGATGGGGAGTGAATCCCAATGGATGGGAGTGAATCCCAATGGACGGGGAGTGAATCCCAATGGATGGGGAGTGAATCCCAATGGATGGGGAGTGAATCCCAATGTCCGGGAGTGAATCCCAATGTGTGAGGAGTGAATCCCGATGGATGGGGAGCGAATCCCAGTGGATTGGGAGTGACTCCAAATGTGGGGAAAGCGAATCCCGATGGATTAGGAGCGAATCCCAGTGTGAGGGATTTTACCTTCTCTCCAGGAGGTCCCAGATTCCCAACACCTCCGGGGGGTCCTTGAGGTCCCTGTGGGATCAGAGGGGAATCCGGAGTCACTCCTCGTCCCGTAGAAATGGGATGAGGGAATCCGGAGTCACTCCTGGTCCCGTATAAATGGGATGAGGGAATCCGGAGTCACTCCTCGTCCCGTATAAATGGGATGAGGGAATCCGGAGTCACTCCTCATCCCGTATAAATGGGATGGGGGAATCCGGAGTCACTCCTCATCCCGTATAAATGGGATGAGGGAATCCGGAGTCACTCCTGGTCCCGTATAAATGGGATGAGGGAATCCGGAGTCACTCCTCGTCCCGTATAAATGGGATGAGGGAATCCGGAGTCACTCCTCGTCCCGTATAAATGGGATGGGGGAATCCGGAGTCACTCCTGGTCCCGTATAAATGGGATGAGGGAATCCGGAGTCACTCCTCGTCCCGTATAAATGGGATGAGGGAATCCGGAGTCACTCCTCGTCCCGTATAAATGGGATGAGGGAATCCGGAGTCACTCCTCGTCCCGTATAAATGGGATGAGGGAATCCGGAGTCACTCCTCGTCCCGTATAAATGGGATGAGGGAATCCGGAGTCACTCCTGGTCCCGTATAAATGGGATGAGGGAATCTGGAGTCACTCCTCGTCCCGTATAAATGGGATGAGGGAATCCGGAGTCACTCCTCATCCCGTATAAATGGGATGGGGGAATCCGGAGTCACTCCTGGTCCCGTATAAATGGGATGAGGGAATCCGGAGTCACTCCTGGTCCCGTATAAATGGGATGAGGGAATCCGGAGTCACTCCTGGTCCCGTATAAATGGGATGAGGGAATCCGGAGTCACTCCTGGTCCCGTATAAATGGGATGAGGGAATCCGGAGTCACTCCTGGTCCCGTATAAATGGGATGAGGGAATCCGGAGTCACTCCTCATCCCGTATAAATGGGATGAGGGAATCCGGAGTCACTCCTCGTCCCGTATAAATGGGATGAGGGAATCCGGAGTCACTCCTCGTCCCGTATAAATGGGATGAGGGAATCCGGAGTCACTCCTGGTCCCGTATAAATGGGATGAGGGAATCCGGAGTCACTCCTCATCCCGTATAAATGGGATGGGGGTGTTTGGGTCACTCACATCAGCTCCGGAGGCTCCGGCGGGTCCGCGGGGGCCGGGGGGGCCGGGGGGTCCCTGTGGGGAGGCAGAGGAGGGTGAGGCCGATGTGGGGCAGCTCCGGCCCCGCGCGCCGTGGGGCAGAATTGGGGGGCGGGGGGGGGGGGGGGGACACACTCACCATGGGGCCAACGTCACCCGTCTCGCCCTTCTCGCCCGCCGGGCCCGGCAAACCCTGCGGGGGGACACGGGGATGTGGGGCAGAAGGGGGATGTGGGGCGGCTGTGGGGCTGGGGGATGTGGGGCAGAAGGGGGATGTGGGGCAGAAGGGGGATGTGGGGCAGAAGGGGGATGTGGGGCAGAAGGGGGATGTGGGGCGGCTGTGGGGCAGGGGATGTGGGGCAGAAGGGGGGATGTGGGGCGGCTGTGGGGCTGGGGGATGTGGGGCAGAAGGGGGATGTGGGGCAGAAGGGGGATGTGGGGCAGAAGGGGGATGTGGGGCGGCTGTGGGGCTGGGGGATGTGGGGCAGAAGGGGGATGTGGGGCGGCTGTGGGGCTGGGGGATGTGGGGCAGAAGGGGGATGTGGTGCAGAAGGGGGGATGTGGGGCGGCTGTGGGGCAGGGGGATGTGGGGCAGAAGGGGGGATGTGGGGCGGCTGTGGGGCAGGGGATGTGGGGCAGAAGGGGGGGATGTGGGGCGGCTGTGGGGCAGGGGATGTGGGGCAGAAGGGGGGATGTGGGGCGGCTGTGGGGCTGGGGGATGTGGGGCAGAAGGGGGGCTATGGGGCAGGGTGGGGTGGCCGTGGGTCGCTATGGGGCAGGGTGGGGTGGCCGTGGGTCGCTATGGGGCAGGGTGGGGTGGCCGTGGGTCGCCGTGGGGCAGGGTGGGGTGGCCGTGGGTCGCTATGGGGCAGGGTGGGGTGGCCGTGGGTCGCCGTGGGGCAGGGTGGGGTGGCCGTGGGTCGCTATGGGGCAGGGTGGGGTGGCCGTGGGTCGCTATGGGGCAGGGTGGGGTGGCCGTGGGTCGCCGTGGGGCAGGGTGGGGTGGCCGTGGGTCGCTATGGGGCAGGGTGGGGTGGCCGTGGGTCGCTATGGGGCAGGGTGGGGTGGCCGTGGGTCGCTATGGGGCAGGGTGGGGTGGCCGTGGGTCGCCGTGGGGCAGGGTGGGGTGGCCGTGGGTCGCTATGGGGCAGGGTGGGGTGGCCGTGGGTCGCTATGGGGCAGGGTGGGGTGGCCGTGGGTCGCTATGGGGCAGGGTGGGGTGGCCGTGGGTCCCTATGGGGCAGGGTGAGGTGGCCGTGGGTCGCTATGGGGCAGGGTGGGGTGGCCGTGGGTCGCCGTGGGGCAGGGTGGGGTGGCCGTGGGTCGCTATGGGGCAGGGTGGGGTGGCCGTGGGTCGCTATGGGGCAGGATGGGGTGGCCGTGGGTCGCTGTGGGGCAGGGTGAGGTGGCCGTGGGTCCCTATGGGGCAGGGTGGGGTGGCCGTGGGTCGCTATGGGGCAGGGTGGGGTGGCCGTGGGTCGCTATGGGGCAGGGTGGGGTGGCCGTGGGTCGCCGTGGGGCAGGGTGGGGTGGCCGTGGGTCGCTATGGGGCAGGGTGGGGTGGCCGTGGGTCGCTATGGGGCAGGGTGGGGTGGCCGTGGGTTGCTGTGGGGCAGGGTGAGGTGGCCGTGGGTCGCTATGGGGCAGGGTGGGGTGGCCGTGGGTCGCTATGGGGCAGGGTGGGGTGGCCGTGGGTCGCTATGGGGCAGGGTGGGGTGGCCGTGGGTCGCTATGGGGCAGGGTGGGGTGGCCGTGGGTCGCCGTGGGGCAGGGTGGGGTGGCCGTGGGTCGCTATGGGGCAGGGTGGGGTGGCCGTGGGTCCCTATGGGGCAGGGTGGGGTGGCCGTGGGTCGCTATGGGGCAGGGTGGGGTGGCCGTGGGTCGCTATGGGGCAGGGTGGGGTGGCCGTGGGTCACCGTGGGGCAGGGTGGGGTGGCCGTGGGTCGCCGTGGGGCAGGGTGGGGTGGCCGTGGGTCGCTGTGGGGCAGGGTGGGGTGGCCGTGGGTCACCGTGGGGCAGGGTGGGGTGGCCGTGGGTCGCTATGGGGCAGGGTGGGGTGGCCGTGGGTCACCGTGGGGCAGGGTGGGGTGGCCGTGGGTCGCCGTGGGGCAGGGTGGGGTGGCCGTGGGTCGCCGTGGGGCAGGGTGGGGTGGCCGTGGGTCGCTATGGGGCAGGGTGGGGTGGCCGTGGGTCGCCGTGGGTCCCTATGGGGCAGGGTGGGGTGGCCGTGGGTCGCTGTGGGGCAGGGTGAGGTGGCCGTGGGTCCCTATGGGGCAGGGTGGGGTGGCCGTGGGTCCCTATGGGGCAGGGTGGGGTGGCCGTGGGTCGCCGTGGGGCAGGGTGAGGTGGCCGTGGGTCCCTATGGGGCAGGGTGGGGTGGCCGTGGGTCGCTGTGGGGCAGGGTGAGGTGGCCGTGGGTCCCTATGGGGCAGGGTGGGGTGGCCGTGGGTCGCTATGGGGCAGGGTGGGGTGGCCGTGGGTCGCCGTGGGGCAGGGTGGGGTGGCCGTGGGTCGCTGTGGGGCAGGGTGGGGTGGCCGTGGGTTGCCGTGGGGCAGGGTGAGGTGGCCGTGGGTCCCTATGGGGCAGGGTGGGGTGGCCGTGGGTCGCCGTGGGGCAGGGTGAGGTGGCCGTGGGTCCCTATGGGGCAGGGTGGGGTGGCCGTGGGTCGCTGTGGGGCAGGGTGAGGTGGCCGTGGGTCCCTATGGGGCAGGGTGGGGTGGCCGTGGGTCGCTATGGGGCAGGGTGGGGTGGCCGTGGGTCGCCGTGGGGCAGGGTGGGGTGGCCGTGGGTCGCTGTGGGGCAGGGTGGGGTGGCCGTGGGTTGCCGTGGGGCAGGGTGGGGTGGCCGTGGGTCGCCGTGGGTCGCCGTGGGGCAGGGCTGACCTGCAGGCCGATGGGGCCGGGGGCCCCGTTGAAGCCGCGTGTCCCCTCGTCCCCCTTGGCTCCGAAGCCGCCCTGGGGCCCTCGAGCCCCGGGAGCTCCGTCCACACCCTGGGGACAAAACCCCCCTCGTCAGGGACACCTCCAGGGTCCCACCAGGATCCACCATCATGGTCCCATCACATCTCAGCCTCATGGTCCCACCATGGATCCACCATCATGGTTCCATCACATCTCAACCTCATGGTCCCACCATGGATCCACCATCATGGTTCCATCACATCTCAACCTCATGGTCCCACCATGGATCCACCATCATGGTCCCATCACATCTCAGCCTCATGGTCCCACCATGGATCCACCATCATGGTCCCATCACATCTCAGCCTCATGGTCCCACCATGGATCCACCATCATGGTCCCATCACATCTCAACCTCATGGTCCCACCATGGATCCACCATCATGGTCCCATCACATCTCAACCTCATGGTCCCACCATGGATCCACCATCATGGTTCCATCACATCTCAACCTCATGGTCCCACCATGGATCCACCATCATGGTCCCATCACATCTCAGCCTCATGGTCCCACCATGGATTCACCATCATGGTTCCATCACATCTCAACCTCATGGTCCCACCATGGATCCACCATCATGGTCCCATCACATCTCAACCTCATGGTCCCACCATGGATCCACCATCATGGTCCCATCACATCTCAGCCTCATGGTCCCACCATGGATCCACCATCATGGTTCCATCACATCTCAGCCTCATGGTCCCACCATGGATCCACCATCATGGTTCCATCACATCTCAGCCTCATGGTCCCACCATGGATCCACCATCATGGTTCCATCACATCTCAACCTCATGGTCCCACCATGGATCCACCATCATGGTTCCATCACATCTCAGCCTCATGGTCCCACCATGGATCCACCATCATGGTCCCATCACATCTCAGCCTCATGGTCCCACCATGGATCCACCATCATGGTCCCATCACATCTCAGCCTCATGGTCCCACCATGGATCCACCATCATGGTCCCATCACATCTCAACCTCATGGTCCCACCATGGATCCACCATCATGGTTCCATCACATCTCAGCCTCATGGTCCCACCATGGATCCACCATCATGGTCCCATCACATCTCAGCCTCATGGTCCCACCATGGATCCACCATCATGGTTCCATCACATCTCAGCCTCATGGTCCCACCATGGATCCACCATCATGGTCCCATCACATCTCAACCTCATGGTCCCACCATGGATCCACCATCATGGTCCCATCACATCTCAACCTCATGGTCCCACCATGGATCCACCATCATGGTTCCATCACATCTCAGCCTCATGGTCCCACCATGGATCCACCATCATGGTCCCATCACATCTACACCTCATGGTCCCACCATGGATCCACCATCATGGTTCCATCACATCTCAGCCTCATGGTCCCACCATGGATCCACCATCATGGTTCCATCACATCTCAGCCTCATGGTCCCACCATGGATCCACCATCATGGTCCCACCACATCTCAACCTCATGGTCCCACCAAGGTCCCATCATCATGGTCCCATCACATCTCAACGTCAAGGTCCCACCATGGTCCCAAGTCCTGGTCCCACCACGATCCCACCATCCCGGTTCCAGCCTCGTCCCCTGCTGGGTCACTCACCGCAGCTCCAGGTTGTCCAACCGAACCGATGGGTCCAGGAGGTCCAGGAGGACCCTTGGAGAGAGGGAAGGGTCAGGCAGGACAAGGGGTGGATGCTGGGGACCCTCGGTGGGGACCCTCGTGGAGGGGACACGGGGAGGGGACACTCACATGCTCGCCCTTGTTGCCCTTGGTCCCCTTCTGTCCGGGTTCTCCCACCTCGCCCTGGGGGGACAATCGGGGGGCTCAGCCCCAGGGTGGGAGGACACGGGGACACCAGGTGTTGGGGGGGGGGGGGGGGAAGGACACCTCACCTTGTCACCGTCCTCACCGGGGCCACCAGGAGGACCTGCCGGACCCGGGAGCCCCACGGGACCCTGGAGGCCATCGCGGCCGGCGGGACCCCCGGGACCCTTCTCGCCCTGGAAGGTGGGAAAAGGGGTGAGGGGGCAGAGGGGACCCCAAAACCACATCCCCAGGTGGGATCCCATAACCACATCCCCAGGTGGGACCCCATAACCACATCCCCAGGTGGGACCCCATAACTACATCCCCAGGTGGGACCCCATAACCACATCCCCAGGTGGGACCCCATAACCACATCCCCAGGTGGGACCTCATAACCACATCCCCAGGTGGGATCCCATAACCACATCCCCAGGTGGGATCCCATAACCACATCCCCAGGTGGGATCCCATAACCACATCCCCAGGTGGGACCCCATAACCACATCCCTAGGTGGGATCCCATAACCACATCCCCAGGTGGGACCCCATAACCACATCCCTAGGTGGGATCCCATAACCACATCCCCAGGTGGGACCCCATAACCACATCCCTAGGTGGGATCCCATAACCACATCCCCAGGTGGGATCCCATAACCACATCCCCAGGTGGGATCCCATAACCACATCCCTAGGTGGGACCCCATAACCACATTCCCAGGTGGGACCCCATAACCACATCCCCAGGTGGGACCCCAAAATGACATCCCCAGGTGGGATCCCATAACCACATCCCTAGGTGGGACCCCAAAACCACATCCCCAGGTGGGATCCCATAACCACAGCCCCAGGTGGGACCCCAAAATGACATCCCCAGGTGGGACCCCATCTCCCCAGGTGGGACCCCATCTCCCCAGGTGGGACCCCATCACGATGTCCCCAGGTGGGGCCCCATCTCCTCAGGTAGGACTCCATCTCCCCAGGTGTGTCCCCATCTCAATGTCCCCAGGTGTGTCCCCATCTCCACATCCCCAGGTGGGACCCCATCACGATGTCCCCAGGTGTGTCCCCATCTCCCCAGGTGTGTCCCCATCTCCACGTCCCCAGGTGTGTCCCCATCTCCCCAGGTGTGTCCCCATCTCCCCGTCCCCAGGTGTGTCCCCATCTCCCCAGGTGTGTCCCCATCTCCCCAGGTGTGTCCCCATCTCCCCATCCCCAGGTGTGTCCCCATCTCCCCAGGTGTGTCCCCATCTCCCCAGGTGTGTCCCCATCTCCACGTCCCCAGGTGTGTCCCCATCTCCCCAGGTGTGTCCCCATCTCCCCAGGTGTGTCCCCATCTCCCCGTCCCCAGGTGTGTCCCCATCTCCCCAGGTGTGTCCCCATCTCCCCGTCCCCAGGTGTGTCCCCATCTCCCCAGGTGTGTCCCCATCTCCCCAGGTGGGACTCAGGTGCCCCCCCCCACTCACGGGAACTCCCTTCTCCCCCGCGGGGCCCGGTGGCCCCTGGGGTCCTGGTCGTCCTGGGGGCCCAACGGGGCCACCGAGCCCGGGGCCTCCTCGCTCGCCAGGGGAGCCCTGGGGGGGGGGGGGGGGGGGGGGGGGAAAGGGGGGTCACTGGGAGCACTGGGAGCGGGATTGGGGCACTGGGGTTGAAATAGGATGACACTGGGAGCACTGGGATTGGCATAGAGGGATACTGGGAGCACTGGGATTGGCATAGAGGGATACTGGGAGCACTGGGATTGAAATGGGAGGGAACTGGTGGGACTGGGATTGAGATGAGAGGGCACTGGGAGCACTGGGAATGGGATTGGGGGCACTGGGGTTGAAATGGGATGACACTGGGAGCACTGGGATTGGCATAGAGGGATACTGGGATTGAAATGGGAGGGAACTGGTGGGACTGGGATTGAGATGAGAGGGCACTGGGAGCACTGGGAATGGGATTGGGGCACTGGGGTTGAAATAGGATGACACTGGGAGCACTGGGATTGGCATAGAGGGATACTGGGAGCACTGGGATTGAAATGGGAGGGAACTGGTGGGACTGGGATTGAGATGAGAGGGCACTGGGAGCACTGGGAATGGGATTGGGGGCACTGGGGTTGAAATGGGATGACACTGGGAGCACTGGGATTGGCATAGAGGGATACTGGGATTGAAATGGGAGGGAACTGGTGGGACTGGGATTGAGATGAGAGGGCACTGGGAGCACTGGGAATGGGATTGGGGCACTGGGGTTGAAATAGGATGACACTGGGAGCACTGGGATTGGCATAGAGGGATACTGGGAGCACTGGGATTGAAATGGGAGGGAACTGGTGGGACTGGGATTGAGATGAGAGGGCACTGGGAGCACTGGGAATGGGATTGGGGGCACTGGGGTTGAAATGGGATGACACTGGGAGCACTGGGATTGGCATAGAGGGATACTGGGATTGAAATGGGAGGGAACTGGTGGGACTGGGATTGAGATGAGAGGGCACTGGGAGCACTGGGAATGGGATTGGGGCACTGGGGTTGAAATAGGATGACACTGGGAGCACTGGGATTGGCATAGAGGGATACTGGGAGCACTGGGATTGAAATGGGAGGGAACTGGGGGCACTGGGATTGAGATGAGAGGGCACTGGGAGCACTGGGAATGGGATTGGGGCACTGGGGTTGAAATGGGATGACACTGGGAGCACTGGGATTGGCATAGAGGGATACTGGGAGCACTGGGATTGAAATGGGAGGGAACTGGGGGCACTGGGATTGAGATGAGAGGGCACTGGGAGCACTGGGAATGGGATTGGGGGCACTGGGGTTGAAATGGGATGACACTGGGAGCGCTGGGATGGGCATAGAGGGATACTGGGAGCACTGGGATTGAAATGGGAGGGAACTGGTGGGACTGGGATTGAGATGAGAGGGCACTGGGAGCACTGGGGTTGAACTAGGAGGGCACTGGAAGCACTGGGATTGGCATAGAGGGATACTGGGAGCACTGGGATTGAAATCGGAGGGAACTGGGAGCACTGGGATTGAGATGAGAGGGCACTGGGAGCACTGGGGTTGAACTAGGAGGGCACTGGAAGCACTGGGATTGGCATAGAGGGAAACTGGGAGGACTGGGATTGGGATGGGGGACACTGGGAGCACTGGGATTGAAATGGGAGAGCACTGGGAGCACTGAGATGCGGACTGGGGAGCACTGGGAGCACTGGGATGGGCATAGGGGGAAACTGGGAGCACTGGGATTGGGATGGGAGAGCACCTGGAGCACTGAGATGTGGACTGGGGAGCACTGGGAGCACTGGGATGCAAATGGGGAGGGCACTGGTAGCACTGGGATCAGGATGGGGGGGCTACTGGGAGCACTGGGATTGCAATAGGAGGGCACTGGGAGCACTGGGATTGAAATGGGAGGGCACTGGGAGCACTGGGAATTGGGATGGGGGACACTGGGAGCACTGGGATTGAAATGGAAGAGCACTGGGAGCACTGGGAATGGGGGACACTGGGAGCACTGGGATTGAAATGGGAGGGCACTGGGAGCACTGGGAGGGGGATAGGGGGACACTGGGAGCACTGGGAATGGGGATGGGGGACACTGGGAGCACTGGGATTGAAATGGAAGAGCACTGAAGACACTGGGATGGGGACAGGGGGATACTGGGAGCACTGGGATTGAAATGGGAGGGCACTGGGAGCACTGGGAATTGGGATGGGGGACACTGGGAGCACTGGGATTGAAATGGGAGGGCACTGGGAGCACTGGGAATGGGGATAGGGGGACACTGGGAGCACTGGGATTGAAATGGGAGGGCACTGGGAGCACTGGGAGGGGGATAGGGGGACACTGGGAGCACTGGGAATGGGGATGGGGGACACTGGGAGCACTGGGATTGAAATGGAAGAGCACTGAAGACACTGGGATGGGGACAGGGGGATACTGGGAGCACTGGGATTGAAATGGGAGGGCACTGGGAGCACTGGGAATTGGGATGGGGGACACTGGGAGCACTGGGATTGAAATGGAAGAGCACTGAAGGCACTGGGATGGGGACAGGGGGATACTGGGAGCACTGGGATTGAAATGGGAGGGCACTGGGAGCACTGGGAATGGGGATAGGGGACACTGGGAGCACTGGGATTGAAATGGGAGGGCACTGGGAGCACTGGGAATGGGGGACACTGGGAGCACTGGGATTGAAATGGAAGAGCACTGAAGGCACTGGGATGGGGAAAGGGGGATACTGGGAGCACTGGGATTAAAATGGGAGGGCACTGGGAGCACTGGGAATGGGGATAGGGGGACACTGGGAGCACTGGGAAGGGGGATTGGGGACACTGGGAGCACTGGGATTGAAATGGGAGGGCACTGGGAGCACTGAGATGGGGACAGGGGGACACTGGGAGCACTGGGATTGAAATGGGAGGGCACTGGGAGCACTGGGAATGGGGATAGGGGGACACTGGGAGCACTGGGATTGAAATGGGAGGGCACTGGGAGCACTGGGAATGGGGACAGGGGGACACTGGGAGCACTGGGATTGAAATGGGAGGGCACTGGGAGCACTGGGAATGGGGATAGGGGGACACTGGGAGCACTGGGATTGAAATGGGAGGGCACTGGGAGCACTGGGATGGGGATAGGGGGATACTGGGAGCACTGGGATTGAAATGGGAGGGCACTGGGAGCACTGGGAACACTGGGATTGCGATGGGGGGATGATGGGAGAACTGGGATCAGGATGAGGGGGCTACTGGGAGCACTGGGAGCACTGGGAGAACTGGGATCACAATGGGGGAGCATTGAGGGGGGCACTGGGAGCACTGGGAGGGGGATGGAGGTGTACTGGGGGTTACTGGGAGGACTGGGAAGGGGACGAGGGACACTGGGTGTTACTGGGAGGGGGCCGGGGGGGCACTGGGGCTTACTAGGAGGTTGATGGGGGGGCACTGGGGGTTACTGGGAGCACTGGGAGGGGGACAGGGGGGCACTGGGGGGACACTGGGGTGGGGGGGCACTGGGAGTTAATGGGACAGGGATGGGGGGCACTGGGGGTTACTGGGAGCACTGGGAGGAGGACAGGGGGGCACTGGGGGGACACTGGGATGGGGGGGCACTGGGAGTTAATGGGACAGGGATGGGGGGCACTGGGGGTTACTGGGAGCACTGGGAAGGGGACAGGGGGGCACTGGGGGGACACTGGGATGGGGGGGCACTGGGAGTTAATGGGACAGGGATGGGGGGCACTGGGGGTTACTGGGAGCACTGGGAGGGGGACAGGGGGACACTGGGATGGGGGGGCACTGGGAGTTAATGGGACAGGGATGGGGGGCACTGGGGGTTACTGGGAGCACTGGGAGGGGGACAGGGGGGCACTGGGGGGACACTGGGGTGGGGGGGCACTGGGAGTTAATGGGACAGGGATGGGGGGCACTGGGGGTTACTGGGAGCACTGGGAGGAGGACAGGGGGGCACTGGGGGGACACTGGGATGGGGGGGCACTGGGAGTTAATGGGACAGGGATGGGGGGCACTGGGGGTTACTGGGAGCACTGGGAAGGGGACAGGGGGGCACTGGGGGGACACTGGGATGGGGGGGCACTGGGAGTTAATGGGACAGGGATGGGGGGCACTGGGGGTTACTGGGAGCACTGGGAGAGGGGGGGTCACTCACCGCTGGTCCTGGGGGTCCCGCGGGGCCCTCGTTGCCCTTCAGTCCGGGGCCACCCTGGGGGGGTTTGGGGGTTCACGGGGGGTTTAGGGGAGTCAGGGAGGTTTTGAGGGTTCAGGGGTGGGTCAGAGGGGTTTGGGGGGTTCAGGGTTCGAGGGAGTCAGAGTGTTTTGGGGGTTCAGGGAGGTATGGAGGGCTCAAAGGAGTTTGGGGGTTCAGGGTTTGAGGGGTCAGGGGAGTTTGGGAGGGTTTGGGGGGTCAGAGGGTTTGGGGCATTCAGGGGGTTTAGAGGGGTTTGAGGGGTCAAAGAGGTTTGGGGGTTCAGGGGGGTTGGGGTTCAGGGGAGTTAGGGAGGGTTTCAGGGTTCAGGGGGTCAGAGAGTTTTGGAGTTCAGGAAGTCTTGGGGGTCAAAAGGGTTTGGGGTTCAGGGTTTTGGGGGTCAGAGGAGTTTGGGAGGGTTTGAGGGTTCAGGGGAGTCAGAGGGTTTTGGGGGGTCAGAGGGTTTTGGGGGTCAAAGGGGTTTGGGGGGGTCAGAGGGGTTTTGAGGGCTTGGGGGGGTCAGAGGGGTTCGGGGGGTCAAGGAGGTTTGGGGGTTCAGGGGGGATTTGGGGGTTCAGGGGAGTTTGGGAGGGTTTCAGGGTTTGAGGGGTCAGAGGGTTTTGGGGTTGGGGGGTCAAATGGGTTTGGGGGTTCAGGGTTTGCAGGGTCAGGGGAGTTTGGAGGGTTTGGGGTTTCAGGGGAGTCAGAGGGTTTGGGGGTTCAGGGGGTTTGGAGTTCAGGGAGGTTTGGGGGTCAGAGGAGTTTGGGGTTTCAAGGGTTTGGGGGTGGATTTTGGGGGGCTCAGAGGGATTGGGGGTCAGGGGGTTTTGGGGGTTCAGGGGAGTTCAGAAGAGTTTGGGGGGTCAAGGAGGTTTGGAGGTTCAGGGAAGCTGGGGTTCAGGGTTCGGGGGGTCAGAGGGTTTTAGGCTTCAGGAGGGTTTGGGGGGTCAAAGGGGTTTTGGGGTTCAGGGGGCTTGGGGTTCAGGGGAGTTTGGGAGGGTTTGGGGGTTGGGGAGGTCAGAGGGTTTTGGGGGTTCAGGGGGGGTCAGAGGGTTTTGGGGGTTCAGAGGGTTTGGGGTTGAGGTGGTTTGGGGGATCGAGAGGTTGGGGAGTTTTGGGGTTCAGGGTTTTGGGGGGTCAGGGGAGTGTGGGAGGGTTTGGGGGGTCAGGGGTTTTGGGGTTCAGGTTTGGGGGGGGGGGTCACTCACCGGGGTGCCCGGCAGCCCCCGCTCCCCCGGGAACCCCCGAAGCCCAGCGGGTCCGTCCTTGCCGGGGGGGCCGGGGGGGCCGGGGTCACCCTACAAACAAAGAGGGGGGGGTCAGCACCCCAAAATACAACCTTCCCCCCCCCGCACCCCAAATCCGGGATGGGAACCCTCAAATCTGTCCTGGGACCCCTCTGCACCCCAAAATCAGGGGTAGGACCCTCCAGTATCTGTGCCGGGACCCCCCAACTGATGTCTGGACTCACCCCACACCCCAAAATCAGGGGTGGGACCCCCCCAAATCTGTGCTGGGACTCCCCCAGATGAGGGATGGGAACCCATTGCACCCCAAATAAGGGCTGGGACACCCCCACACCCCCAAATCTGTGCTGGGACCCCTCTGCACCCCAAAATCAGGAGTGGGACCCTTCCGTATCTGGTCTGGGACCCCCCTAGATGAGGGCTGGGACCCCCCACACACCCCAAATCCAGGCTGGGACTCCCCTCAAATAAGGGCTGGGCCCCCCTGCACCCCAAAATCAGGGCTGGGACACCCCCAACTCCCAAATCGGGCTGGGACACCCTCAAACCCAGGCTGGGACACCCCCAAATGAGGTCTGGGACCACCTTGCACCCCAAAATCAGGGCTGGGGTCCCCCTAAATGAGGGATGGGACCCCCCCTGCACCCCAAAATCAGGGCTGGGACCCCCCTAAATCTGTGCTGGGACCCCCCAAACCTAGGCTGGGACACCCCAGATGAGGGCTGGGACCTCCCTGCACCCCAAATTCAGGGCTGGGACCCCACTAAATCTGTGCTGGGACCCCCCAAACCCAGGCTGGGACACCCCAGATGAGGGCTGGGACTCCCCTGCACCCCAAATTCAGGGCTGGGACCCCACTAAATCTGTGCTGGGACCCCCCAAACCCAGGCTGGGATCCCCTCAGATGAGGGCTGGGAACCCCCCTGCACCCCAAATTCAGGGCTGGGACCCCCCTAAATCTGTGCTGGGACCTCCCCAAACCCAGGCTGGGACACCCCAGATGAGGGCAGGGACCCCCCCTGCACCCCAAATTCAGGGCTGGGACCCCCCAAACCCAGGCTGGGACCCCCAAAATGAGGTCTGGGATCCCCTGCACCCCAAAATCAGGGCTGGGACCTCCCCCAAATGAGGTCTGGGACCCCTGCCCCGCACCCCCAAATCGGGGCTGGGACCCCCCCAAATGAGAGCTGGAACCACCCCCTGCACCCCAAATTCAGGGGTGGGATGCCCCTAAATCTATGCTGGGACCCCTCAGATGAGGGTTGGGATCCCTCCTGCACCCCAAAATCAGGGCTGGGAACCCCCAAATCTGTGCTAGGCTCCCCCCAGATGAAAGCTGGTACCCCCGCCCTGCACCCCAAAATCAGGGCTGGGACCCCACCCGGACCCCAAAATCAGGGCTGAGACTCCCCTAAATCTGTGCTGGGACCCCCCAAACCTAGGCTGGGACACCCCAGATGAGGGCTGGGACCTCCCTGCACCCCAAATTCAGGGTTGGGACCCCCCTAAATCTGTGCTGGGACCCCCCAAACCCAGGCTGGGACACCCAAAATGAGGTCTGGGATCCCCCTGCATCCCAAATTCAGGGCTGGGACCCCCCAAACCCAGGCTGGGACACCCCAGATGAGGGCTGGGACTCCCCTGCACCCCAAATTCAGGGCTGGGACCCCACTAAATCTGTGCTGGGACCCCCCCCAAACCCAGGCTGGGATCCCCTCAGATGAGGGCTGGGAATCCCCCTGCACCCCAAATTCAGGGCTGGGACCCCCCTAAATCTGTGCTGGGACCTCCCCAAACCCAGGCTGGGACACCCTAGATGAGGGCAGGGACCCCCCCCTGCACCCCAAATTCAGGGCTGGGACCCCCCAAACCCAGGCTGGGACACCCAAAATGAAGTCTGGGATCCCCTGCACCCCAAAATCAGGGCTGGGACCCCCCTAAATCTGTGCTGAGACCCCCCCAAACCCAGGCTGCGACACCCCAGATGAGGGCTGGGACCCCCCTGCACCCCAAATTCAGGGCTGGGACCCCCCAAACCCAGGCTGGGACACCCCAGATGAGGGCTGAGACCCCCCCTACATGAGATCTGGGACCCCTCTGCACCCCAAAGCCGGACTGGGACCCCCCCAAACCCACCTTGGAGCCCCCCCCTCCGCTGGGGCCCGGCAGCCCCTGCTCGCCGGGGGGTCCGGGGGGGCCCGGGTGCCCCCGCTCGCCCCGAGGCCCCGACTCGCCCGCAGCTCCCTGGGACACACCAGTAACACCAGTCACACCAGTGACCCCCACACCAGTCACACCAGTGACCCCCGAACCAGGGACACCAGTCACACCAGTGACCCCCAAACCAGTAATCCCAGTTACACCAGTGACCCCCAAACCAGGGACACCAGTCACACCAGTGACCCCCACACCAGTCACACCAGTGACCCCCACACCAGTCACACCAGTCACACCAGTGACCCCCAAACCAGTAATCCCAGTTACATCAATGACCCCCAAACCAGTAATCCCAGTTACATCAATGACCCCCAAACCAGTAACACCAGTCACACCAGTCACCCCCAAACCAGTCACACCAGTGACCCTCGGTGACCCCCAAACCAGTAATCCCAGTTATACCAGTGACCCTCAAACCAGTAACACCATTCACACCAGTGACCTCCAAAACAGAGACACCAGTCACACCAGTGACCCCAGTAACCCCCAAACCAGTCACACCAGTCACACCAGTGACCCTCACACCAGTGACCTCAGTGACCCCTAAACCAGTAATCCCAGTTACACCAGTGACCCCTAAACCAGTAATCCCAATCACACCAGTCACCCCAAACCAGTAACACCAGTTACACCAGTGACCCTCAAACCAGTAATTCCAGTCACACCAGTCACCCCAAACCAGTCACACCAGTGACCCCAGTGACCCCTAAACCAGTAACCCCAGTCACACCAGTGACCCCCAAATCAGTAACCCCAGTTACACCAGTCACCCCAAACCAGTCACACCAGTCACACCAGTGACCCCAGTGACCCCTAAACCAGTAACCCCAGTCACACCAGTGACCCCCAAACCAGTAACCCCAGTCACACCAGTCACCCCCAAATCAGTCACACCAGTGACCTCAGTGACCCCTAAACCAGTAATCCCAGTCACACCAGTGACCCCTAAACCAGTAACACCAGTCACACCAGTGACCCTCAAACCAGTAATCCCAGTCACACCAGTGACCCCCAAACCAGTAACCCCGGTTACACCAGTCACCCCCAAACCAGTCACACCAGTGACCCCCACACCGGGGACACCAGTGACCCCCAAACCAGTAACCCCAGTTACACCAGTCACCCCCAAACCAGTCACACCAGTGACCCCCACACCGGGGACACCAGTGACCCCCAAACCAGTAACCCCAGTTACACCAGTCACCCCCAAACCAGTCACACCAGTGACCCCCACACCGGGGACACCAATGACCCCAAACCAGTAACCCCAGTTACATCAGTGACCCCCAAACCAGTCACACCAGTGACCCCTAAACCAGTAATCCCAGTCACACCAGTGACCCCAGTGACCCCTAAACCAGTAACCCCAGTCACACCAGTCACCCCCAAACCAGTAACCCCAGTTACACCAGTCACCCCCAAACAAGTCACACCAGTGACCCCAGTGACCCCTAAACCAGTAACCCCAGTCACACCAGTGACCCTCAAACCAGTAACCCCAGTTACACCAGTCACCCCTAAACCAGTCACACCAGTGACCCCAGTGACCCCCAAACCAGTAATGCCAGTCACACCAGTGACCCCCAAACCAGTAATCCCAGTCACACCAGTCACCCCCAAACCAGTAACCCCAGTTACACCAGTCACCCCCAAACCAGTCACACCAGTGACCCCCACACCGGGGACACCAGTCACCCCCAAACCAGTAACCCCAGTCACACCAGTCACCCCCAAACCAGTCCCCCCAGTGCCCCCCAGTGCCCCCCAGTATCCCCCCACCAGTGCCCCGCAAACCAGTCCCCCCAGTGTCTCCCAGTGCCCCCCCCAAAACCAGTGCCCCCAGAACCCCCTAAAACCAGTCCCCCCAGTGCCCCCCAGTGCCCCCCCAAAACCAGTGCCCCCAGAACCCCCCAAACCAGTCCCCCCAGTGTCCCCCAGTGCCCCCCCCAAAACCAGTGCCCCTAGAACCCCCCAAACCAGTCCCCCCAGTGCCCCCCAGTGCCCCCCCCAAAACCAGTGCCCCCAGAACCCCCTAAAACCAGTCCCCCCAGTGCCCCCCAGTGCCCCCCAGTGCCCCCCCCTTACCTGAGCCCCCACCACCCCGGGGGGGCCGGGGGGGCCGGCTTTGCCTTGGAAACCCTGGGGGGACAAAGGGAAACTGGGGGGACTGGGAGCAACTGGGGGGAACTGGGGGAGGGAAACTGGGTTGGGGGAACTGGGCAGGGGGACTGGGAGGTCACTGGGGGGCACTGGGGGGGGGGGCACATTTGGGGGGGACGCACCTCCAAATTTGGGGGGATATGGGGAGTTGGGGTTCAGGGTTTGAGGGTTCAGGGGTTTGGGGGTTCAGGGGTTTACGGTTCAGAGGTTTAGGGTTCAGGGTTTGAAGTTTTAGGATTTGGAGGTTCAGGGGTTTAGGGTTCAGGGTTTGGAGTTTCAGGATTTGGGGGTTCAGGGGTTTAAGGTTCAGGGGTTTGGAGTTTTAGGATTTGGGGGTTCAGGGGTTTAGGGTTCAGGGTTTGGAGTTTTAGGATTTGGGGGTTCAGGGTTTGGAGTTTTAGGATTTGGGGGTTCAGGGGTTTAAGGTTCAGGGGTTTGGGGGTTCAGGGTTTGGAGTTTCAGGATTTGGGGGTTCAGGGGTTTAGGGTTCAGGGTTTGGAGTTTTAGGATTTGGGGGTTCAGTGGTTGGGGTTCAGGGTTTGGGGGTTCAGGGGTTTAGGGTTCAGGACTTTGTAGTTTAGGGTTTGGAGGTTCAGGGTTTGCAGTTTTAGGATTTGGGGGTTCAGGGTTTGGAGTTTTAGGATTTGGGGGTTCAGGGTTTGGAGTTTTAGGATTTGGGGGTTCAGGGGTTTAGGGTTTGCAGTTTTAGGATTTGGGGGTTCAGGGGTTTAGGGTTCAGGGGTTTGGAGTTTAGAGTTTGGGGGTTCAGGGTTTGAGGTTCAGGGATTTGTGGGTTCAGGGTGTGGGGTTCAGGAATTTGGGGGTTTAGGGTTTGGGGGCTCAGGATTTGGGGGTTGAGTTTAGGGGTTGGGGTTCAGAGGTTTGAGGGTTTTAGGATTTGGGGGTTCAGGATTTGGGATTTTAGGGTTTGAGGGTTCAGGGTTGAGGGGTTTGGGGGTTCAGAGTTTGAGGTTCAGGGTTTGGGGTTCAGGCTTTGGAGTTCTGGGTTTGGGGTTCAGGGATTTGGGGGTTCAGGGATTTGGGGGTTCAGGCTTTGGGGTTCAGGATTTGGGGGTTCAGGCTCTGGGGGTTCAGGGGTTTTGGGTTCAAGGTGTGGGGGTTCAGGGTTTTGGGGTGCAGGGGGTTCAGACTTTTGGGGTGCAGGGGGCTTAGGAGTTCAGGGCTTGAGGGTTTAGGCTTTGGGGCTCAGGGTTTGGGGGTTCAGGGTTCAGGGTTTAGGGTTTGGGGTTCAGAGGGTTTAGGGGTTCAAGCTTTGGGGTTCAGGCTTTGGGGTGCAGGGAATTTAGGGGTTCAGGCTTTGAGGTTTAGGTTTGGGGTTCAGGGTTTTGGGGTGCAGAGGGATTAGGGGTTCAGGCTTTGGGATTCAGGGTTTGGGGGTTCAGGGCTTGGAGGTTCAGGATTTGGGGGTTCAAGGTTTTGGGGTTCAGGGTTTGGGGTTCAGGGCTTGGAGGTTCAAGGTTTTGGGGTTCAGGGGGATTCAGGTTCAGAGGTTTGGGGCGCAGGCAGGTTGGGGGTTCAAGATTTGGGGGTTCAGGGTTTGGGGGTTCAGGATTTGTGATTCAGGCTTTAGGGTTCTGGGTTTGGGGGTTCAGGGGGTTTAGAGTTTGGGGGTTCAGGGAGTTCAGGCTTTGGGGTTCAGGGTTTTGGGGTGCATGGGATTCAGGATTTGGGGGTTCAGGGTTTTGGGGTTCATGGTTTGGGGCTTTTGGGGTTCAGGGTTTGGGGTGCAGGGGGTTTAGAGGTTCAGGGTTTGGGGTGCAGGGGGGGTTCAGGGTTTTGGGGTGCAGGGGGGGTTCAGGGTTTTGTGGTGCAGGGGGTTCAGAATTTGAGGGTTCAGGATTTGGGGGTTCAGGGTTTGGGGTTCAGGGTTTTGGGGTGCAGGGGGGGTCACTCACGACGTCTCCGCGCTGCCCTGGGTGCCCGGGGACCCCGTCTTTGCCGGGGGGACCCTGGGGGGGGGGATGCAAAAAAGGGGGGGTCAGGGGTGGATTTGGGGGGTCCCTTGGTGAGGGGGGGCACCCCTGTTTGGGGAGGGGGCACCCCAATACTTACGGGGGGGCCTTTGGGTCCGGGAAAGCCGTTGGGTCCTTGGGGTCCCGGCACGCCCTGAGGGGGGGCAGGTTAGGGGACCCCCCCTCTGCACCCCAAAATCCAACCTGGGGACCCTCCTGCACCCCTAAATCCAATCTGGGACACCCCCCCCTGCACCCCAATATCCAAACTGGGACCTCCTAAATCCAACCTGGGACACCCCCCCCGCACCCCAAAATCTAACCGGAGAACCCCCAAATGAGAGTTGGGGACACCCCCGCACCCCAAAATCCAGGCTGGGACCCCAAAATCCAGGCTGGGACCCCCCCCCTGCACCCCAAAATCCAACCTGGGACCCCGTAAATCTGGGCTGGGACCCCAAAATCCAACCTGGGACCACCCAAATGAGCATTGGGACCCCCCCTGCACCCCAAAATCCAAGCTGGAACCCCCCCATATCAAGGCTGGGACTCCCCCCGTACCCCAAAATCCAACCTGGGACCCCTTAAATCCAATCTGGGACTCCCCCCGTACCCCAAAATCCAAGCTGGGACTCCCCGAATGAGGATTAGGACACCCTGCACCCCAAAATCCAGGCTGGGACCCCCCCCAAATCCGGATTGGGACCCCTCTGCACCCCAAAATCCAGGCTGGGACCCCCCAAATCCAGATTGGGACCCCTCTGCACCCCAAAATCCAGACTGGGAAACCCCCACACCTGAAAATCTAGGCTGGGACCCTACCCTGCACCCCAAAATCCAAGCTGGGACCTTTCACACATCCCAAAATCTCATCTGGGAACCCCTAAATCCGGTATGGGACCCCCCCCCGCACCCCAAAATCCAAGCTGGGACCCCCCCCAAATCCCGGTGCCCCCCTCACCCTCTCGCCAGGGGGGCCGGGGGGGCCGTCACTGCCTGAGGTGCCCTGGGAGGGGTGGAAAAGTGGGGGTGACCCCCCCAAAATGTGACCCCCAGTGCCTCCCAGTACCCCCCAGTTTCCTCCCAGTACCCCCCAGTGCCTCCTAGGACCCCCCAACTGCCTCCCAGTTACCCCCCAGTGCCTCCCAGTACCCCCCAGTTTCCTCCCAGTGCCTCCCAGTTACCCCCCAGTGCCTCCCAGTACCCCCCAGTTTCCTCCCAGTGCCTCCCAGTTACCCCCCAGTGCCTCCCAGTACCCCCCAGTTTCCTCCCAGTACCCCCCAGTTTCCTCCCAGTGCCTGCCAGTTACACCCCAGTGCCTCCCAGTGCCCCCCAGATTCCTCCCAGTACCCCAGTTTCCTCCCAGTACCCCCCAGTTTCCTCCCAGTGCCTCCCAGTTATCCCCCAGTGCCTCCCAGAACCCCCCAGTTTCCTCCCAGTGCCTCCCAGTGCCCCCCAGTGCCTCCCAGTACCCCCCAGTTTCCTCCCAGTGCCTCCCAGTGCCCCCCAGTGCCTCCCAGTACCCCCCAGTTTCCTCTCAGTCCCCCCCAGTGACCCCCAGTGCCTCCTAGGACCCCCCAACTGCCTCCCAGTTTCCTCCCAGTGCCTCCCAGTACCCTCCAGTTTCCTCCCAGTGCCTCCCAGTACCCCCCAGTTTCCTCTCAGTCCCCCCCAGTGCCCCCCAGTGCCTCCCAGTACCCTCCAGTTTCCTCCCAGTATCCCCCAGTTACCCCCCAGTGCCCCCCAGTGCTTCCTAGTACCCCCCAAGTGTCCCCACAGTGCCTCCCAGTGCCTCCCAGTACCCCCCAGTTACCACCCAGTACCCCCCAGTTACCTCCCAGTACCCCCCAGTGCCCCCCAGTGCTTCCTAGTACCCCCCAAGTGCCCCCCCAGTGCCTCCCAGTGCCTCCCAGTACCCCCCAGTTTCCTCTCAGTCCCCCCTAGTGCCTCCCAGCACCCCCTCAAATGCCCCTCAGTGCCCCCCAGTTCATCCCAGTACCCCCCAGTTTCCTCCCAGTGCCTCCCAGTACCCCCCAGTTTCCTCCCAGTGCCTCCCAGTACCCCCCAGTTTCCTCTCAGTCCCCCCCAGTGCCCCCCAGTGCCTCCCAGTACCCCCCAGTTTCCTCCCAGTGCCTCCCAGTACCCCCCAGTTTCCTCCCAGTGCCTCCCAGTACCCCCCAGTTTCCTCTCAGTCCCCCCCAGTGCCCCCCAGTTCATCCCAGTACCCCCCAGTTTCCTCCCAGTGCCTCCCAGTACCCCCCAGTTTCCTCCCAGTGCCTCCCAGTACCCCCCAGTTTCCTCTCAGTCCCCCTCAGTGCCCCCCAGTTCATCCCAGTACCCTCCAGTTTCCTCCCAGTGCCTCCCAGTACCCCCCAGTGCCCCCCAGTGCTTCTTAGGACCCCCCAACTGCCTCCCAGTTTCCTCCCAGTGCCTCCCAGTACCCCCCAGTGCCCCCCAGTGCTTCTTAGGACCTCCCAACTGCCTCCCAGTTTCCTCCCAGTGCCTCCCAGTACCCCCCAGTTTCCTCTCAGTCCCCCCTGGTGCCTCCCAGCACCCCCTCAAGTGCCCCTCAGTGCCCCCCAGTTCATCCCAGTACCCTCCAGTTTCCTCCCAGTGCCTCCCAGTCCCCCCAGTGCCCCCCAGTGCCTCCCAGTACCCTCCAGCTTCCCCCCAGTCCCTCCCAGTACCCTCCAGCTTCCCCCCAGTGCCTCCCAGTACCCTCCAGTTTCCTCCCAGTCCCCACCAGTGCCCTCCCAACTGCCCCCAGTGCCTCCCAGTGCGTCCCAGTAGCCCCCAGTTCCTCCCCCCATGGCCCCCCCAGTGCCCCCTCCCAGTCCTTCCAGTCCCCCTACTCACCTTTGCCCCCCCCTTCCCAGTTGCTCCTCGTGGTCCTCGCTGCCCCCTGGGTCCCTGCGGGAAGAGAAAAGGGGGGGGATCATGAGCCCCCCCCCCCGCACCCCAAAAATGCCCCCCCCCCCCCCCCCATTCTACCTCCCAGTTCCCTCCAGTTTCCCCCCCAAGTTCCCCCAGTTACCCTCCCAGTTCCCTCAATTCCCCTCCCAGTGCCCCCCCAACACATTTTGGGGGGGGTCTGGTGGGGGGGGCTTCCAATCTGGGGGTGTCCCCTCTGTCCCCCCCCCTATTTCTGACCCCCCCAAGTGCCCCCCTCACTCCATTGCCCCCCAATTTCTCTCCCAGTTCACCTCCCAGTATCCCCAATTCTCCTCCCAGTGCCCCCTCAACCCATTTTGGGGGGGTCCTTGGGGAAGGCTCCCAGTTTGGGGGTGTCCTCTCTGCCCCCCCCCATTTCTGACCCCCCCAAGTGCCCCCCTCACTCGATTGCCCCCCAATTTCTCTCCCAGTTCACCTCCCAGTACCCCCAATTCCCCTCCCAGTGCCCCCCCAACACATTTTGGGGGGGGGTCTGGTGGGGGGGCTTCCAATCTGGGGGTGTCCCCTCTGTCCCCCCCCTATTTCTGACCCCCCCAAGTGCCCCCCTCACTCCATTGCCCCCCAATTTCTCTCCCAGTTCACCTCCCAGTACCCCCAATTCTCCTCCCAGTGCCCCCTCAACCCATTTTGGGGGGGTCCTTGGGGAAGGCTCCCAGTTTGGGGGTGTCCTCTCTGCCCCCCCCCATTTCTGACCCCCCCAAGTGCCCCCCTCACTCCATTGCCCCCCAATTTCTCTCCCAGTTCACCTCCCAGTACCCCCAATTCCCCTCCCAGTGCCCCCCCAACACATTTTGGGGGGGGTCTGGTGGGGGGGGCTTCCAATCTGGGGGTGTCCCCTCTGTCCCCCCCCTATTTCTGACCCCCCCAAGTGCCCCCCTCACTCCATTGCCCCCCAGTTTCTCTCCCAGTTCACCTCCCAGTATCCCCAATTCTCCTCCCAGTGCCCCCTCAACCCATTTTGGGGGGGTCCTTGGGGAAGGCTCCCAGTTTGGGGGTGTCCTCTCTGCCCCCCCCCATTTCTGACCCCCCCAAGTGCCCCCCTCACTCAATTGCCCCCCAGTTTCCCTCCCAGTTCAAATCCCAGTACCCCCAATTCCCCACCCAGTGCCCCCCCACAGCCCCCCCCCAGTACCCACGACTCATTTTGGGGGAGTCCCCAGTTTGTGGGGGTCCCCAGTTTGTGGGGGATCCCCAGTTTTGAGGGGGGTCCCCAGTTTTGGGGGGGGGTCTCACCGTGGGGCCACGCTCCCCCCTGCGCCCTGAGGTGCCCGAGGGGCCCTGAAAGAAGGGGGGGGGGTGTCAAAATGGGGAGGGGGAGCATTGGGGGGGGCACCCCTAAACTGGGGGAAACTGGGAGGCACTGGGACAACTGGAGTGGGGGGGAACTGGGAGTGGAATTGGGGGGTAATGGGAGGAACTGGGAGGCACTGGGAGGGGAATTGGGGGGGCACTAGGGGAAATGGGGGGCACTGGGAGAAACTGGGAGTCACTGGGAGGGGAATTGGGGGGGACTGGGAGTCACTGGGAGGAGGATTGGGGGGCACTGGGAGGAACTGGGAGTCACTGGGAGGGGAATTGGGGGGTAATGAGAGGCAGTGAGGGGCCCTGGGGGGAACTGGGGGGAACTGGGGAGAACTGGGAGTCACTGGGAGGGGAAACTGGGGGGCAATGGGAGGCACTGGGGGAACTGGGAGGCACTGGGGGGAACTGGGGTGGGAGAACTGGGGGACAATGGGAGGCACTGGGGGAACTGGGAGGCACTGGGGGAACTGGGGTGGGAGAACTGGGGGGCAATGGGAGGCACTGGGGGGTACTGGGAGGCACTGGGGGAACTGGGGTGGGAGAACTGGGGGGCAATGGGAGGCACTGGGGGAACTGGGAGGCACTGGGGGAACTGGGGTGGGAGAACTGGGGGGCAATGGGAGGCACTGGGGGAACTGGGAGGCACTGGAGGGAACTGGGGTGGGAGAACTGGGGGGCAATGGGAGGCACTGGGGGAACTGGGAGGCACTGGAGGGAACTGGGGTGGGAGAACTGGGGGGCAATGGGAGGCACTGGGGGAACTGGGAGGCACTGGGGGAACTGGGGTGGGAGAACTGGGGGGCAATGGGAGGCACTGGGGGAACTGGGAGGCACTGGAGGGAACTGGGGTGGGAGAACTGGGGGGCAATGGGAGGCACTGGGGGGTACTGGGAGGCACTGGGGGAACTGGGGTGGGAGAACTGGGGGGCAATGGGAGGCACTGGGGGGGACTGGGAGGCACTGGGGGAACTGGGGTGGGAGAACTGGGGGGCAATGGGAGGCACTGGGGGAACTGGGAGGCACTGGGGGGAACTGGGGTGGGAGAACTGGGAGGCAATGGGAGGCACTGGGGGAACTGGGAGGCACTGGGGGGAACTGGGGTGGGAGAACTGGGGGACAATGGGAGGCACTGGGGGGTACTGGGAGGCACTGGGGGAACTGGGGTGGGAGAACTGGGGGGCAATGGGAGGCACTGGGGGGATTGGGAGGCACTGGGGGAACTGGGGTGGGAGAACTGGGGGGCACTGGGAGGCACTGGGGGAACTGGGAGGCACTGGGGGGAACTGGGGTGGGAGAACTGGGGGGCACTGGGAGGCACTGGGGGAACTGGGAGGCACTGGGGGAACTGGGGTGGGAGAACTGGGGGACAATGGGAGGCACTGGGGGAACTGGGAGGCACTGGAGGAACTGGGGTGGGAGAACTGGGGGGCACTGGGAGGCACTGGGGGAACTGGGAGGCACTGGAGGGAACTGGGGTGGGAGAACTGGGGGGCAATGGGAGGCACTGGGGGAACTGGGAGGCACTGGGGGGAACTGGGGTGGGAGAACTGGGGGGCAATGGGAGGCACTGGGGGAACTGGGAGGCACTGGGGGGAACTGGGGTGGGAGAACTGGGAGGCAATGGGAGGCACTTGGGGGGACTGGGAGGCACTGGGGGAACTGGGGTGGGAGAACTGGGGGGCACTGGGAGGCACTGGGGGAACTGGGAGGCACTGGGGGGAACTGGGGTGGGAGAACTGGGGGGCAATGGGAGGCACTGGGGGAACTGGGAGGCACTGGGGGGAACCGGGGTGGGAGAACTGGGAGGCAATGGGAGGCACTTGGGGGGACTGGGAGGCACTGGGGGAACTGGGGTGGGAGAACTGGGGGGCACTGGGAGGCACTGGGGGAACTGGGAGGTACTGGGGGGAACTGGGGTGGGAGAACTGGGGGACAATGGGAGGCACTGGGGGAACTGGGAGGCACTGGGGGGAACTGGGGTGGGAGAACTGGGGGACAATGGGAGGCACTGGGGGGTACTGGGAGGCACTGGGGGAACTGGGGGCCTCTGGAGGGAACTGGGGGGGGGGAAACTGGGGGCCACTGGGGGGAACTGGGAGGGGAAACTGGGGGGCACTGGGAGGCACTGAGGGGCACTGGGGGAGCTGGGGGGAACTGGGAGGCACTGGGGGGAACTGGGGGACACTGGGAGGCACTGGGTGGAGCTGGGGGAGAACTGGGGGGCAATGGGGAGAACTGGGGGAACTGGGAGGCACTGGGAAGAACTGGGGGGTAATGGGGGAACTGGGGAGAACTGGGGGAGCTGGGGGGGGCACTGGGGCAAACTGGGGGGAACTGGGTGTCTCACCCGCGCCCCCTTCTCGCCGTTGGTGCCGGGGAATCCAGGGAAACCTTGGGAGCCCTGGGGGGAGAGGAGTTGGGGGGCAGCCCCACAGCAACACTTAGGGGGCAGCCCCATAGGGGAACATGGGGGGCAGCCCCATAGGGGAACATGGGGGGCAGCCCCACAGCCTCACTTGGGGGGCAGCCCCATAGGGGAACATGGGGGGCAGCCCCACAGCATCACTTGGGGGGCAGCCCCATAGGGGAACATGGGGGGCAGCCCCATAGCACACTTGGGGGGCAGCCCCATAGCGGCACTTGGGGGGCAGCCCCATAGGGGAACATGGGGGGCAGCCTCACAGCATCACTTGGGGGGCAGCCCCATAGGGGAACATGGGGGGCAGCCCCACAGCATCACTTGGGGGGCAGCCCCATAGGGAAACATGGGGGGCAGTCCCACAGCATCACTTGGGGGGCAGCCCCATAGGGGAACATGGGGGGCAGCCTCACAGCATCACTTGGGGGGCAGCCCCATAGGGGAACATGGGGGGCAGCCCCACAGCATCACTTGGGGGGCAGCCCCATAGGGGAACATGGGGGGCAGCCCCACAGCATCACTTGGGGGGCAGCCCCATAGGGGAACATGGGGGGCAGCCCCATAGGGGAACGTGGGGGGCAGCCCCATAGGGGAACATGGGGGGCAGCCCCATAGCATCACTTGGGGGGCAGCCTCATAGGGGAACATGGGGGGCAGCCCCACAGCCTCACTTGGGGGGCAGCCCCATAGGGGAACGTGGGGGGCAGCCCCATAGCAGCACTTGGGGGGCAGCCTCATAGGGGAACATGGGGGGCAGCCCCATAGCATCACTTGGGGGGCAGCCCCATAGGGGAACGTGGGGGGCAGCCCCATAGGGGAACATGGGGGGCAGCCCCACAGCCTCACTTGGGGGGCAGCCCCATAGGGGCCCCACTCACCTTAGGCCCCTGGCGACCAGGGTAACCGGGTAGACCTGGAACCCCGAGCTTCCCCTGAGGAAAGAGACAGAGGGACATGGGGACAGGGGGACAGGGGGACATGGGGACAGGGGGACATGGGGACAGGGGTACAGGGGGACATGGGGACAGGGGGATAGGGGGTACAGGGGGACATGGGGACAGGGGGACATGGGGACATGGGGACAGGGGGATAGGGGGGACAGGGGGACATGGAGGACAGGGGGACATGGGGACATGGGGACAGAGGGGACAGGAGGACATGGGGGGCATGAGGGACAGGGGGACAAGGGGGTCATGGGGACAGGGGGACATGGGGGACATGGGGACAGAGAGACATAGGGACATGGGGGACATGGGGAGAGGGGGACATGGGGGACATGGGGGACATGGGGACATTGGGGACAGGGGACAGGGGGGACAGGGGGACATGGGGGACATGGGACAGGGGGACAGGGGGACATGGGGGACATGGGGACATGGGGACATGGGGGACATGGGGGACATGGGACAGGGGGACATGGGGACAGAGGGATAGGAGGACATGGGGACATGGGGGACAGGGGGGAGAGGGGGACATGGGGACAGGGGGACAGAGGGACAGGAGGACATGGGGACAGGGGGACATGGGGGACAGGGGGACAGGGGGGACA